>CM076573.1:866462029-867062029 GCA_034641835.2 Pinus albicaulis | reverse complement strand
ATGAAATTCATGGGGGTTTCGGGTTAATTTGAAAGCTGTTCAAACCTTGAGGAAAGGGGCAAAAAATTTCGACTCTGTATATTCTAATACCGGAAAATTTTGGTAATATACATCTTATATATATTCAAATTTATTATTTTTCAAATTTGTTAAATTATATATATATATATATTTCATCTCTAAAATATATGATTTCTAATGAAAAACGAAATATATCAAATTTATTAATGTCAATAAAAATGAGAAAGTAAAATATACTAATATTAGTAACTAAATTTGAAAACTAAACCTTTTTTTATATCAAAAGTAAACTTCGGATAATTTCTGAGTGTTTGAAAATTTATTAAATCTTAAACTAATTCCTATAAACCTAGATACTATTAAATTTATTTAAAAGCATTAAAATCATGTAATTATATTATCTAAATTTATTTAACTAAAATAAATAAATTATTATTTTTTGATTATAAATCATTAAAAATAAATAAGCAAATAACGTCCCATTAAATAACTTACTGATTCATGCTCACCCTTTAACAATGGATAGGTGCTCAGAAATGAGTTTTACCTTTTCGCAACGTTTTTTACTTAACTTCATGAGTGGATAGGTGTTTGGCAATGTTTTTAAAGAACAACATTGGTGCTGCTCAGCAATAGCTTTTGGTTCCAAAAAACCAATTTTAACTAACAATATTTAGTTAAAATTAGGGTATAAATGAGTGTTGTTTTTCTCTAGAGAATATAAATGTGTATGTCAAATCAACAATCTTCATTATTTTGATGATGAACTATAGTTGGTAGTTCGAAATGCTTCGATTTCTAAATTTGTTATGCGATTTCTCCAAAGATTTATAATTAAAATGTTATGGATCACAGAAGCTTGCACTCTTAACAACATTTAGTTAACCTAATATTACGGTACCGTATCAAAAATAGCCTATTAAACACCATATCGAATCGAACCAACTAATTTTCGACACCGTATCGAATTGAACCAACTAATTTTCGTACTTTTTCAGCCGATTGGGCCGAATTTGGTAGCTATGGCTGAAACCATGATCAACGTGGAATTTACACACACGAAACCGTAATTTCATCTGGAATCCTGAAGCCCGATATTTTCGGTATTATTCCGCGCACTCCACACAACACACAGAGCGCGTGACATAAATAGCACTTTTAGAATATTGGCGATCAGTGTAAGAGGGCTCTTCATCCTTGTTTTCTGAGCGAAGATAATTATGTATGTAACGGGAGGATTTTCTCGCTAGATTCTAACACTAATATATCCGCATTCAGCAATAAGGCACAAATATTTGATAGGGTTAGTAGAATATAGCATAAACATTTGATAGGATTGATAGGATATGGCATAGAATGTTTGTGATAGGCATGTCACTGTGTAATAGGGCTTTAAGAATGTTAGTACCTCAGTTATATTATGATTTTGTACAATTATAATATTAGTAAACTATAATATAAATAAGAATGTTTATAATAAAATATTGTAATATGTGGTTTTTATATATTTATATATATTTAAAAAATATATTAATTTATGAAGTGTAGGTTAGTTGGTTTGTGTAAGATTTAGTTTTTATTTAAAAATAAGTTTGAACTTCACTAATGTTACAAGAAGATGAAAGTCACTTTGAAAGATTACAAAGAATTATCCAAATTTAACATAATCTCTTACAATGGACCAACCCTAACTTAATTACCAAACTTTATTTAAAACATATATTAAAATATTTTATAATTAATAATAATAATTAAAAAAATATATTTTTGTAAATTTAGTTGGTAATTAATACTGATAATAATTTAAAATAAATTATAAAAATCGAATGATATACTCGTAAGAAAAGCATGTCAGCGTTGTCTCACATTTTCCCAAAAAAACATTGAAGAGTAAGCAAGACATATGTTTACGATACTCATATGTGATTTAATTATTGTTTTAATGATTAAATAATTTTAATTGCGGTCACATAAATAGTTTATAGTTCTAAGTTTGTTTCGTTTTGATTGCATTAATTTTTATTTTATTTCAAATATTATTAAGTATAGTAATATTATTGAATTTTAAATTTTATTAATGAAAATTCAATTTTTTTTTATAATTTGTTACAATTTTTTAAAAGAAAAAATTTAGAAAATTCTTATGTTATTAGGAAAAGTTAAAAATTTCAAAAATATAAGTAGTTTTTATTGAAAAAAATCTATGTTATTTTTGAAATTGTGAATATATTTTATATTTTTATAAACAACAAACAATGTATAGATGTGTGTCATTTGTATGTAGTTCCAAGTTAAAAATTTCAAAGATATAAGTAATTTTTATTGAAAAAAAATCTATGTCACTTTTGAAATTATGAATATATTTTATATTTTTATAAAGAACAAACTAGGTATAAGTTCTTCAACTAACTTACAATCTATTTGGACTTATACATGTTTTTAAGATATCAAGATAGGTTTTAGGGAGTATTGTAATATGTGTGTGTGGGACAAAGGAATTTTTTCTCCGTTCATTTTAAAATTATTTGTTTTTTTTCTTTTCCATAGTTACCCTATATCCAAACTATATTTTCAATCTATTTCCACCAAGTCTTTCAGCCAATCACTTACGATGACTAGCTCTTGGAGTTTTAAACCTCGTGTTCCTTTTTGGGCGCATAGTTTTTCTCAAACTACCTAATACCCTTACTTCTATTTCCTCATTCCTACACATAAAAATGAGCTTTGTAGGTTGTAAAATTTCCTAAAAATAGATTAAGTAGATGCTAGTGATGAAAAAAATACACTATCATCACTTGAATAACTTATTTGAGGATAAGTTTCCTTGCATGGTTAAATGAGTAAAATGTATAACTTTCGGATCAAATGTATTCCAATGACTTCTAGTAGAGAGAATTCTCCACCAAAGGGGAACCAAGCTATTTTGATGAAAGAGATGTCCACTAAAAGCCTAGAATTGTATACATGTGACAACATATTATAGGGAACGTTAAAGAAAAATTATTGAAACTTATGATGACTGAAGTTGGTGCTAGATATTACCATGAAGTCTTTGAGAATTTGTTGGAAGTAAATCAATTTACAGACTGTAGGATTTTGCACTAGTAGTGTGCTGTCGATATATTAGTTATGGTAGGTGGTGAGATCATATCCATGAGATTTTAGTCCCTCAATTCTAACCAAGGAAAAGAGAGTCTAGATGGTAGCCCATTTTGTTGTCGGGGTAAAAGAATCCTCATAATCAATCCCTTCCTTCTATGAAAAAAATTTATCCATGAACCTTGCTTTGTACTTATCAACTGAACCATTTCATTTATACCCACTCTTGAAGATCCACTTGCATCCAATCAATTTGGTTCCGAATGGAGAGTCCACCAACTTCCACATTCCATTATTTATTAGAGAATCATACTCTTTCAACATTGCTTCTTTCCATTCATCATGAGAAGCAAAAGTTTCTTCAAAGGAATTTGGTTCAAAATTTGTAGATAGATTTAATTCACAATAATAAGAAACATCCATATCCACATTTGAATCAAAGTCATCTACATCACCTCCATTCAGTCTAGTAGAACTTCTCCTTCCTATATGTCCAACCTCAAGAGAATGAACACGTTAAAGTATGTTAACGATCCATTTGGGATGACATTTATGAGATAGCCCAGGCTTTTTCGTTGACTTTGATGGGGTTGAATCAAGATTTAGCCTTTCAATTCTCTCAATCACATGACTCAAAATGTCTTTTTGATGACTAATTGGAGCTTCATGCAAGGGAGAGAGTTATTCAGAAGGAGATTCCATGGATTGATCCACAATAGGGATCCCCCCTTCAAGATCTGGAATCTCTTTATCAAATTATTGAAAATATTTTTCATGCTTGAATCTATCCAAGTGATAAATTTTTTTCTCAACAAAATCGTCAACCTTGGAAATTCAAGAAAAAACACATCTCTAGACATTATAAACTCCTTATTTACTTCATCATAGAGACGATATGCTTTGAGGGTATTTGAGTACACACAAAAAATACACTTTCGACATCTTACATCAAGTTTGTTTCTATGTTCTTTAGGTATCAATGCATAACAAGTGGAACCAAAAACCCTAAGATGCCTCACCGAAGGAATGTGGCCACACCACATTTCATAGGAATTCTTTCTTTTGAGACCATAAGATGGACATATGGTTTTATTATAAGATGCACATAAAATTGCGTCAACCTAGAATATCAACTTAATATTTTTGAAAAACATAATTGGATCAACCATATTTAAGTTTTTCTTGTTTATTTTTTCAGCTACACAATTATGTTGAGGATTATAAGGAAAAATTATTTGATGTTGAATCCCATGTTGGCAAACATAGTTTTCAAATTTGTTTTAAGTACATCCTTTTCCCTTATCACTATGAATAGAGCCAAAATGGGATTTTGTATTGTTTTCAGTCCTTGCATGAATGTTTTTCAAAGTTTCAAAAGGTTTATATTTGTTTAAAAAATATACCGAACACATTTTAGTATAGTAATCAATACAAGTCGTCATGCATTTATTTCCATTTGTAGAAACAACATGCATAGGGAAACACAAATTAGAATGAATTAGTTCAAGCTTTCCATGTGCTATGGAAAGAGAATCATGGAATGCTTGTTTGCTATGTTTTCATAAGATAAAAGAATCTCATTGCTTCAGTTTCCTAGGAATGGTTGGCAAACTGATAACACAATTTCTCTTCAATAATTGAATAATTCCATAGTTCATATGTCCAAATATGGAATTCCATAAGTGATTGGATGGAAATGTGTAATGGTACAATGCTTAAAATATGGTTTGAGATTTTATTAAGTAACCGATGAACCAACATATGAAATTTTTGTTTACTGCAAGTAGATAGGTACGAGGAAGACAGAGAAATATTTTGGAAATGGGACTAATTTTCATACTCAGAGGAGTTATAAAAAGGGAAAAGGAAATCCAAATTGAGACTTTTTCTCTGATATCGTATCAGTCCAAGTATTGGTAAACCTTGAATGTCAGTTTCTATTAAGAAAATCATTAATGTATACAAAGTAGAGGGAGAATCTTAGAATTCATATTTTAATGTATTATCAACTTCTTATTTTCATCTTTACAATATTTACAAGATTTTCGCAATCCTTAATGATTAGGTCTCAAAATATCTCAACAACAATTAAAGTTAAAAATATCAATAGGGAATTATAACTAGTCTCAACTCATTAGTTAGAATTATTTCTGTAATTGTAGAAATCCAAATTATGTATATATATGTATTTATTGTTCAATCATATAAATATATGATAATAATAAGAAAAAAGAGTATCACACATTGAGATTATTGATATATCTGCTTCAATGTTTCTATTGATTAATTTTCTTATCCAACTATATTCGTAACCTTATAATTCCAACATTTTTGTATCACATATAGTTACATTAGTAGGAAACATTTTCTTTTTAAGTTTATATAGTTTCAAATATTAGCAGGAGTGTTAGAGAGTTTAAAGAAATGTCCAACAACAATAATGGTATGAATATTTTTCATCCTAAATTATCAACCTTTAGAGGTAAGAGTTACGGCCTTAAGATAACTAAAAATAAAAAATGGCTTCTTTCATTTTATTTGTACAATTTGGTGGAATATTGTTATACATCATTAATAGATGCCCAATGTATTTCTAATTAGTCCTACGTGCAATATGATCAGAAAAAATAAAAAGGGACTCAAAATATATTTTTCCATCCTACCAATAATATATTATTATGTTTTTCAAAGACTTGGTGCAACAACAAATAAACGGAAGCATGGGATTCACTACAACAAGTATATGAAAGAACATATAAGGTAAATATTATTAATTTGAAATACCTTAGAAAATAATTTGAAACTCTTTTTAAAAAAACTCTAAGTTATGGGAACGGTAAATCCAATTAAATTTTGTGGAGAAGTTTTAAGAGATTAGACAATTGCTGAAAATATTATTAGAAAATTTCATGTAAAATTTGATGTTATTATGGTTGCTATTAAATTGTTTAATGATTTAACTTACTTTTATATGAATGAGATAATAATATGTCTTTAATATCATGAAAATATAATGAATTGATCTATTGAAAAATATTTTGAGCAAGAATTAAAAAAAAATCCAATATTTCTTGAGATAAAGTTCATGATGTTGAGAATTATCCCTTAGGGAATTATAAGAAGTCATAGAAGAGGAAGAAGGCAAGAATATTGAGATGTTTGAGGTTAAAAAATCATTTATCCTAAAAATAACGAAGGAAGAGGTAATGATATTAATGATAAAGGTAAAATATTTGGAAAATATTCGCTTTAATGTTTTTATTCTAAAAGATTTGTCCATTATGAATGAAATTGCTAGAAAAAAAATTCAATAAGATAGTTTTTCTAAGTGGAAAGAATATATGTGCGTGTTATTTTTAACTCTTTATTCACTAATAAAGTTTACATGGAGGTATACTTTCATAAGGTAGTCGTAGCAATCACATGACTAGTTATGTTCCTAGTTTAAAACATAATTCGGTATACTTTCATAAGGTAGTCGTAGCAATCACATGACTAGTTATGTTCCTAGTTTAAAACATAATTCGTTTGGTGCAGGAACACTTATTGAAAAGTGATATTTTGTTTTTTTGGAAAAAATAAAGCATCATATATGTAAAATTAAATCCATAGTTAATCTATAGCTAAAGTTAATGCTATAGAATAGAATCTTTTCTTTCAATATCTCCACTAAAGAAAATAGAGAATGAAAATTTGGCTATGGAGCATGAGGTATGTACATTTAAATATAAGAAGCTAAAAAATATTATATAAAAGGAAGTGCTCAAAGATTTACCTATTATTGATTTGGTTGAAAAAACTTGTGAAGTATCTAATACTAGTAAGCAATTTATACAATGATTTCAAGTGACGAAAAAAAAACCTTTGGAGCTGGTAGATGCATAAATATGTATTTTAATGAAAATTTGGACAATAAAACAACTAAATATTTTATTTTTTTTGGGATGATTTTTGTAGAAGAATATGGGTATATTTAATTAAAGAAAAATTTGATGCATTTTTATCTTTTAACAATTCAAATCTCTTGTTGTGAATCAAAGTGGTTATGTATTAAAGAAATTATACATAGATAAAGATGAAGGAGAAGAATTCAATTCTAATGAATTTTATTATTATTAAAAAATAAATGTATTAAAAAATAAATGGAATCTAAAGGAAATTAACTATGTGAAATTTGTTGAGTGGAAAGGACTCTCTTGAGAGGTAAAATCATCCAAAAACATTTTGGGTTGAAGCTATAGTTGCATTTATTTATTTCGTTAAGAGATTTCCAACAAGAAGTGTGCAGAATATGACTCCACATCATGCATGGGGTGGGATAAAACCATACGTTTCTCATTTGGAAGACATTGGTTGAATTGAATATGTTTAATTTCATGCTAAAAATAAAAGTAAAATAGATGATAAAAGTGTGAAATGTATTTGTTTTTCCTATGGTGAGGAGACAATGGCTTATAGATTGTAAAGTCCATACATCAAAATTTTGTTGGTTATTAAGGATGTATTTTTTCAAAAAAATAAGTGGTTGTGAAATTAAGGTGTGCAACAATAAAATAAAATAATTAGTGTATATTTGGATGAATGATTATTTTTTTCCACTCCATCATTCTTTTCAGCTTGAATTGTTATTTCAAGTCCAAGTACTCCTCTAATAAAGTTAAAATACTTAAATAAAAATTATGGATATGTTATTTTTTCTTGGATGTCTCATATATAAGAATATATAAGATATTATGAAGATTTAGTAAAGAGAAATCATGGCGAAGAGTAATGTATGAAAATAGTGCAACAATTAAAGGGATTGAAGCATCAAATATTGTGGATCTTCCTATTGAAAAAGGAGTCATTGGGGCCAATTTGGTGTATATAAAAAAGTATGCATGCGATGGATCTACACACAAGAATGAAGCAAGGTTTGTGGAAAATGGTAGTTGATGGAAAGGTAGAGGACGAAAGGCAAAAATTGACAGACACAAACAATACAAGTTTCTTCTCTTCTCTATTTATCACACAAACTTTATTAATTACAAATAACACAATATGGGGTATTCATCCCTTTTAACTAACAACTCAACTGAAACTCACTTGGACTGACTTCATCATGTAAACAAACATTAAATTTAACCTTTCAAAATGTAACACTAAACTTGAACTAACAGACACTTGACTCAAATCAACTCAAACTATAAATATATACTACGTTACATGCGAGCGTAGCTAGTTATTTTTAACAATCCCACTTAATTACGACTGTTAAACTATGACATGACTCATCACAACTCAAACATGTCTACTGGTCTAAGTCTCAACTAGGCTTACAACACCTAAGTTTCCTCTATGAAACTCAAATACATCTTTCGTTAATGGCTTAGTGAATATATCAGCTAATCGACCACTTAATTTACAAGGCTCTAAATAAACTTCTCAATTTCTCACAAGATCTCTTATAAAATGATATATTGTATTTGTTAGTCTCAGTCTTTGCAACCTTCCTCTAGTGACCAAAAATGCTCTTACAAAGTGATTTTAAGGTGTCAAGGTCAAATTTTGTCATTTCAGTGAGTCTTCAAGAAAAATTTGCTCACTAGGTATTAGGTCTAGGGTTTGTTTTCACTCCTCTCAAAATTGTCCAAATGTCAGTCCATGTCACCATTCAGATGAGTGTACCACCATTCAGAGGGTTTTCATCATCATGTCAAGTTCCACTGGGTCATTTTACACCTTTTTCATGCTTTAGCTGTGCCTAGGTAAGGTTCATTTCCCTCTCCTAGGGTTTTGAAGGTAATTTCTCTTGGATGGTAAAATAATTACCAAAACTTGTGTCCTGATGTTCATACACCTTCCCCTATCCTTGATGTACCTTATTAAATACTTCACATCACTGAGATCTCCCAAATTTCTCATTTTTGCATAAACCCTAGTTTCTTGCTACAACTTGACAATTTTCTAGGCTAGGCCTGTGTTTTTCCCTTTTTGACCTCTTCCCCTCACTTAATATCTGAAATTCCACTTTACCCTACTTCCTGACATCTCTCCCTACCTCCCAAAATTTTCTCAAGAATTTAGAAGCCCCTTATCCCCTTCATTTCACTTCATTTCGACAAATCCCTTGTTCCACACATTGGGATAGATTTTACTCCAATCATGTTTTTGAGAAATAAAAGATGCAATTGGGAAAACTGAGAGAGGTTTTTGTCCACAATAGGCCAAGGAAGAAAAAAATCTTTCACTTTTTACATAGGTGTCACTATTTTGGATAAATGTCAAAAATACAATTGCCTCAAGAGAATTGATGCACCTCTGTAGTGACCATGGGAAAATCAAGTTTTCTCCTAGCTTGGTTCGCCAAATGACTTACTTGATGAGTCACATGATAACTAGACACAAAGAGATTTCCAATGAGCTATCATGAGCTCAATTTGGAGTTGAGGAAGACCTTCAAAAGCAGATTGCAACAGCACTCTACCTTGAGGCAGCCTCATTTTGCACATTTTGACCAGTCTTGGGAGATTTGACTTTTGACAGGGCAAATGAACTCCAAATTAAAAAATTCTAGTTGGGTTGGAAAGTAGACTCAATAATATTACCAATGAGCTATCCTGTGCCCAATTTTGACATCGGGAAGGTCTCCAAAAGTCTCCTGCAAAATGGCACGACACGTTGGGTTTATGGTGCGATGCGTTGGGCTTGTGGCGCGACGTGTTGGGTTGTGGCACGACGCATAGAGCTGCAAGCTCTTTTCACCACAGTTTTCTTCAAAAATTCAAATGTGCTTGGTTCCTTTTGGTCCAAGTAAGTCAATTAACCCCATCACTGCCAATGAACATGTGCCTTGTGTTGTTTATGAGGATTTAATACAAGAAAATTCAAACCCTATTATCTTGTTCAAAGAATGCTTCTTAGGGTTTGTAATTTGGTTTTGTGCCTATCATTTCCACTTCCCCGCATTGCTATTCCCTCATCAATGTTATTCTAGTCCCACTAGCACATTTCCCTATCCCTAAATCACTCATTCCCTATTCCATTATCCCATCCTAATTACAAATTTTCCAAATCCCAAATGCTATCCCAAAAAACCTAGTGACTGCCCCTAAACTCTTCAATTGACAAATTTCAATTGGCAATATCCCATCATTCCTCCTACCCTCTCCCTCCATAGTCCCCCACATATTATCACACCATTTGGAAATAAAAACCAAAGACACCAAACTCCTCATATTCACCTAAGGTAACATAGACTTTGGCAAACATGGAGACAGATTCCTCTTATGACAGAGATGAAGAAGGCCTAGAGGAGGCGTGAAAAGACATGATAGACTCCAAATTTTGGCTAAAGCTTCCTTGGCCTAGCATAGCGCATGATGGTGGACATTCAACCCAAATTTCAAGAAATTTGGGACATATTTTGTAAATTTTGATTTTTTGGGCCTAAACACAGATTTTTCTGCCCGACGCGTCACGCCACTTGGTGCGCGCTTATGATTGGGAGCTCCTCTTGGGTAAAACTTTGTATTTTTTGATTTTTCATGAAAATTTATGCATGCCTACCAATTACCCAAAGATTTTGACAAGTTTTGGGCCTCCAGAAGGGTCAAAAACACCCTAAAAATGACCTTTCTACCCCTTTTTGGACACACAGGAAGCAGTGTTGAGCAAACTCATTTTTGGAGGGAAAATGGAAGCCAAATTCAGAAATTCAAACTTGGGTTGGAAATTAGACAGGTAGACCTTTCCAACAAGCCCACTTGGAGAAAATTTGGATGCCGGGAAGGCATTCAAAATCAGCTCCAAACTGGCGCGACGCATAGAGAAATCAGGCGTGGCGCATTGGGGATTTTTGCTCATTTTGGACTCAATAACTCTGTTTTTCGCCTAGTTTTGGACAGTTTGACTTTCTTATCTCCAAATGTTAAACTCATGATGTAATTTGATGTAATTTTATGGGTCTTAATTTAATTTTGTTAAATTTTTACTCATGGAGGTAGATTCATCCATCAAAAGGTGAATTGCAACTGAATGAATTAGTTTCCTATCTTATAGAGGAAAGTTGTTCCACTACCTATTTTCCAGTTCTTAGTTCAGATCTTGTTGAAATAGCTCCTAAGCTTGTGAGCTCGACCCCTAGAGGCTAGGGATGAGTTAGTGTTGTCTATATCTTGTAGTTTTTCAGTCATTAGCATAGGGTGGACACTTGGGATTGCTCGGCGCTTCATTGTACATTTCATCTCTGCATTTTGGCAAAGGAATAGACCAGGGTTTGCAACACTCCTTGGGATCCATGTGGCTCTTTTTTTTGATGATGTATTTCTCTCTATGATTGTAATTTTACTGATGTTTCATGTGTATCATCTTCCTTCTCATTTCTTCTTAAGTTAAACAAAGAAGTAATAAAGGTGGAATTCATTAGATTTGCAGTGCTCTACCTTGAGTTTTGTTTAATTTTCTATGTTTTCAACTATCTAAAGAGGATTCCTGAAAGTCTCTTGCCCTCTTCAACTCCTCATCAGTCTGAGCTATCCATTTCATTCAAATTTAAAGTGTCAAAACAATTGCCTACCTTTCCCCATTCAGCTCTCTACAAAACTGATCATTCCCTAGACCCAAAATCTGCCCTTCCCTTTGATCCAAAAAACACCCTCAAAATCAAATAAAACTCTTTTACATATATACCTAGCCTAAAATCAGCCTTTATTCAAGTCATCTCAAGCCTCACTGATCATATTTTGCTGATATTGACAAGGAGAGAGCCCTCTCCCGATCTGGTAGGGCTAGCTACCAGATTAAGCGTGGTTTGATATTACCCTAGACTCTGCCTTTCTCAGCCTGAGGTAGATTTAGGCATAACAGTATCAATATGATCTCTCTTTTTATGGAACGTGTTATTCTTGGAAAGTGTAACAACAGTGCTTGGCATGTTGTTTACATTATTGCTGCATATTTTTCTTCTACTAATGAAAGTGTCACAATATATTTATTCTTATATGTCGATTATATCACACCCGAACCAAGATGAAACCCATAACCAGAAGTTATTTTCTTATCATCCAAACTTCCTGCAAAATTATTGTCAGTATATCCAACCAAATCTATCTTTTATTTGTTTTCATACAATATGCCACAATTTGTAATTCCTTCTATGTATCTTAGAATCATTTTACCAACTTTCCTATGAAAGTATTTTAGAGACTCCATAAATCTATAAATCAAATTTACTCCTTATAATATATGGTCTTATATTTGTGAGATACATAAGGTTATAAACCAATATTTTGAATGGAGTTGTATTGGCATCTCATCCTTCATCACTATTAATTAACTTTGTATCTATCGCTTCTAGTGTAAGAGTAGGTTTACAACTTTACATTATAAATATTTTCAGTAATTCTTTTTGCATGTTTATTTTGGAAAATAAAAAAATCTTTCTCTGATTGCTGAACTTCTATTCCAAGAAAATGTTTCATAAGACTAAGAACTGTCATTTCAAATTATTTCTTCAATACAATATTTAATTGATCTAGTTCAAGATTACGATGATAAATCATGTAATCCACATACAAATAGACAATGAAAATTTGACCACTCTCATTTACCTTTCTGAAAGATTTTGGTTCAATGTTAGTTCTACAAAATCCATTCTTGATCATGTAACTACCAATTCTGCTATACTAGGAGCTTGGAACTTGTTCGAGTCCATAGAGTGCTTTCATAAATCTATAAACATTATTTTCATGATCTTCAACTTCATAACCTGGATTTTGTTTCACATATATTTCGTCTTCTAGAATGTCATTCAAGAATTTTTATTTCACATCCATTTCACACACTTTCTAGTTTTTCTGGGTTGTTGTTTCCAATACTACTCATGCAATATCCAAGCAAGCTACGAGAGAAAATGTTTCTCCAAATTCTATTCCTAGTTGCTATGAGAAACCTTTTGTTACAAGCCTTGCGTTAAATATTTCAATCTCTCCTTTTTCATTCAAACTTTTCTTTTACACCCATTTAGCACCTATGAGATTTTTATCTTTGGTAACTCATCCAAATCCCATGTACCATTCTTCTCTATAGATTTTATTTCTTCATCCATAGCTTGCACCCAATTCTCATCTATGACAGTTTCTTAAAACGATGAAGGTTAAAATGACATCAATGCATAATTTGAACTAACATCCAAATCATCATAAATATCTTGAAAACTTCTTATTTTTCTCTTACCATTTCTTTATTCATCACTTGACTTATAGTTGGGAGTATTCTAATCTGTTGATCTACTTGAAGATCCATGTTGTTCATAAAATCTTGAAGTCCTTGTTGTCGCAACTTCCTTTGATGTCTTCTCTTGTGATCCTTGTTGCTCATTTTCTTCTACATCCTCCTCTTCTAAGAGTGGTACTCTTGCATCAATTTATTTGTCTACACTCCCATTCCATGACTCTTTTTTTTTTAACACAACGTCTCTAATGATTATAGTATTTTTGGTGACATATTTATATAATTTATATGCTTTTCATTGATCACTCTAACTATTAAATATATAATTTTCACATTTGTAATCTAAATTACCTCTTATATATCTAGGTATATGCACATATGCTACACATCCAAACACTCTGAAATGAGATGCACTATATGGCCTCCATAACCATGTTTCCTGTGGAACTATTTTCATCACGCTCCTTTTAAGAGATATGTTTATCACATAAACAAAGCATGCAATTTCTTCATCCTAGTAATTGTTTGATAAGTTTGTTCATTTCAGTATGCTTCTTTCCATGTTCATAATTGTTCTATTTTTTCTCTCTCCTACACCACTATGTTGTGGTGTGTATTTGGTTGTAAACTTCCTTCTAATTCCATGTTTACAGTAAGCATGAAATTCCTTCCAATAATATTCTCCAACATGATATGATATAAATACTTTGATATCACAATCATTCTCATTCTCTAATAGGGTTTCGAATTCTTTGAACTTTTTGAAAGTTTCAAACTTCTACTTCAAAAAATAAATCCATGTATTTCTGCTAAAATAATCAATAAAAGTGAAGAAGTATGAAATTCCACTAATCGGGTGTGTTTTCATAGATCCACATGATTTTGTATGAACTAGCTCTAGTGGTTTATTTTGCCTATATTAAACTCCTTTAAGAAAACTTTCATGGTGTTTCTTTCCCAAGATACAAAACTCACAAGTACTAGAAGGTTCTTTAATGTGAGGTAAGAATCTAACCATTTGTTTTTGTTGCAACAATATCAAACCACATAATTGCAAATGTCCAAACCAAAAGTTCCATAACCAATCATCACCATGACATGCAATTGTAAACATAACTGAGCCGATTTCTATAATTCACGATAAGAGGAAACATTCTATGCCTTGTCATTTGCACCTTCGCTATTAATTTCTTGCTTGGAGGCTTATCATATATAACACAATCCTGTCCCTAAAAAATAACTTTGTATCCTTTTTACATGAATTGACCAAGACTTATTAAATTGTGTTTTAGGGAAACAATATAATGTACTTCTAAAATTATCTCTGTCTCCCCCTAATTGTTCATAATATTGACCACTCTTTTTCCATCTACATCGATAGTCTTTTAAGTCCCCAATTTTACCACTACCTTAACCAATTGATCGAGATTTGAAACCGTATTCTTGTTTCCATTTATCTAGTTATTGCAACCATAGTCTAATAGCCAAAAATTACTAGAATATTCATGGAATGTATGGAAATATAGGAGCATGGAGACATTATTTTTTATTGTTGCATTGGCTTTTTTCTTTCCTTGATCAAATATGCTCCTCTTGCAATCACATGCATAGTGACCAAATTATTGCAATAATAGCATCTCAACTTTGATTTATCGACTCTTTGATTATTTTTATTTTTTTTGTATTTCTTCCACTTTCTTGTTCTTTATATTCTTTTCCATATCTATGACCACCATTTCTTCCGCCAAATCCTCCGCCTCTCAATCTACTTTTTCCTTAAGCTTTGTCTCTTGAAATAGAAATCTAGATTTTAAAAGTGGTTTCTAAGGAGGAATCCTTCTTTCTATCTATCCTTGCCCCATAGGATAGAAGTGATCCCATCAGTTCATCAAATGTCAATGTTGCTAAATCCTTGACTTATTCAATAACTACTACTACAACATCAAGCATAGTAGAAGAACATCCGAGGACCTTTTCGACCAGTTTTTTATCTTTAATGTCATTACCTTAAATCTTTAACTCATTTACAATAATAAAAACTTGATTCATAAATGTATCGATATTATTTGTTTCCTTCATTTAAAGACTTTCAAAATATCTCCTAGTATTCTACAACTTAACAATATTAACTTTGGTTGTACCTTTATAGGTCATCGTCAAAATATTTCACATTGTCTTTGTTAAAGGCGTTGTCATAATTTTTTGGAAAATGGGTTCCTTCATTGCTTGTTGGATAATTTGCAATGTTTCTGCATTCTTCTTTTTGTTTATTATCAATTGATCCCTCTATGAATTAGTGAGCCTTCATTCTGCTTCAACATTCTGAGGTTCTAGAAATCCAATTCTGACGTAGTCACAAGAATTGTCAGGCTTTAACATAATATCGATCTTAATGGCCAACAAATCATAGTTATTTCCTGTAAATGGTGGAAGTTGCAGCTAGAAACTTTCTAAAGCCATATTTATTCTCTTTAATCTCCAAAAAATATATATTGAAGAGCCCTAAACTTCCTTTTTCTTCTAAGCATATTATTATATTTTTTTAGTAGAAATAATTTTATAAAAGGCACTTTTTTTTAATCTTTTTTTTTGTAATATTGGTGGGACTACATCTTTTTCATGCTCAATATATCACCCTGACTAGGGCGTGGAATTGAACCAGTGACTTCACATTAATGAGTACCTTAACAGTGCACCCAATCATCATCTATTCAACACCCTATGGACGACCCTTTTATTTAATATTTATGAAGAAATCCTCCAAACAAAACCTTTATAATAAATTTGTTTTTTCAAAACAAAGCTCTCACAAGTTCAAAAAGAAACTCCATGCATTTATGTGGCCTTTTAATAGCACTTCGTGAAAAAAATTGTATACATTTTACTTTATGATGACCAATGTCGGCCGACTAAAGGAGATCTTGTGTTTTAATGCCCCTTTCAAATTGTAAGGTTGTGTTAGTCCGATAACACTCCTACAACCATATAAAACCCACATGCATGCAAATGTGTACAATTTTGGGATGCTTTTCTTTAGCCCCCTTGTGTTATAATGCCTGATCTACAACTGATAGGGTGGGTTATAGCTGCACCTTCAACCAAAATATTTTTTTGGGCTCCCAAAAGATTTTTGTTGATTCCTTAAATTTGTGTTATGAAAACAACTCCAAAAATCGAAGAAAAGACAGATCAATGCCTTAGAAATAAGCCACTTCTAGGAGGAAACCTCCTTTTCATTACATAAGTGAAAACTTTTTGGATGATACAAATGAAAAAACCCCCTTCTATATATAGGATTCCATGGGGTCACAACATAATCCTAGCCGACCTAACAATAATAATGTAGGGGCACAATAATAACAATATGGTGGTTACAGGGGCAGAACAATAATAATAAGGGGGATATACTAACCATCATAAGGGACTGCACTAGTAATATAGGGACCTAACATGCCCCTCTCCTTCCAAAAAGTCTTGTCCTCAATGCTTGATCAGCTCTGGAACCTTTTGTATAAAATTATCATCCTCCCATGTAGAATCTTCAGTGGGTAAGTTATTCCACTTGATCAGATACTCTGAAATTGATCGATTTCATATATGTTGAGTTCTTGTTTCCGTGACTGCTTCAAGTTCCAATATGATGTTTCCTTCGTCATCAAATTTTGGAAATATTGTTTGAATTGGAATTTTGTCACCTATAACCTTATTTAAGCATGAAACGTGGAAAATTGGATGCAGTCGCAAAGAAGCAAGAAGGTCCAATTTGTATGCCATAGTACTAATATTTTGCAGCACATTTTAAGGACCATAGTACTTTGGAAATAATTTATTATCCTTATTAGCTTTCTTGAAGGAAATTTGTTTGTATGGTTGTATTCTTAAAAATAGTCAGTCTCCTACATCAAAAATTTCTCGTTGCGATGTTGATATGCCTATTGTTTCATTCGATTTTGTGTCAAATTTAGGTTATCCTTTAAGAGTTGGAGAACTTGTTGTTAATGCTCGATGTGATATTCCATTGCTTGAACCTTATAATTTTCTCTTAAAGATGATCTGATGGACGGTGGATGATATCAATAAAGTGCCATAAATGGGGTCATTTTTGCTGCAGTATGGAAGGAAGTGTTATACCACCATTCAACCAGAGGTAACCACTTGACCGGTTGTGTTTGTTTATCATATATGAAACAACGAAGATATCCTTCAAAACATGTGTTCGCTATCTCAGTTTGACCATCGGATTGAGTATGATAAGATGAGCGATGAGCTAGTTGAGTACCCAAACAAGTAAATAATTCCGTCCAAAAATTGCTAATAAAAATGGGATCTCTATCACTTACAATAATCTTTGGGTTTCGATGTAGATTTTGAATTGTTTCCATAAATGTAGTAGCAAATACACCTGCTTTAAATGGATGAGATAATGCACAGAAGTGTGCATACTTGTTAAGTCTATCAACTACCACCATGATGACACTCTTTCCTTCGGTCTTAGGTAAACCTGTGATAAAATTCATTGAAATCTCCTCCCAACATTGACTTGGAATGGATAAAGGTTGTAGAAGAACCGAATTCTTAACTGTCCCAACTTTATTTTGCTAGACAACCAAACATTCCGCCACAAAATTTCGAATATCATATTTAAGGTTATCGCAAAAAAATTATTTCTTCACCCTATGGTAAGTTTTTAAAAATCTTGACTGTCCTCCTAAAGGAGAAGTGTGAAATTCCAAAAGAATAATTTTTTTCAGTTGGGAATTCTTACAAAGATATAAGCGATCTTTGTACCATAAGGAATCCTTTTTCAAACTAAATGTATCATATGTACTAGGATATTGCTGCAACTTTTGAATGAGTTTCCACACTTCTTCACCCTTCTTCCATTCATCCCTTGCTTCGGTTATCAAATTTGGTTGGATAATACAAATGGCACAAAGAAATGATTCCACCTCTTCATCCTTTCTTGAGAGTGCATTTGCAACAACATTTAGTTTCCCTTTTATGTAGATGATTTCATAGTCATAACCCCACACCTTTGTCACCCATTTTTGTTGCTCTTCTGAAGATAGTGTTTGTTCCAAAAAGAGCTTAAGACTCTAATGATCAGTTTTTACCTTGGAGTGTGTTCCCATTAGGTAAGGTCACCATTTATTTAGTGCATGTAGTATTTCCAACATTTCCTTCTCATTGATAGCTTTCTGTAAATAGTTTCCTTTGATTGAATGACTTTCAAAATCAATGGGTCTTCCTTATTTCATTAAAACAACACGAATTCCATTTTCTGATGCACCACATTCCACAATAAAGGTTTTTGTGAATTCTAGCGTAGGTAAGACCAGTGCTAGGCACATTTCCTCTTTAAGATTTTTAGAGGCATTAGTTGCTTCAGGAGTCCATGAGAATGAATATTTCTTCAATAATTTTTTTAGAGGTGCTGCTATTCTACCGTAATTCTTAACAAACTTGCGATCATACCCTGTTAACCCGAGAAATCTTCTCCATTGATTTATGGTTGTGGGGAATTTCCATTCCTTGATGGCTTTAATCTTGTTAGGGTCTACCTGAACACCCTCGTGAGATACAATATGACCCAGATATTCCACCTCTTGTGCTCCAAAGAAACATTTGGAGGTTTTTGCATATAATTGTTTCTCCTCCAATAGTTTGAGCACACTATCAACATGTTGAGCATGATCCTTCCAATACTGGTTGTATATTAGTATATCATCAAAAAAATACTAACACAATTTTTCTAAGGAAGGGTTTGAAAATGGAATTCATCAACCCTTGAAATGTAGAAGGTGCATTGGTAAGGCCAAAAGTCATCACCAAAAATTCATAATGACCCTCATGAGTTTGAAATTTTGTTTTTAGAATATCTTCAGTCTTCATTCTAATTTGTTGATATCCTGAACAAATATCCAGGTTGGTAAAATAAATTTCTCCATGTAATTCATCCAATAATTCATAAATCACATGAATGGGAGTTTATATTTAATATTGAACTTATTGAGCTCCCTATAATCTGAACATATGCGCCATGATGTAGCCTTCTTGTGCACCAATAATACTGGAGCAGAGAAAGAACTTTGACTAGGTTGAATTATACCAGACTCTAACATTTCTGCAATCATACGTTCAATTTCACTCTTTTGGACATATGGATATCCGTAAGGCTTGATGTTTGGAGGTACACTTCTTGGAATCAAATGAATAGCATGATCATGATCAAGAATAGGTGGGAGTCATTTGGGAGTTTCAAACAGCTTGGAATGATTGTCCAATACTTTTTAGAGATTTGGAGAAATAGATGATTTTGATGTTGGAACTTCTAGTGAACATAATTGTGTAATTACACCTTCTTGTTCTTTATTAAAAAAAAAATTCATGACATTAGAGCTTATTATCTTTCCTATATTCCCTAAGATATCCCATAATTCGACTTCCTTTCCTTCTAAAAAAAATTTCAAGAAAAGTTCTTGAAAATTAAAAGCCAAAATCCCCAAAGATTGTAACCATTGTATTCCTAGTACAACATCAACACCTCCCATTGGATTGGAAATAATTGGTCTATTCAATACATATTCCCCCATGGTTAGCTTGATATTATGGCATTTTTCGGAGCAATTTATCACTCCTCCATTTGCAACCATTACTTGACATTCTGGTGTTGTGTATGGGAAGCAATTCAATTCCTTGGTTATCTTACAATGAATAAAACTATGGGTACTACCTAAATCAATCAACACTATTACATTTTTATTCTTGATGTTTCCTTCTATCTTGAGAGTTGAGGAGTGGTAATTCCTGCCAATGCATTACACGATATGGTCAGACTCATTTCTTCTTTCTCTAGGGCTAGTTCCTGGCATATATCCTCTTCTTTTGAAGTTTCTTGTTGATTTTCTTCCTCCTTTTCACAATCTATGTAAAATAATTTATTCTCATGACACTTCTGACCTTTAGTGTATTTTCTATCACAATTGTAACAAAACCCTTTTTCTCTTTTTTCTTCCAATTATTGTGGTGTCAACCTTGTAGGTTGTGGAAGTCTAGGAGTAGCAACACTTCCATCTTTATAGATGTGAGTGGTAGGCTTCCTTGTCGCCATAATTTTAAATTCAATTTTTCTTGCCAAAGGCGAACCTCATGTTGGATGTTATCCTTTAAAGTCCCCATGAAAAAATCAATCTTGTGTTCCTCTGGCATACCATTTACCCTTATATTCAATTTTTTGAAGTCCTCAAGGTGCTCCACCACTGAACCCTTTTGTTTTAGATTTATCAATTGGCTAAAGAAGGTGTTTCTCTTCGTATCCTTATAATGTGTTATCATTTCCTTCATAAAAATTGACCAAGTGACAATTTTTTTACTGGAGAAAATCCATCGATACTGTACAAATGTATTTTGTTTTAAATATAAAGTTGCAATGTGTACCTTTTGTGTGTTTTGCACATTATTAAGATCAAAATATTGCTCCATCTGTAGTATCTATGTTACGTGATATTTTCCATCAAACTTCCTCATATTGATCTTTGGAATATGGTGGGTCTTAAATCCCACATTAGAGTTTATGAAATCACAATTAACATTTTTTTTTTTTCATCATGAGTTTCCTCTATTATATTTTCTCTATTAGGAATCATTTCTTGTATCAACTTTGTCAAACCTTCCATGTCTTATTTTAGATCATTCTTCATGTCTTCCATGTTGTATTTCAATTTTTCCTCTAACCATCAATCTTAGCTTCCATTCCATCCATATTAGCTTCTATGCTTTTCTTTAAAACTTCCATTTCATTTTTTGTTGCTCTTTTTGAGAGCGAAATTTGGTGCACTTGCTCTTGTAATTTTGATATATCACATTGCACTTCTTTATATTCATGAGTCATAGTAGAGTATTGTGAGGCCTTAATGGGTGTTGAATTAATTTTAGGGGGCATTTTATAACCCAATACTGATATCTATTCTTTAATATGCCCTTGGATTCACTTCAAACTGATTTTTCAAACATGACTTCTGCAATTTGAAAAGAAAAAAATACACACGTTTTTCTTCCTTTTGAGGAGCTCCATATTGAAACTGAATTATCTCAGTGGTTTCAAATATTGAATATTTGAGATCCAGTCTTGTAGTATCCCTCTAAATCTTCTTTCCAATGCCATAGGTCTAACGTGCTTTGGATGCTTCAAGGAAAAGTTATGCCCAATCTCCCACAATGACCTAATTATGGAATGGTTCAGTAGAGTGAACTTGTATGGCATGCTGTGTGTTACTATTTACTCCTTCGGCTCTGAAATTGATACAGAGGAAACTAAAGTCTGTGTGATTTCAGCCACTTTTTACAGAATCCCAATCTGATGCTTAGAGAGAGATTTATGATGATTTTCCCACTATCACCTCTTTGAGATGAAATTCAGGATCCTGAAAAAACCCTAACTTCCACGAATCATATCTCTGAAAATATTGCAAACCAATATCTAAAATTTTTACACGAAGTTCCTTGGAATTTTGGCTCCGTGTGATGAACATTTCAGCTTCTGAAACTTTGTATAAAAAACGTTATAGAGAAAATTCCACGATGACCTATTTGGAGTAGCGAAACCCTAGAATCCAGAGCTCTGATACCAAATTTTATGAAACTAGCTCCAAAATTAGAAGAAAAGAGAGATAAACGCCTTAGAAATAAGACACTTGGAGGGGGCAACCCTCTTTACATTACATAAATGAACAAATATTGGATGATACAAATGACAAAACCTCCTTCTATATATAGGAGTCCATGGGGTCACAATATAATCCCAGCCGACCTAACAATAATAATGTAAGGGCACAATAATAACAATATGGGGGTTACTGGAGTACAAAAATAGCAATAAGGGGGCTATACTAACCATAATAAGGGAATACACTAGTAATATAAGGACCTAACACTTTGTGTAACCTCACTCCGATATCATTTTCATAGAAAGGTAGAGGAGGTAAGGAACACATTGATACACAAAAAAAGAGTTTCTACCTTTCTCTATTGTTTAGACAAATTTTATTAATTACAATGATCCCAATATGGGGTATTTGTCTTTTTTAAATAACGACTCAACTAAAAATCACTCAAACTAGCTTCGTCATGAAATCCACATAAATTTAACCATTCCAAATATAAGATTGAACTTGAACTAAAACACACTTGACTCTTGCACCGTATGTGAGAGTAATTAGGTATTTTTAATAGTGGTTCTCAAGAAGTAGGTATTGACCAAAATAAAGGATATGTTTATGTTGCAATATTGGAAACAATAATAATAATTATAACATAATGGAAACACAATAAAATTATTTGGTTTATCAATTTTATGTGAAGCTATCATTTTTTAATGGTGTATTACAAAGAAATGTTTATGTCCAACAACTCCAACTATATGAAGTTGGAGAAAATGAATATAAATTCTACAAATTTGAAAAAGCTCTTTAATACGAAATTAGAGGCATGAACAAAAAAAATATAAATGAAAGATTTTTATGGGCTAAAGAAAGCTCCAAGAGCATGGAATTTCACAACAAATAATTATTTTCTGAAAGGAAATTTTAACAATAGTGAAAATAAACCTCATGTTGTGCATATCAGCACTTAGACCTAAATTTTTGGCCAACAGCCCCATTCAAATCCGTTTAAAACCTCTTACGTGGCCTACAGCCTCCATATTTCTGCTTAACACTCCCCTTTTTGCCCACAAAATACACTGCAAAGGCTTAAACCCACAATTATAATTTATATCGGGTCTCAGCCCCTTTTGTTTTGATTCCCCATGTGACTTATGTGCAAAACCGTGTGTTAAAACGAAAGGAGCCCATTGCTTTATGTTTTTGGGCCAAATCTTAGCCGCCCGATCCAAAACAAATCGACGACCCATATTTTAATCTACCATGGTGGCCCCCACGCCCGAAAACCGGTGGTCTATTCCGCACCACCCATCCATAGCAGGCGGTATTTCCTGCGGACCCAGCGATTCCATACGCTGGGTGACGCGTGTCCCGGTGTACGATATCCAAACCACCCATTTCGCGCATTATTCTCTGGATGAGAGTTGGGTAGCAGAATTATCATCCACTGTCTGATCCTGCACTCTTCATCTAATGGTGGTTGTCCTCCAAAGTTTCACAAGATTTAGCACAAGTTATATAACGCTCGGGTCCACCATTCCGCCGTTGTACAATACCTTTCAACCGTCAATTTCATTTTTGATCGCGTGGTCCAGAATGATTGACGCACCCCTTTGACCAACCAATCCTGTCTCCACGTAACCCCGTCCACTTGACCTTTCGTACGCCCACGTGGCACTTTCATTGCCCTCCACCATTCATGTTCTCCGTTTAGGTGTCATATTTCAGTGTTTAAGTTACGGTTTTTCTCCAAGACAATTTATTATGTCCCTCTGCATCCTCCTATCTCCACCGTTTACATATTCTATTCATTCGTCGCGTTGTAACGACTTTGTGTCCTAAACCTCCACCGACTCATTTTTCGCTATTCCACTGTATTTCCTGCTGCCACCCTGCTTCTTCTTATGGTTTCTCCCAGTCTACATCACCACTCCATGGTCATAGCCGCATTCATCATCCCTATGCTTGTTTTCCTTAACTTGTTTGTGGAATTTTGCAGGGTTTTTAATGATGAAGGATGATAATAATCTACAGCCTCCATTGCAGAAGCCAAATACACTCCAAAGGATTATTCAGCAGACGTAGAATTGCAGGACAAAGATCTGAAGAGATACGCAAATATGACTTTCGTTAAATGAAGCGAGATGGATATTTATCAAATTCCTCAGAGCAATTTAAAGGAGGCAGGTTTTGGTAGCTGAAAACATAAATTAGGTTACAAATAATATCAACAGAAGATCGAGGAGCTCAGTGTCCGGCATTGAAAAATACAAATTCCAGTTCAGGGCTAAAGGGGCGGAGAGTACCATGCACAAACATCAACAACCTCAAGGTTTTATTGCAGCAGATTTTTCTCTTTCAGCCAAGTATAGAACATTTGTATATTTTATTCTTTCTGTCTTGTTTATGAGGAGATTTTCTTCCTCATCATTTATTTCATAAAACAGCAGCAGAGTACTTGCACCAGTTCAGCACTTCCAAACAGCATAGGCGGGTTCTTCTTACAAATTTGTTTTAAATTAGATCATTAAATGTATATTACCAACCACCATTCTCTAGGGCTTTCTATCTCTTCTATAAAAACCAGAAAGAAAGACATTGTAAGGGTTCCAGATTTCTATCAGCAAACTGTGCAGTGAAAGGCTTTGTATACATCTTGTAAAGTTTTTGTATGAAGGCTCAGAGCCCGTAGGGTCTCAGTGAGGAGGAGTTATAACTGTGATGAGGATTCTGGTCTTTGGTATCCCACAGTATGTAATCTTTTCTTATGTGTTAATATAATATCTCATTTCATTGCATTTATCTTCTTGTATCATGTTCTAGAATGCGAGTGGCTCACCGATCTTAAGTAAGGATTCATCCTAGTTGGTGCCCATACTTGGATTAGTCAAGCGCTTTAAATAGGCCTAGTCATGATATACTGTTCCATGTTCATGTCATTCATATTTTCTGCTATATTAGTTACTTGAGGAGGGTGATTTTAAAATGCCATTGTCATGTATGGATTCTTAGTTGGATAAACCCATATGTGGTTATGTTGTGTATCTGGGTATCAGCCTCATGTTAACTAGTATCTCCATGTTTTCCTCACTGCATCCACATTCTGATATTTGATTTCTGTGGCATACTATTTGAACTGGCCCTCTTTGCAGTAAGATGTCTCTTAATTGTCTGATGCTTTTGTATTGGAGTTTTGCATGTTGTTCCTACATTATTCTTATCTTTGTATCAGCTTCTGAGAGAGTTTGGTTCCATTTAAACTAATTTCCTTTTTTTACAAGAGATAGTAAGAGAGCTTTTGGATTGACAACCCAAGATATATTATGAGCTCCTTGCTATGATAAGATGTCCTAGGCACTGGTCTAAGACAACTCTAGACTGTCTCTAGGGTAAACAATAATTGTCGACTACATCTTTCTGGCGTCGTTGCCGGGGAACGAATTCAAGAAAATCATTTTCCCTGGACCTCGACAAATTGGTTTCACTCTCTAATCAGGTGAGCACAGAGAGTTGAAGAGTTGCATATCTCTCACCTTGGCGACTCCACTGTTGTTTATTTGATAAATATATTGGTAGTCCTGGCTTCTCGTAAGCCACATTTGAGGTCAGATACGTCTCAACCGAAAACACCTGTGTCTGATCCAGAGAAGAAATCAGCCCGTGTTGAAATCCCTGAGTTCCCGTAGAAGATTATCCATCCTCTTCTTCTCAAGAAATTCCAATAGAAAATCCCGACTCCGCTGAGGAAAATACTGAATATTACTCAGATAGCCCACCCAGGGGAAGTGCTATAACCAAAGAGAAATTTCATCCTACCCCTGAGGCTGAAGAAGTCAAAGAACTTGCAGAGGCAGCTCCTGTTAACCGCAAATTGTTTACATCCACACCTCAAGCTACTGTGCATTATATTCCTACTGTTACTCATACCTCACTTCCACCTCCTCCGCTTCCTCCATTCGTACACCAAACTGTTGCACGACCGCCACCTCCTCTGATGGCTAATGTTCCAGCCTTTTTGTTAAATAAATATGCTCCCCTAGCCCTACCCCAAGTGTTGAATGATATGCCTCAGGATTATTTGAAAATGTTGCCCAGATTTAATGGCGAGAATGAGATTGATGCGCAGAAACATATTGAGAATTTCTGCTCTTTCGCAGAAAACTTAAATGTAGAACATTTGGATGTGGTATTAAGACTATTTGTTCAATCTCTGGATGGTGAAGCCAGAAAATGGTTTAAAACATTAGCAGACCATTCTGTAAATACTTGGGAAAGAATGGAAGAAGTTTTCCTCAGGAAATGGGGAGAAAAGAAAGATCATGGGCTTTTTCTTATTGAATTCAATACTCTGAAGAAGAAACCAAATGAGGGGGTGGAAGAATTTATTAAAAGATTTAATAAATTGTATTAGAGCCTTCCTGCTGATATGAAGCCTCATCAAACTGCTGCTAAAGTTGTTCTTGTAGCAGCCTTTGACTCAAAATTTGGTTTCTGTCTGCGGGAAAGAATGCCTGTCACTTTGGATGATGCTCAGATAGATGCTCTAGAATTAGAAGCAAATTTTGCATCCACCGGAAAATCAAAAGGAAAAGTCGAGCAGGATGCTAGAAGAAGAGGTGAAGAGGAGGTATCTACTTCCAACTAGGATAAAGATTCGGACCGAATGGAAGAAATAAGTAAAATGATCGAAAAGATAGTTAAGCTTGAATGGGAAGCCCTGAATCCAGCCCCCAAAAATTTTCAGAATGTTCCGAACAGAGGTTATAATCCTCAGTATAGAAGACCACCATTACAAATATTGCCAAGGGAAGCAAAGGAGAAGCATGATCAGGTACTACACCCATTGCACCTGGAAGGTCTAGTAGATGACTCCACCGAAGGCGCTGCCTATGGACTGGAAGATGTGAATCTTTCCTTTTCAAATAGTGACGGAGAAAAATCCTCTTTTGCTTTCAATTTACAAAAAGAACTTGAGAAGATCAAAATCCCAGTCCCCTTGACTGAACTGTTGAAACAACCAGCATATCAATCTCAAGTTTCCTCTTTCATACTTCCTCCAGAAGCAGCATTCACCCCAGATAATATCAAGCACTGGCAGGTCTTTGATGATTAAGAACAGATGATGGGATTCCTAGCAATAGAAGGTGAATTCTCCAACATGGAGATTGATGCTGACGAAAGAAATTTGACACCACTTGATAGTCAAAGAAAGGAGGAAGGAAATTCGGTGAAGGACTTTAATCCATGGAATGAAGAAATCAGATTGCTGGAGAGTATGTTGAATAAATATGATTCAATACAGGAAGGACAACCTCAATTTCTAAATTGGGAATTGCAGGATGTAAAGATACAAGGAAATGAAGATAGTGAAGACTTCCTGGGTCCTGGGAGAGACTTAAGATTTCTGAGAAAAGAATTGGTGACTGAATCATCAAGTAATATTTTTGGGTCTCATGATTTCGGAACTGACAATTTGGCTGTGTTGACAGGTATTACAGAAGACAATGCACCCTTTGGAGTTGTCTTGGATACAGATGAACTATCGTAGAAGAAGGAAGGTGAGGCAACCCTGTCTCATGTGAAGGAACTTGTTATTACTGATAATGACAAGAAGAAGCTGATGTATCTGATAGACAAAGAGAGGACTAGAGGACAAAATTTTGGAGCTACTACAGTGATGGGAAATCAGAATTCCATTCTGATAGAAGATAGGAGTCCAAAATCTGAAGAACTTGATTTGACTGCCAGAAGCAATCAAGCGGGTAAAGGAAAATTACTGAAGATTTTCAAGGAAGAAGAAGAAGAGTATGCTGAAACAAATATGCAGCATATTGATGAAATGCTTGTAGACAAATGGTTGAATTGTTTGCTGAAAAAATTTAGAGAAGAGAACGAAATTGCAGGCACTGAAGTGAAAATGCCTGAAGTTGTGAAAGGAGCAGGAGTAGATACTAGTTTGCAGAATTTAAATATGCTTACTAGTACACAAGGAAGAATGAACGATTATGCTACTACAATTAAAGAATTAAAAGGTAATTTACCTTTTAAAGGTAAATTTGCAGGTGATGAACAAAAGAATGTTGCAGAAGGAGGTATCCTGAGAGATATTCAGGAAGTTTGTGAAGCAGCCACATTTTTAGCAAAAGAGGCAACATCGATAGTAATGTTCGAGACAGTAGCAGCAACAACAATCGAAGACAGCAGTGGGCAAAGTAACTTCCAGACAAAAGAAAGGCTGGACATAGATATTGACAGCATCAAAAGACTGATGATGAAGGTGCCTCAGAAACAGCAGATAGC
This sequence comes from Pinus albicaulis, assembly GCA_034641835.2. NCBI lineage: Eukaryota > Viridiplantae > Streptophyta > Pinopsida > Pinales > Pinaceae > Pinus > Pinus albicaulis. The sequence goes on along the minus strand of CM076573.1, from coordinate 867,033,737 downwards.
AGCAAGAAAGCAAAGAAAGTTTGGCAATGGAAAAACAAGAACAGAATGTGAAAGCATAGCTGGAGGCAAATTGCAGAACAAAATATGGAAACATAGAGGGGTACAGTTGAAGAATAATGTAACTAATGGATACCAGCAAAGCAAAGTATGGGACCCAGGAGGCGAAGACAGCCTGGTGTATTATATTGAACATTAGTTTTCTTTTTGTTTCATCATTCTTTTAATAATGTGTGGGTGCCGATTAATTATAAAGTGAAAACTTGAGGTGCTAAAGAGCAGAATCCACTTAGAGCATGATCAGATGGTCTGCAGTTCTCGGCACGTCCACGGAGGAACATACCATCCCCAGATGGAGCCGATGTTGGGCATATCAGCACTTAGACCTAAATTTTTGGCCAACATCCCATTCAAATCCATTTAAAACCTCTGTCGTGGCCTACAGCCTCCATATTTCTGCTTAACACTCCCCTTTCCGCCCACAAAATACACTGTAAAGGCTTAAACCCGCAATTAAAATTTATATCGGGTCTCAGCCCCTTTTGTTTTGATTCCCCATGTGACTTATGTGCAAAACCATGTGTTAAAACGAAAGGAGCCCATTGCTTTATGTTTTCGGGCCAAATCTTAGCCGTCCGATCCAAAACAAATCGACGACCCATATTTTAATCTACCATGGTGGCCCCCACGCCTGAAAACCGGTGGTCTATTCTGCACCACCCATCCATAGCAGGCGGTATTTCCCGCGGACCCAGCGATTCCATACGCTGGGTGACGCGTGTCCCGGTGTATGATATCCAAACCACCCATTTCGCGCATTATTCTCCGGACGAGAGTTGGGTAGCGGAATTATCATTGACCGTCCAATCCTGCGCTCTTCATCTAACGGTGGTTGTCCTCCAAAGTTGCACGAGATTTAGCAGAAGTTATATAATGCCCGGGTCCACCATTCCGCCGCTGTACAATACCTTTCAACCGTCAATTTCATTTTTGATCGCGTGGTCCAAAATGATTGACGCACCCCTTTGACCAACCAAGCCTGTCTCCACGTAACCCCCTCCACTTGACCTTTCGTACGCCCACGTGGCACTGTCATTTCCCTCCACCATTCATGTTCTCCGTTTAGGTGTCATATTTCAGTGTTTAAGTTACGAGTTTTCTAAAAGACAATTTATCGTGTCCCTCTGCATCCTCCTATCTCCACCGTTTACATATTCTATTTATTCGTCACGTTGTAATGACTTTGTGTCCTAAACCTCCGCCAACTCATTTTTTGCTATTCCACTGTATTTCCTGCTGCCACCCTGCTTCTTCTTATGGTTTCTCCCAGTCTACATCACCATTCCATGGTCATAGCCACATTCATCATCCCTATGCTTGTTTTCCTTAACGTGTTCGTGGAATTTTGCAGGGTTTTTAATGATGAAGGATGATAATAATCTGTAGCCTCCATTACAGAAGCCAAATACACTCCAAAGGATTATTCAGTAGACGTATAATTGCAGGACAAAGATCTGAAGAGATACGCAGATAGGACTTTCGTTAAATGAAGCGAGATGGATATTTATCAAATTCCTCAGAGAAATTTAAAGGAGGCAGGTTTTGGTAGCTGAAAACATAAATGAGGTTACAAAGAATATCAACAGAAGATCGAGGAGCTCAGTGTCCGGCATTGAAAAATACAAATTCCAGTTCAGGGCTAAAGGGGCCGAGAGTACCATGCACAAACATCAACAACCTCAAGGTTTTATTGCAACAGATTTTTCTCTTTCAGCCAAGTACAGAACATTTGTATATTTTATTCTTTCTGTCTTGTTTATGAGGAGATTTTCTTCCTCAACATTTATTTCATAAAACAACAGCAGAGTACTCGCACCAGTTCAGCACCGCCGAACAGCATAGGCGGGTTCTTCTTACAAATTTGTTTTAAATTAGATCATTAAATGTATATTACCAACCACCATTCTCTAGGGCTTTCTATCTCTTCTATAAAAACCAGAAAGAAAGACATTGTAAGGGTTCCAGATTTATGTCAGCAAACTGTGCAGTGAGAAGTTCTTGTATACATCTTGTAAAGCTTTTGTGTAAAGGCTCAGAGCCCGTAGGGTCTCAGTGAGGAGGAGTTATATCTGTAATGAGGATTCTGGTCTTTGGTATCCCACAGTATGTAATCTTTTCTTATGTGTTAACATAATATCTCATTTCATTGCATTTATCTTCTTGTATCATGTTCTAGAATGCGAGTGGCTCACTGATCTTAAGTAAGGATTCATCCTAGTTGGTGCCCATACTTGGATTAGTCAAGCGCTTTAAATAGGCCTAGTCATGATATACTGTTCCATGTTTATGTCATTCATATTTTCTGCTATATTAGTTACTTGAGGAGGGTGCTTTAAAACCATTGTCATGTGACTTCTTAGTTGATAAGCCTCCATATGTGGTTATATGTGCATTCAGTTCTGCCTCATGTTAACTAGCATTCTCATGTTTTCCCCACCGCATCCATCATATTTGATTGTAAGTATACTATTTCACTGGTTTTCATAGGTCATTTCTTAACTGTCTGATTCTTTTGTATTGGAGTTTTGGATGCTATTCCTACATTATTCTTATCTTTGTATCAGCTTCTGAGAGAGTTTGGTTCCATTTAAACTAATTTCCTTGTTTTACAAGAGATAGTAAGAGAGCTTTTGGATTGACAACCCAAGATATATTATGAGCTCCTTACTATGATAAGATGTCCTAGGCACTGGTCTATGGCAACTCTAGACTGTCTCTAGGGTAAACAATAATTGTTGACAACACCTCCAATATATGTAAAGTAAAATTTCCATGTAATATTGGTTCTTCGTTTATATCAAGATAACTTGAAATCTTCATTTTCAAATAATTGGTTAGTGGAAGACGTGAAGCACACTACTATAAATTAATTTGAGATGAATGAATTTTAAATGATTAATGTTCAATTGATGGATTATTTTATTTGAATATAAGCAGGAAAATGAATGATTATATCTTTACTTAACAAGAAACAGATGCTTCAAATATTTTCACAAATGAAAAATGGAAATTAGTAAGTCCAAGAGCAAATGAATGAATACAAAAGAATTTTTTCTAAAGAAGATGGAATTGGAAAGTTAGATGCCAAATTTTGTAAGAATTTGGTAAGAAGTTTCATGTATCTCATTTCAACTAAACTTGATATTATCTAAGTTGTAGATTCTATTTTTATATTCATGCAATGTTAGTTAAAATTTATTTTGCAACAACAAAACATTCTTTAAGTATCCTCTTGAAAAAAAAAATTGCAATTGGGTATACTTCGATAGATAATTTTGGGTTGGTTGGTTATAATATTTGTTGGGCTATATTTATTTATAATAGAAAATTACGTAAGGTTACATTTTCTACCTACTATCAGGTCAAATTACATGGTCATTAAAGGAAAAACCAAAGAGTTAGAGTGTATTGCACGAACATTCTCAAGATGTGAAGCCAATTGTTTGAAGAGAACCTTAACAAAAGACAACATCAAGAGGCCACAATTATTTATTGTGATGACATGATTAAAACTATCATAAGTAATGGTCTAGTGTTTCATAGTTGTACCAAACATATTGATCTCAAATATCATTTCATAAGGGATGATGTACTAATAAGAGAATTAATTATATATATATATATATATATATATATATATATATATATATATATATATATAAAATAATTACCAACATAATAATGTGATCATCAAAGCAGTATCAAAAGAGAATTTTCATTATATGGAAAAGATGATTAGAATCCCCCATTAAACATTAAGGGAGTGTGTTGAAGATAGTAATTAATTGTAATATATAATTACTAATATACTTTTCTAATTGTTTTGTATATTCACATTGTAAATCTAAGTATTTCTATAGTTACAAAAGTCTCAACGCTATCTATAATGTTATATATAAATGTATAATTAAGTTGTTTAATGAATGGATGATATGAAAAATAAGATATAATATTACACGAAAGCTTTCGATATCTTTAACTGAATGTTTATAATATTTATTATACTTTTCTAATGCTTTTGATATCTTTAATTCAATGTTTATATTAATTATTATACTTTTCTAATTCTTATTGTATTTTCATATGAAAAAACTAAGCATGTTTAGAGTAATAAAAACTTTGCCAAATTTCAAACCAGTTAACATTTTAACTTAAAACTAATTACCTAATGTATCAATTGAGTAAAAGAACAATCATCCAATTTCTTCGATCAAATTGTAATGCAATCCTTTACTTGAAAGTACTTAAATTACTCAACCTCATAACAAGCCTTAGCAGCTACGTGTAATATCTACGAAAGGCTACATGTAATATCTACGAAAGACTACTGCCCATTGCAACTTTTGTGAATCTGGTATATATCGGTGATCGGAGATTTATTACTTTGACTTTAATTATCTAATTTATAGTGAATGAACTTGTAAATAATTGGATTAGTTATGCTCCATGTTGCTCATAATACAATGGTTTGACTCGGAGTTGATTTCACATTCAAACAATCGTGCCATCGGCTGGATGAAGTTTTGTAAGTTAGTGAGAGAAGGGCAACAGTATATTATAACGAATTATATGCTTTCTAATAATAATATTGTGGAATGACATAATATCATAGCACAGATCATCCTATATAGTTCAAGCGAGAAAAAAAAGTGCCCCTATATTTTCTTTGAGTCATGTAGATTCAGTGTCAAGCGGGGTCCTGATTACCATTAACTAATGTAATCGAAAATCTTAGATGGGAACGACGTCCTGTAAAGTGCAAATTTCACCCTTTTTTTTTCTACAAACAAAACAAACAAAATATCGGCTTTTTTCTACAAACAAAATATCGGGTGACGGAGAATATCGGATGTAACGCAAGGAAATAGAATACATAACTTAGTCGGCAATCCAATATATAAACCTAGTTTGCGAATTTTCCAAGAAGTGGCAGTAAGAATATCATGCTTTCGTTGGTGTTATAATATGACAGTGGGCACAATGGTAAAGTCAATGTGAAAAGGCTATGCAATGTACGCCATCACGACCAGATCATGGTTTTTGTGGGGTTACAGACGGAAGGGAACTGGGACTGGGCACCACAATAAAGTTCCAATGTAATAGGAAAACATAATTGTTGGCGAAGGAGAAAGACGGTGAAAGTCGAGAAATTGCATTGAAAAGAGAAAGGGGGCTCTCGAAAAGAGAAAGGAGGCTATGCTAGAAAAACGAGTAGGTATGGGAAGGAGATGAAGACCTGTGTCAACAAAATGGGATGATTTACATGCCTATGCTTTCCAAAGTTAATATCAACCACTTGGAAACCGAAAACTACGTACATCTATTTCAATGGGAATGGTAAAGATTTAAATCGGGCCAGGTTTTCAAGTGGATGTTGATGACTATTACCCGGGTGCAGCCATAGATGTTGGAATTTACTCCCAACTACAAACCTGAGTAGCAGGACAACAAAATTAAATTTTGATGTGAATTTTGAAGGACAGGATCTTGTTTTGGTTTTGCACTTCACATTGCATTCAATTTTATGTTTTAAATCCTTGCAAACAATCAAATTTTTCATGGTCGTAACCCTCTCCAAATCTATCAAATCGTGGTTTGCAACCACATTACCTCTACGCCTTAAACCCATTCACCAACTGCCTTTACTCCGGCACATTCATTTGAATTTTAAACACTCCACGTAAGGTTATGTGGAACCCTTCAATCCATGTAGCACCACCATCAACCAATGGGCACTTATCGCAAGCCCTAGAAGTCTATGTCATCCCCTCTTTGAACATGCGCAATACACTGGCCCCCACCATGCCACATCATAAATCGTCAACCAATCAAATTCATATCGTATGATTTCATGCTTACATCACTACCTCTTCGCAATCGTGTGATAGAGCGACCCCACCAGTGCCAACTCACTCGCTCTCCGACCAATAGTGCATCGTTGCAAGCTTTGGATGCACAGTCAACAAGCGGGTTAACCGATGCGAAAACATATCGCATTGAAAATTGTAATGTTTCGTTTAATGTTTTTTTAATCCTATGGTTTTATAATATGCCCACGATAATTTTATTTACTAAAGTTGGAACTTAGCTTTATTTTATATATATTATAAAAATATATGTTTACAATATATATATATATATATATATATATATATATATATATATATATGAAAGTTGTGTGTTCAGCAGCGTATGCCGAGAGTTGAGAAGACTGTGTATAACCAAAGACACCAGAGGAGTAGTGTGTTTTTTTTGTAAATCCAGAATAGAAGTTCCGAGGGAAAAAGATTGTTTTGTAACAATTCAATGTTTTAATGAAATTTAGAGTTTTTTCTCCATCTGTATGCATCTAGTTTGATTGTTCTCTCTGTGTTAGAAGAGGAATTCGTGTTTCCTCTGTTGTTAAGGAATCATCAAAAATTCCAACATGGTATTGGAGCTAGTCCAGACTCTCAGCAGCTGCTAAAAAAGTTGAAGGAAGAAGAAGATTGTTGAAGCTTTTTTCCAACACTGTGAAGATTCAAAAAGTGAGGCATTTATAAAAAAAATAGAGTTATTGTTTGTATTAATTATATAGTCCAAAGAGCTGTAAAAGAGCAGTCTTAAGAGGTTTTAGAGATAAAGGTTATCTCTCAAGCAGTGAGAAAGTTTGTTTAAGATACACAATCAAGTTTTTTTTTCATATTTCTACAAGGCTAGCAATGGCAGGAGCCAACACAAGCACGAGTATGAGAAATACTCAATTCCCATAGTTTAATGGGAAGAACTATGACTATTGGGAAATCACAATGAGAGCCTTGTTTGCATCTCAAGATTTATGGGAGGTAGTTGAATATAGTTTTGAAGAACCAACAGATGAACAAACATTTAATGCCTTAACACAAGAAAATAAAATTTTGCTGAAGAATAATAAAAAGAAGGACTCAAAATCCCTCTTTTATCTCTTTCAAGTAGTGGATGAAAACATATTTCCAAGAATTGCAGCAGTAAAGAAGTCCAAGGATGCATGAGATACCCTCCAAACATCCTATTAAGGAATGGAGAAGGTAAAGACAACAAAGCTTCAATTAATGAGAAGAGATTTTGAAGTCATTGACATGAAGGATTCTCATACAATAGACTCATTCTTCACATTGTTGATTGGGTTGGTTACCCAAATGAGATCTCATGGAGAGACAATAGAAGAAACAAGAATAGTGGGGAAAGTATTGAGGAGCTTACCCTCAAGATTTGATGTGATAGTAACAACCATTGAAAAGACAAAGGATCTCTCAACGTTTATCGTTGATGAGCTTCATGCATCATCGACGACACATGAACAAAGATTGAGCAGAACATCAAACTCATATTTGGAAAATGCCTTCAAGACCCAAATGTCCTTTGGAAGAGAAATAGGTCAAGGAAAATCAAACTACAGAGGAGAAGGTAGAGGCAGAAGCCAAAACAGAGGAAGAAACAACCCTGCAAGTACTAGTGGAAGGGGCAGCAACCAAAGTCAAAATCAAAGCCAAGGCAACAGCCAAGAAGGTGGAGAAAAGCAAGCACATCAACAAAGGTATGATAAATCCCTAGTCCAATGTCATTATTGTAAGAAGTATGGGCATTATTCCAATGAATGTAGGAAAAAACATAGTGACATGGGTAATATGCCTAGTGCAAACTTTACTAAAGAGACTCTGAGTCAAGAAAATTTGTTTTTAGCATGTAATTTGGCTAAAGAAAAGAACGAAGATATATGGTTTCTAGATTCAGGATGTAGCAACCATATGACTGGAAACATCTCTATGTTTTCCATATTGGATGAAAATGTGAAGTCCCAAGTAACATTGGGGACAGATAGTAAAGTCTTTGTTATGGGAAAAGACAGAGTAATTTTTTTCAAAAAGAAAAGGAGAAAGGAGATCCATATCAGATGTATACTATGTACATGGTATGAAGTGTAACCTTTTGAGCATTGGAAAACTAATTTAGAAAAGCTACAATGTATTCTTTGAAGATGATGAATGTACCATCAGGGACATACCACCAAGAAAAAAAAGGATTTCACAAGTGAAGATGACAAGAAACAGAATGTTTCCTCTCAAGATGATAGTATATTTGCATAAATGAGTTGCAATGGCAGCAGTAACATAAGAGACATTCCAAAAGGAGGCAAAAAATGAAAACTTGTTACGGTGTTTGAGATTTGGACATCTCAACGTTGGAGGTCTGAATTTATTGCACAGAAAATAGATGGTAAAGATATTACCATTGATTGAAAAACCAGACAACCTATCTGAAGACTGCGTCTTGGGCAAACAACATAGAGAAATATTTCCATCAGGAAATAGCATAAGGAAAAAAACACCCTTAGAAATAGTCCATTCAAATTTGCGTGGATCAATGCAAACACCATCGTTAGTAGACAACCACTATACGCTAACCTTTATCGATGATCACACAAGAAAGACATGGGTATATTTCTTGAAGTTGAAGAGTGAAGTGTTTGAGAAGTACTGCCACTTTAAATCTCTTGTTGGGAATCAAAGTGGGCAACACATAAATTTTTTAAGAACTGATAGAGGAGGAGAATACATCTCCAAGGATTTTCTGTGTTTTTGCAGAGAAAATGGAATTCATAAGCAATTTACAGCAAGGTATACACTACAGGAAAATGGAGTTGCTGAAAGGAAAAACAAAACCATCATGGATATGGTAAGAAGCATGTTGAAGGAAAAACATTTTTCAAATGAATATTGGGTTGAAGCTGTACATTGTGCAGCATATGTGTTGAATAGATGCCCAACAAAGAGTGTTATGAACATAGTTCCGGAAGAAGCATGGAGTGGCATAAAACAATTTGTCACCCACATAAGAGTATTTGGTTGTGTGGCTTATGCACACATTTTAGATCAGCTAAGGAATAAATTGGACATTAAAGGGGAGAAGTGCATATTTGTAGGATATAGTGATCAATTAAAGGCATACAGACTATATAACCCATCCACAAATAATTTTACGATAAGAAGAGGTACAATTTTTTGAGGAAGAAGTTTGGAATGGAAGCATTGAGAAAACAATGAATGTAAGAACATGTTTGTCTCAAGAAGATTATGAGGAAGAAATGGCTGAAAGAAATCCCTCGTTAGTAGCACCACCTCCACCACCACAAGGATAGCAAGGGACACCACAAGGTGGTATAAGAACACCCTTGAGAAGTGATGACACTTCTTCTCCAAGCACATCAGAAGGAGCATATTTAAGTGCTTCTACAAGAAAATGTTTTGCAAGTGAAAGAAGAACCAGATTAAGAAGTCTAAATTAAATCTATGAGAAAGAATAAAATAATGAAGGTATGAACTCTTTATTTGCATTATATTGTCATATACAAGATCCTATTCATTTTGAAGAGGCAGTAAAAGATAAGAAATTGATAGATGCTATGGATGAAGAGGTTAATGCAATAGAGAAGAACAATACATGGGAATTAGTTGATCTCCTAAAAGGTAAGGAAGTGATGAGAGTAAAATGGGTTTATAAAACCAAGAGCAATGCTAAAGGTAAAATTGAAAGGCACAAGGCCAAACTTGTTGTCAAAGGCTAAAAGCAGCAATAAGGAAGAGATTATGAGGAAACTTTTGCACCACTTGCAAAAATGGAAACAGTAAGAGCAATGTTGTCCATAGAAACACAACACAAATGGAAATTTTACCAAACGGATGTGAAATCAACCTTCCTAAATGATGTATTCATGGAGGAGGTTTATGTTGAACAACCTCCGGGCAACGAGAAAGAAGGCCAAAAGCACAAGGTATGCAGATTGAAGAAACCTTTGTATGGGCTGAAACAAGCACCAAGAGCATGGTACAGTAGGATAGATTCCTATCTACTGGAAAATGGGTTTGAGAAATGTGGAGGAGAACCCAAATTATACATCAAATAAAATGATGGTAAGATTCTCAGTGTAATGGTGCTTACCTTATTGAAAATTTTAAAACAATCATGAAAGAAGAATTTGAGATGACTATATGGGATTGTTGAGATACTTCTTAGGAATAGAAGTAGAGAAAAATGAAAATAAAATTTTTATTTCTTAAGCAAAATATGTGAAAGAATTTTTGAAAATATTTAACATGCAGGATTGCAAAGTAGCAATTACTCCTACAGTGATGAGATTGAAGTTAAGCAAAGAAGACAACAGCAAGGATTTCGATCCAAGTTTGTACAACAACATAGTTGGCAGCCTTATGTATTTGATTGCAACTAGGCTAGATATTATTCATGTTGTGAGTTTAATTTCCAGATTTATGGAAAGGCGAAAGGAGGCACATGGGCAAGCAGTAAAGAGAACTCTAAGGTATGTCCAAGGAACAAAGAGATATGGTATTTTATACACCTCTTCAAAAAATTTTGAATTAATTGGATATACTTACAGTGATTGGGCTAGAAGTATAAATAATAGAAAACCCACCTCTGGTTATGTTTTCCATATGGGATCAGGATCCATTTTATGGGATTTTAAGAAACAACCAATTGTGGCTTTATCAACAGCAGAGGCAAATTATGTGGTAGCTACAACAACAACATTTCAAGCAGTATGGATGAGGAGAATGTTAAGAGATTTGTGTTATGAACAGGTAAAACTCACAACAATTAATTGTGATAATAGCTCAGCAATAGCTTTATCCAATAATTCAATGTTTCATAAAATGACAAAACACATTGATGCAAATTATCAATACATCAAAGAATTAGTCAACAATGGAGAAATTGTTCTGAAACATTGCAGAACAGAAGAACAATTTGCTGATATTTTAATAAAACCTTTGGGGCAGAAAAGTTTTAATTATCTCAGAGAATGTCTGGGAATGCAAGAAAGCAATAGTTGTGATTAAGGGGGGGTGTTTAAATTTACTCCCAACTATAAACCTGAGCAACAGGACAACAAACTTAAATTTTGAGGTGAATTTTGAAGGACAGGAGCAGCAACATTCTTGTTTGGTTTTGCACTCCATAGTGCATTCAATTTCATGTTTTAAAACCCTCCAAACAATCAAATTTTTCATATCCGTAGCCCTCTCCAAATCTACCAAATCGTGGCATGCAACCATGTTACTTATGTGCCTTAAAACCATTCACCAACCGGCTTTACTCCCATGCATTCATTCGAATTTTAAACACTCCACACAAGTTCATGTGGACCCCTCCAGTCCACATAGCAACACCATCAACCAATTGGTGCTTATCGCAAGCCCAGGAAGTCTACATCATCCGCTCTTTGAACTCGTGTAATAGAATGGCCCCCACCATGCCATGTCATAAACCGTCGACAATCAAATTCATATCGCACGATTTCGTGCTTGTCTCATTGGCTCTTTGCGATCGCGTGATAGAGCGACCCCACTAGTGCGAACTCACTCGCCCCCGGACCAATTGCGCATCGTTAAAAACTTTGGATGCATAGTCAGCGGGCGGGTTAGTCGATGCGAAAACATATCGCATTAAAAATTGTAATGTTTCGTTTAATTTTTTTTTATCTTATGGTTTTATAATATGCCTGCGATAGTTCTATTTAATAAAGTTGAAACTTAGGTTTATTTTATATATATTGTAAACATATATATTTACAATATATATATATATATATATATATATATATATATATATATATAGACAAAATAGAGTGTAATGCAGTGTATGAAAGCTGTGTGTGCAGCAGCGTATGCCGAGAGTTTAAAATATTGTGTATGACCAAAGATGGTAGAGGAGTAGTGTGTTGTTTTTCTAAATCCAGAACAACAGTTTTGAGGGAAAAAGATTGTTTTGTAACAATTCAATGTTTTAATGAAATTTAGAGTTTTTTCTCCAATTATATGCATCTAGTTTGATTGTTATCGCTGTGTTAGAAAAGGAATTCTTGTTTCCTCCATTGTTAAGGAATCATCAGAAATTTCAACAATAGAAAATTGGAAATTGACTGATTGTGAGTTTTTTCCTAGTCAGCTTGAATTCAACTGCTCAAAGGATATGCGAGATGAAATTGTTCCCCACCATTGTATCAAATTTGTTCCCCACCATTGTATCAATTTCATATATGATGGGTACCTTAGTGGTCTCTATAATTTTTTTGTTTCCTAGCCAACTTGAATTCAACTGCTCGAAGTATATGCCAGATGAAATCGTTCCCCACCATTGTATCAAATTCATATATGATGGGTACCTTAGTGGTTTGTATAAATTTCCGCCACGAAACAAGTTACGTACACTTAAGAACCATGTACTTTCCTTCATGTCACTGCAGCAAACTCAACCATCTCGTAACAGTCATTTCATTTTTCTTTTATATTTCAGAAATATTTTAGAGTATTTCCAATCAATACAGTACACTAGAAGTGTAACCAGAGAACCATGTATTTTCATCAAGGTCACGACAACAAACTCAACTGTCTAGTAGTGAACTAAATGGCCATGTTTATTTAGATTATTGATTCTGAAAATGTTACATCGATTCAATTCATAATATCCCCGAAATAATGGACAATCCATTTAAGTTCGTCTGAATTTAACTATGCTTATGCAACTAATTGGACTGTAACATCTACGACGGTTACGTTATGTTGCTTAGCTTGACATATAAGCAAAACAATACAATGTTTCATTCTATAAAGACATGTCATATAAAGTGTATGCAAAATATCTACAAAACACAGCTGTTGGACTGCTTCACTACAATCAGTAAATGAAATTGCTACCTGGCATCGATATGGCTCCTTTCATGTTCTTAATGTTTCCAATTAATTTGTAAGCTGTCAAATTGTCAAGGAAAGGGCCAAACCATAATCAATATGGAGATTACGCAAAGGAAACCATAGTGACTAAATTCGAATTCAATTCAATTATAATTCAATTGTTTAAAAATTGTGGAGTATACATTTTTTTAATACTATAATATATTTTATTTTCATTATTAAACAAATTTGAAATAGATAATTATAATGTTGAAAACCTCAAAAGCCTTTTAATTTTTTTTCAATGATAAAGGAAATTGAATTATATCTTAGAACAATGTGCATAGTTTTACAGTAAAATAGTATATTATAATAACTTATGTATTCATCTGTATATCCAACTATACCATATGATATGATGTCCAATATAATTTTTTCCCATAAATTCAACATTGCGATGAACAATATAGATTCCAAATTACCAACCAAATTTAACTTTAAAATGTGATTATATATTAAGTGTATGTAAATATTCTCTCAAAATATGTATTTATATCCTTAATTATTATTATTTATTTATCAAACTAAATTAAATTATACTTTGTAATAATTAATAATACCCTCGGATGCAGATGCATAAACATAAGAGGAAGATGGCAGGCCCAACGTGCGCCACATGGCCACGCATGGGCTCTGGCTGGCATCATTTAAGCCAGTCGATTGCTCGCATCAAGCCTCCATTACTGCTCTCAGTCCGTCCCGACGCCCAGAATTATTCTTAATGGCGTCACGTCTTTCTGCTCTTTCATTTCCTTCCTGTAGAATTTTCATCTTTGCTGTCTCGGAGCTGAGCTCTCGAGTGCACATAGGGAGACATTCCAACCTCCATTGTTGCCTCTCGCTTGCTCTAGAATTCTATCTCACCTGCAGTCTCCATTGCACCCTCTCGCTAGCTCCTTCGCCTCAGGAAGCCGACCCCTCAGCTCATTCTGCCACCCGCCTCCGCTTACTCACCTCCCCAATGACTCTGCCTGCTCTAGTATGATAAGGAGGCACCGGATGCGCTGTTGTCGAGGTAGAGGATGGGGCTAGGCTTCTCGACCCCATTTGTCCATTCATTTTGAGTCCTGCTCCCCGCTACTTGAGGAGAATTCTACTCAGTTTCATTGCACCCGCTGAGGCAGAGGATGGGGTCAGGGTTCTCGACCTCCTCTGTCCATTCATTCTGAGTCCCGCTCCCCTCTGCCTGAAGAGAATTCTGCTCAGTTTCATTACAATTGTACAATGGACAAACCCCGTCTCACTGCCACAATAACAATTAGTTTCCTCGAAGAGGCTTCAAGTTCTGCAGAGAGAGGCACTAGAAAGAGACCAAAAAAATCCACAATAGTTACAATGCCTCTGCAACTCTTGAGAAAAACAGAGGCCCTGCCAGTCAAGCCTGACGCTCATTCCTCCAGCAGCAGTGATAGTGGCAGTGGGAGTCCCGAATGGTTGGGTGAGGAACGTAGAAAGGACAACGCTAGCATGGTTCGCACTACCACTACACCAGAACCATCCGCCCACCAATCAAAAGCAAGTCGATGATTCCTCTAAAGAATACAGGTGTCTTATTGTGGAGGAGCCACTGCCACAGCAACCCGACATCTAACATGGAAGTCAGCTACAGCAAGGAGAGATCTTTTTTCTCTGTTTTGTTTATTCTCTATGATTATATGTTTTTGCAGAACAAAGTGTCTACTTCTAAGTCGTTTTTGGAAAAAGCTAGTTTTCCCATTGAGGACAGCATTTTCATGACCGGTTTCCCCATCTGGGGCGGTCAATTTTTTGTTTTTTGACTTATATAACCTCCGAAATTAGCTAGCATAGCAATTCTGGAAGTAAGACTCACCTTGTATATTATGTTTCATTAATCCAACTTAGAAAAAAAAAATAATAAAAAAAATTAATATTTTTAATTACTATTTATTTGTTAATATGATCAAATCAGCTTATATTTTACAATACAAAATTTTATTATTACAACTTAATACTTATTAAATTTCTAATAAAAATATTCTAATATTATAGCCTATAAATTATTACTGAATTAATTAACCTATTAGTTAAAATTTACTTTCAAAATTTTCATTGTATAAAAATTCAAATAGCGTTAGCGCTAACCGATACCATGTCATGGATCTGAAACACCGATAAAAAAAAAAAGTAAGTCGGTACGAGGAATTAAGGAATTACTTATCTTGTGTGAATTCATGGATATCCGTACCGAATTGCAGACTTCCGTATTAAACTAGGAACCAATTCGAATACTCGAATTTTCAAATTTTTTTAGTCGGTAAGACCGAATTTGGTAAGAACGAAGGAAACCATAATTTCTTTTAGGGATCTTGAATTCCGATATTTTCGGTTTTAGTCGACGCAGTTCGCACAACACGCAAAAAGCGTGACGTAAATATCATTTTTACGATACCCAAATATAGAATATTTGCTGTGCCATCAAATATTGGGGATCAATGTAACCGTAATGAAAGTAGATGTTTACTATTTTTATAACTTATTTAACAGGTTTTCTTTATAGTTTAATTTAATTATTAATAATTATAAAGTTAATGATAGAGATTTAATATAGTAAAAATATTTCAGAATATTTTTATTCTGAAATGATTGGGAATTTTTTTTTAAAATTGTAGTACATACAATTGTCACTTAAAGTGGGTTGTGGTTTTTTTTTTAAAGTATGATTATATGATATTAAATGTCTAGTAAGATAGATTATGATTTCCATAAGTGTATTTATTTTGGAAGAGTATTTATTTATTTATTTATTTTTTTTATATCTGTTTTAATTAAATTGTTTAATCTAAAAAATATTATATGAACAAGTGTCAATTGAAGTGAAGGCATGGTAAGGTTGATTATTATGTCCTTAAGTGTCTCAATTTTGGAATAGTTAGAAAAAATGTTATATAAATAAGTGACAAATGGAGTAAATTATGGTTTTGTGTTTTGATAAGCTATGATATTGATCCTTGATATTGTAACAAAACTTATGAAAAATATCCATAATAATGTGGGGAAAAAGTGGTAATATTAATACTAATTAGACTAACATTTAATGTTAATCTAATTACTAATACTAATTACATTAATAGGAATGACAAAAATTCTTACATTAATGGTTGAGATCGTTGATGGGGTTGACCATGGTTGAAAATGTTTGACCACTACTCATCATATTCAACTATAGAGATCTTTATGACCATTATGGTAGACCATATTCAACCATAGAGACCTTGGTTGGCCATGTTCAACATTTCTAACCGTGGTTGGCCATTATGAGTCGGTAGAGCATGGAATGTTCTAGGTTGATTGTGGTAACCAAAGATAACAATGTTTGATCATGGTTGACCATGGTTGACCACATTCAACCAAGAAACTTCAATCATGGTTGATCGCGGTTGATCAAGGTTCGTGATATTGAGCAATGGTTGATAATGGTTGACAAAGTTGTTATAGGTTGATGTTAGCATATTCTCATTGACCATGACTAGCCATATTCAATCATGTTTGATCATGGTTAACGATGGTTGATCATGGATGACCATGGTTGGTAATGGTTGATCATTTAGACCATTGTTGATCATGGTTGACTATAAGATCATGATTAACCATTATGGTTGACCATATTAAACCATAGAGATATTGGTTGACCATGTTCAGCCATTCTAACAATATAGATTGATTGACCATCATGGTCGATCATGGTCAATCATGATCGACCATGGTCAATCATGTTTGACCATGGTCATACCATGGTTGACCATAGTCGAACATGGTCAACCATTGTCAACGGAATTGGTCAAATTTGGTCTAACATGGTCAAACTAAGGCTTCTAACCATAATTAATCATAGTCAACCGTGGTCAAACATGGTCGAAGAAAGGTCTAAAACCCTGATTAACCATGGTTAACCATGGTCGGTCATTGTCAAGCATGGTTGAACATGGTCATATGAAGGTCTTGTACCATGATAAACAACGAAAAAACATGGTCAAACCATGATAAACCATGATCAACAAATATCAACCAAGATTTTCAACTATGGTTAACCATGATCAAATGTGGTAAACTAAGGTCCACCACGAGAAACCATGATTAACCATGCTTAACCACGGTCAAACATGGTCATACCGTGGCCATGAACTAAGATTAACCATAGTCAAACATGGTTAGCGATGTTAAACATCATTTTTTGGTTGATCATCTTCAACCATGGCAGACCATGGTTAATCATGGTTGACCTTTGTTGACAATTTTCAACTATGGATAACCATGTTTGATCATTGTCAATCATGGTTGAACATGGTTGACCATGGTTGACCATAGAGATATGTATTAACCATTATGCTTAGTCATTGTTGATCATGGTTAACCATGGTTTATTATTCCATCCATAGAGATCTTATTTGAACATTAATTTTGATCATGGTTGACCATGCTTAACCATTCTAGCCATTTTAATCTTGATTTACCTTTGATGAGCATGATTCGCAATGGTTGATCATGGTTGACGATGGTTCATCTTAGTTGATCATGTTCAACCATTCTAAGCATAGAGAGTTTGATTGACCATTATGGTTGACCATGGTTTATCATGGTTGACCATGGTTGATAATGGCTTATCATGATTGAACATTATGGTTGAGCATGGTTTATCATTCTAACCATTCCAACCATGTTGATATTGATTGGAAATGGTTGATCCTGGTCGACCATGGTTTGTTAGTATTATTCATCATGGTTTTTCATTCCAACCATTCTAATGAAATGAACAATCATAGTGGCCATGGTTGATTATGGTGACCATGTTTGACTATTATTGAGTAGTTTCAACTAAAATTAAACATCATTAACAAAGCTTGAGTAGCTTCATGATGGTTGATCAAATTTTATATGTTTGATATGCTGATTATGGTTGACTATTTTGAATGTGATGGTTATGATTGACTATTTTGACTATGTGATGATGTTGACTACGGTAAAAAATTCAACCATTATGACCATGATTGACCATAGTGACATTGGAAATTTATGTCCATGTTTTTTGAAATTTATGTCACATTGCGACAATTTTTGTCATAGTGCAAAAAAAATTGTAACATTGCAAAAATGGATAAATTGCAACGTAATTTCATAATGCAACAATGTTTATCCCATTGCAAGATTGAATAAATTATGATAATATCACATTGTTGGAGAATTTTTTGTTTGTTTGTTTTGTAACGTCATATTACGGTAATGTTTTTCACATTGTGTCATTGGATGCAATGCAATGTTCGATAAATTTTTGTACCATTTTGATGTAAAAAAATGTTTTTTACAATGTGTGATATTTGTTTCTTTGTCACATAGCTCATTTGTCAAAGTGTGGTGGTAGTATTTTTCTTTGCATTGTCTAAGAATTTATCTACATAGTGATTTCATACAATTGTTTTTACACGATGACATGTCACATAGTAAAAAAGATATTTGTTAACGAAAATGTGACATCATTGTTTTTTTTCATAAATATTCATGTTATTTTATTTGATGAACTACATTGTATTGCTAGTTGTATAATGTGATGTTGTGAACATTCATCAAAAGAAAAATCCAATTCTTTTTATTTTTTATAATTGTGATGTTAGTTTGTTTTTAATAATAAAATTATTATTAATGTTAATAATAAGTTTTATAATACTATTTATATTAACATTATTACAATGATGCATTAATATTAATATTAATAAATATTATTATTCTTAATATTAATGTTATTACTTAAATATAGTTAAGAAAATTAACAATAATATTATTATTGTTATTATTATATTTTTAATATTAATACCAATGTTATTATTTAATTTTTATTAAGAAAAGTAATGTTAATTCTAATATATTGTAGCAAATGTTTTTATTAATATTAATATTATAACTTGCAATAATGTAATATTATGTTTTTTTTTTTTTTTTTTTTTTTTTTTCTAACAATACATAGCAAGTTTCACTAGTTTACGCCTGACGGGCACCTATGGGGTTTGAACCGGTGACCTTTACAAACGAGTGCCTTAACAAAATACTCAATCACCAACAAGCCGCCATCCCGTAGATTATGTAATATTATGTTTTTGACACTAATAATATTAATATATTATTAACATTAATATTAGTGATATTATTAATACTATAATTAAAAGTGATATTAAGATTGCTTATTTTAATATTATATAATTTAATAACATTAACATTAATAATATTGATATTAAAAAAAACAAATAGAAATAACATTAAATGCCAACGACATTAATATTATTAATAAAACTTTGATATTAATATTGTTATGTTAATATTAAAATTTATATTAAATTTTAAAGATTTTAGATATTAAATAATATTATTTTTATTAATTATTGTTAATGTGTAATATTAATATGGTTATGGTCAACATTATTATTATTAAAATGTAATTAAGAATATTATTATGTTATTAATAACAAATAAATAATGCTATTAGTATTAACAATGATAATATTATTATAAATATTATTTTTATTAATTAAATACATAATTAATAAAAATAATATTATATGTATTATAAATAATATTAATAATAATATTATGGTTGTTAATATTAATAGCATAATTTATATGTTATTAATAAAAAAATAATATTATTAATTAAATTTTAATAATAATAATAATTTTGATCATAACAATATTAATATTAATATTACACATTAACAATAATAATATTAAAAATTATTATTAGTATTACTTAAGTGAATAATTATGTACCTGAATTTAATTAAAAATAAAAGACATAGAAATTCTAATAGGTAAACATTAATGTTGCAAGTTTTCATTATTAAATGTAAACTCAAATCTTAAAAATGTAATGAAACCAATACTTTAACCCTAATAGCTAAATCCGAATATTTCAAAACTATGTCCCTAACGGCTAATAATTAAACCTTAACCATTCAACATTTTACAGTTAAATATAAATACAAAATCTATTACAACCAAAACCTTAACCCACAAAAACTTTATATGCACTATCTTGACCCAATGGACAGTTGATTTTTATTTTGTTGATCACGCACTAGAATTTAACATCTAATCACTCGGGGAACGACGTACCTAGAGACTAGGAAGGCTTGTCCAACAGGACTAGTCGACTCCATTTTGAAAATAATGCAAGTGTCATTAATTCCTTTATCGAGGTGAATGTTCTCGGAAAGAAGATGGGACTACTTTCAAATCCATGGGGGGCTGTCATGTACCACTCTGCCATAAAAAAAAAATATTTTTTATTTTTTGGTTTTCTTTATAGTATATGATATATTTTCCGATCTGATATTATCAACTTGTTAAGAACTTTGTGTCCTCCTAAGTTAAAGTCGTGAAAGACTTATATGCTAATTAAAAGGTTCTATTCTTAATTAATCTTACGACAATCCTTACAAGTATGGATCACCTTTATATATATCAAGTGTTGCAACAATCCGATACATTCCCCATATCCTAAGTCCTTTGCCCCTCTCCCATAATTTTTATTAAGGTTTAAATACACTAAATTATTTTTTCTCCCCTCGTGTGTTATACAAATTGTAACCTATTTATATCTATATTCCTATACTCTTACCCTGATGTTAAAATAGCCATCCCAAGCGATTTATGCGTCGGTTTAAAGTTTGTCTTTTCTTGTTAGGGTGATTAATTATACCCAGAAAAGTGTACATTACACCTACGGCTACAGTGGTAGTAACTTAACACATGCGAGTTGTGGTGAACATCTCGAGAATTTTGAAAAATCCACCTCCAATGCCATTTCACCAGCTGCAACAAAATCACGGGATCATCACATGGGAACATTCTCTTTTTTATTTGTAAGGTTAGCAAGTCTTTACTATTTTCTATTTATGTAAAAAAGCAGGCATAGTAGATACAAAAATTAGGCCTCAATCTGCCCGAAGGAAACCAGGTCTATTGGCCATCTAATTGCATTGAATGCCATCCAAAACATGTAATTTCTTATATTCATACGAAGAGTCTTTAGGTAGCTAATATCAAAGTTTACTATTACTAACATTTACATAATGCAAAAGAAAGCTAACCGCTATAAAAAACTAGAATAATTGTATCTGGCTGCTCTAGTCATCATCTGACTCCATTGGGGCTGGATCTTTGACACTTGAACTTGGCATGTCAACTTGTTGCATGGCCTTAATTTCCTTCTCAATTCTGCCAAGATGAGCATACTGGTGAAGTTGGCGCAGGTTCATCTTCTAGATGCTTTTGTTAATCTCTATCATAGTGGACACTGCCTTGGGATCCCTTCCTACTTCATGGACTGAAGTAATTTCCTTAACCAATAGGCATTTTACTAGCCAGTAGGTTCTGATTGAGTGTTGAAACAATGAAATTATCCCTCGGGTATACCCCGAGTCTATAATAACTTGTTGTATTTCTTCCGCTGCAATGTCGTCCTCTTCTTCAATTTTGGTTCTAGCTTCTGTCTCCCATCCATGAATAAGAGATTTTATAAAACAAGGTGTTTCCTCTGAGTAGACCCGGAATAAGGGCTCCATGAGCTCTCTGCTGGATTTCCTGCCTCTCTTGGTAGGAAGGCTTGAAATTTTTTCCTTTCCTTTGTCCATATTGACCTTTTTACCTCTGCTTTTCTCCACCATAATTGGATTGCAACTAAAGAGGAAAATGATAACCCCTGGAGAAACAACATGATATAAAATACCCAAACAGTTAATGAACAAAACATATGATTTAAAATGATTGAGGTAAGCAGCTGAGGGATAATGGTCGTGAGCCCCGTGACTCTTCATAAGAATATATTCTTTCTGCCTACCCACCTTAGCATTCTTACCTATTTTTTTACCTACCCCAGTCCAAAGCAGAGGAAGAGTAACAGGAAAATTTAGCCAGGGGACATAGAAATACAAACAGTTGCCAACATTGCCAAAGAAATTATTGCTCCAAGAATTGCTGCAAGTAGGCCATAAATCTAAGCGGTTATCTACCCTATATAGCAGCAAAGGATGATAAGAAAACCGGTTCTGTCCGTAACCAGATAGCACAACATAATGAATTACACCCCTCCGAATATTAACATCATTAAATTGCATGCATACAATTTCCCATTCCAACTCGAAGTAAGGAAGACTGACATCTTTCTTATGGAATCTACTTCTCAGAAAAAGAGCTAACGGAGGAATTTCATTCATTAACTTATCTACCCAAGAAGAATAATAGCCTTGGAGGTTCAGACCCATACGAATTCTACCAATGGCAATACAATCATAGGTGGTTTTATAGACATTGTAAATATAATCCAAAAAAATTATATTTTCTTCTGCATGTTGTGGAACTCCGACACTCTCTTCATTTGAACAGTAAGGAGTTAATCAGATACATACCAATACACTAGTGCCAGCCACCAACGACGTCTGCAGTTTCTTCCAGTTTGCATGCACAAGGCACCAGCTTCTTCACAGCAAAGAAGGATTATGACAAAGGTTTGCAGGAAAAGCATCTTTACGAGCCTCAAAACATCTCGCTGACACTTTGCCCAACCATCTTTGACAGCCCAGCTAGCCCTTCCAGCTTCTTCTCATGTGAATTGATTATCGTCATTATGTTCTAACTTGGGAAACATCCCCTCCATTACCTCAGGGGCCATTATATGTGTCCCCATGCATACAGTTGCCACGTTGCGGTCCTTCCTCACTACACTGAATTCCTCCTTGGCCACCATGTCCTCTTCCCATAGCAGTCCTTGCCAATTGGCACCCCGATCGGGGGCACATGGGAACATTCTCGATCTCTATGAAAGGTTGAGATTCACTGAGGAAATCTGACGACATATGTTCGCTCAACCCAAACCCTAACCTTCCACCACTATTTTCACCAATTTATTCGGTGTTTATGTGTTTTCTGAATCTAGCCAAATGTATGAGGCCATGGTAGCATAGGTGCGGGATTTTATCAAAAACATGTGTCATAGGGGTTTCTTTCACCTTCGATATAATCACTAATTGAACCCAAATGATTATTTTTTCATATTGTAACTTATTGTGTCGTGTAAAATGATATGGAGATTGACACTTTCACTGGTGATAGCTTCCCAATACTTCCACCAACGTTCCCATTTCATGTTAGAGGTAATGTATTAGTTTATAACTTTTCTGATATGTTCATATTTATGTCTCTTTATCTTCACTTTCTTGTGGGTATATTTTTCCTTATTATTTTTAGTTTTCCTCTACTAAGGTAAGTGAATAATGTCAGAATATTTCAAGGATCTACCCCTTTGAATATTGATAAACCTCTTTTCCTAGAACATTCTACCCTTGCCACCTCTCTCCAAATGATAAACTTGGCAATCTTCCCTTGACACTTCTTTATACGTGATGGACTCCACACTCTACCCTCATAATGAAGTGCTTTTCTTTTCCTTTTACTATTCAGTGTTAGAAAAATATGTCACCCTTTTAATAATTGTTTGATATCTAACTCCATGCTATCATGATTCTAGTTTTTTATGTGAATAGGGGAATGAAGGTGGTGTGAATTTAGGCACTAGAAAATTGGTATGTTTAGTCTCTGGGTTCAGAATTTAATTTTGGTATATTCAGCTCCAACTTGTCTTATTTTTGTTGTTTTCTGAGGAGATAATGATTACTAAACCCTTGTTTCATTTCTTTATCCTCATTGTAGATAATATGAACACATAACCCTATTGGGCTTCTTCCGTTCGCCATCCCTGTGACTGGAACTTTGCGCTAAACTAGTACTATTCTTTGTGACAGATTAGTCCATCACTCTTTCACTTGTAAAGAAGTCTTTTCAATATGTGTCTATCTTGGGAATCCATTCCCAGTTCTGGGTTATAGAAGAAATGGCTCTAGATTGTTGTGTTTACTGATTTAAGAATAAATAATTGTTTTCCAAATGGAGAAACACATACATTTTTTCCATCAGGGTTTAATTCAAGCAATGGAGTGTGTATTCCTTTGTGTGATACTACACAACTGAAGAGAGCTTTGTCCTTCGTTATATTTCTGCTGTTAATTTTCTTTTTACAGTTTAATATTACATGTAATATGATTCTTGTCTGTAATTTTAGAGCATATTCAAAGCTATATGTCAAGAATGTAGTTAGATTATTACTTGAGTGATAACAATAAATATGTAGTTGAATTGACTTCTCTGAATGACGATAAGCATCCCATCATCTTGTTAATAATTTCTATTTATGTTTCCTAAATTTTTCCAATTTATTGTGCTTACGCTACTTTATCTTCAATACGAATAAAAGTTGTTTGACATATTACATAGTGGATTAGAGACTTTTCATACTCTATTGAATTGTAGTTGGGTATTCTCGTTGAATTAATTATACTATTTGTTAGTGAATTGGCTTACCACCATGGAATATAATTTCATTAATAATTTATCCATTTAATTATGAATGTATATAAAATGGAATCTCCGGTTGCCTAATTAATGACACAACCCACCTTACCGATGTTGAGAATTGGTGTAATTGTCTATATTACTCTTATTTAGTGATTGATCAAAAAGTAGTTCCATCTAGAAGTTCTAATTCTTAGTACCATGTCAAAAATGGAATGCCTTAACTCATAAATTCACCAATATATTGTTTCTGTTTTTATTTCTCCATCTCCATGGTTATATATAAGCATTTTTTTAAAAACACCTCTAGTTTAATTTGACTCAATATATCTTTATGTTGTAACTCGGTCTTTCTGTAATCTGTCATAGTAATTGTTATAGAAAATCATGCTAACATATGTTACGTTAATTTTTTTTTATTTCTTCTATGACCTCCATACGTAATACCAAAAGTGGGTTTCAGTATCTTTGGTTCAGTTTTGTGAATTTTCCCATTTTAGTAACTAGTTTACTTTCAGAATCAATTCTACTTTGCTCGCCATGCCTTCAAGTCCATTCCACACAATGAAAGGATACAATTTCTTATTTCCTTCTCTTTCACGGTGAAATTTCATTTTTTCACTCTATGATAGTCTAAACCTCTCAATACGATTACAAGTGTTTTGCTAGTTTATGTACCTACACAACACCCCTAACTGTATATTTACTCTACGAGTAATGGTACTATTGTAACAACAGTGAAAGTTAACATAACACACACACACACACACACATATATATATATATATATATATATATATGATCAACAACTATACATCCATGAAATAACCCAATATCAGTTTTTTGTTAAATTCTTCAACTATCCTCATGAGATATGGGCATAGACTTTTCAAGTGCGACTTATATATGTTCAGTACACTTTGTTTCCTTTAACCTATAACACCAAGAATTCTAAAATCTATTGAACACAATCCAAAATTGGAGTAATGATTCAAATTAAAGTAGGTAACCTATATACTTCAATAAGAGAGAAATTCATATAGATAAAGTTAGAAAATAGAGACTAACTTCCCTAGCAGAATTTCCCTAGAAAAATCTTGCTTTCTAGGGTCTTCTAACCCCATAGCCTAGGATTTTTCTTCTTTTTTTTCAAAAAAACTATCTTCCTTTTTCGTTAAAGACCACGTTTTTTTCCCGCAATGCATTATTCACCCTTACTCAGTGTTATTTCCTAAGTTGGTGATTTAATATATTTTTATCTTCAATCCTATTAAATATTAACAAACAACTCCTAGGTATTTTTAGGAGTATATTAAGGGAAGTTTTGTTCAATCTTATCCATCCACCTTGGATTTGTGATTGGAATAATCATCTCATTACTCAAGTGTTATTTTTCATGTAAATATTCAAGTTTATTTTTATTATTCAATATATTTATTACATCATCATAGTTACTTCAAAGAGTATACTATGGATTTATCACCATTGCTAAAAATAATTCATCTGATTAAAGAATATTTACATGAATACAGAGGGATCTTGCATCTTCTCCCTCTAAAAAAAAGAACACCATCCTCAATTTTTATTCTTCGAAGACTTCATCTAGAAATAATGTTTGGTAGGTTTCTTTCATAATATCTTTACGTTCTCAAGTAGCCTCCTCCAGTGTAAGGTGAATCCACTTCACTTTAACCTGAGTGACGACTCGACTCTATAGCATGGTCTCTATCCGATCCAAGATACAGAGTGACATTGGTCGAAAGTCTCCTTTGGGACCCACGTGTATCAAATTCCAATCAATTATATGAGAAAGATCATGACTATATTTCTTTAATAATGATACATGAAATACATTATGAATTTTAATATGACTTCATAGAGCCAATTGATATGCCATTGGATCGACTCTGTCCAAAATTTCAAAAGATCCGTAGAACATTGGTGCCAATATCGCACAACTACTAGTTCTAAGGGTATTATTCCAGGGTTTTACCCACAAGTACACATGATCCCCCACTTTTAACTCCTTATGTGTCCTCTTATTTCCTTCATAACTCTTTTGTCAATATTGTGGTGTTTTAATGGTCTGTCTTATCTGACGCACTGTGACTTCCATTTCCTACAAAGCTTTAGGTGCCAATATTAACTTATTTTCCAACTATCCCTAGTTGAGGGGAGTATGATACTTTCTGCCATGTAATGTTTAAAAATGGCTCATTTTTATGGTATCTTGGCATTTATTATTATATGAAAATTATGTGAAATGTAGAAAATACTCCCACTTAGCAGGCCTATCCAATAACATACATTCGTAACATATCTTCTAAGATCTGTTTTACCCTTTTGGTTTGTCTAGCCATTTGGGGATGGTAAGAAGCACTGAAGTTTAATTGAGTCCTAGAACCATCGAACAATGCTCTCCAAATATTTGAGGTGAATTTAACATCTGTGTCTGACACTATCATTTTTGGTATATCATGGAGTCAAAAAATTTCTTTCATGAAAATGTTAGAAATCAATGGAGTTCCAAAAGAAGACTGCACCAGTATAAAGCGTGTCGCTTTAGTCAATATATCTACCACCACCATGATGAATTAATTTTTATGCTTTTTTCTTGGTAAACCTGTTTTAAAATCCATTGAAATCACCTCCCACTTCCATTCAGGAATGGGTAATGGATTTAGTAATCTTGTCTGATGTTGGTTCTCCACTTTTACTTGTTGACATTCTAAACATTTTTCCAGATATTCTACGACATCCTTTTTGATACCCAACCAAAATAAATTTTTTCTTAATGTTTTTATCATTTTCTAGTATTCTAGGTGATCAACGTATGTTCTCTCGTGGTTTTCATCCAATAGAATTTTTTTTGAGCATGGTGACATTCGAGATATACAATCTGTTTTGATAAGTTAATAATCCTCCTGAACTTTTAGCATATCCTGGAACTTCTTTTTGCTGAATTTTTAGTTTCATTTCCTGATATTGACTTTGTTGTTGCAATGTTTGTTTAACGTTCTCCCAAAAATCTATTTTCACGCTACTCCAAGAACTTCCTATCAAGGAATGAACATGTCTACTTAGTGCATCAGGGATTTTATTTTCCTTTCCTTTTATATGTTTTATATCATATTCTAATTCACTAAGAAAGGATAACTTCCTTGCTTGTCTAGCATTTAAGTAAGGTTTACTAAAGAAATAAATCAAACTAATGTGATCAATTACCAACATGAATTTCTTTCCTACTAAATAGCGACTCCACATTTTTAAATCATATATTACTGCTTCCAATTCTAGATCGTATAAAATATAATTTTGTTCATGTTTTTTCAATTTTATGGATTCATAAGCTATTACAACATCTTCCTGCATCAACACCCCCCAATTCCTTTTAAACAAGCATCAATACACATAGTAAATTCCTTATTTGGATCTGGAATTTTTAAGATAGGAGGTGTTTTCAATAATTTTTTCAATTTATCAAAGCTTTCTTGGCATTCGGTTGTCCATTCAAACTTTATTCAATTTTTATACAAGGAGGTAACATGATGAGCTAATTTTGAAAACCCCTCTACGAACCTTAGATAATATCTAACAATCCCCATGAATGAGTGACCTGCTGATACATATTTTGGTATAGGCCAATTCATTATAGATTTAACTTTTTAAGCATCCACTATTAATGCTTGTTTGGAAATAATGTGGCCTAAATATTGAATTTTGCATAAAGTTGATATTATCTTAATGTATGTAAAACTAGTTTGAGATGTTCTTGATCCTCCTTTTCACTTTTAGAGTATAATAGGATGTCATCTATGAATACTAATACAAATTTATCAAGATATTTGTGAAGAACACTATTCATTAGACACATGAATATTGTAGGTGTGTTATTAATACAAAAGGGTAACACCAAGAAATCATAATTTCCATAATGCATTCTAAAAGTTGTCTTGTGGATATCTTCATATTTTATTCGCAATTGATGGTAACCATTCCTTAAATCAATTTTTTAAAAGACAATTTCTCCCCTCATTTGATCAAAGAATTCATTGATGTGAGGTAGCGGGTATTTATTCTTAATGGTTAAACTATTAAACTATATGTAATCAATGCACCTTCTAAATCTGCCATCTTTTTTCTTCGAAAATAACACGAGAGCTCCCCACGGTGATACACTCGGTCTGATATAACCCTTATATAGTAGCTAGTGTAGTTTCATTTTCAAATATAATAGCTCTATTATAATAATTTTATATGGGGCCCTATACACCAGGGTAGCACATGGTAAAAGTTAAATAGAGAAATTTATGTTTCTACGAGGGGGTAATTTAGAAATATCTTCTCGAAAAACATCATGAAATTCTGTTATCACTGGTAGGGTCTCTAGACTTTATTTTTCTGTTAGCCGCTCATCCTTTTCAACATGAAACATGTATACCTCACATCCTCTCTGGGAAGTTATTTTTAACTGTAAAGCTGATATTTTCCTAACTGATACATTTTTTTTTCCTCTTATCAATTGAGATTTTCCTTTTTGGTCTATACAACTTACAGTTATCTTTAAACAATTTATAACAGATCTTAGCTTCTCTAACCAATCCATACCAATTAATATATCATATAATCTTAAGTGAAGGACGTTTAATTTTAATTATGTGGAATACCCATTCAATTCCACATGAAAATTTCTTAACTTATGTGTTACCATTCATTTGGTACTAGTGCTAACTCTACCAACCATGGATTCTGGAAATTTTATGACTGCAATTTACATTTTCCACAATTTTCGGGCTAATGTAGCTTAAAATACTCCCAGGATCAATTAAAGTATAAACAGATTGGTTTTGAATAGTACTTTCGATCTCAATCATAGTAGATTGACGCTCATACTGCCATTCTTATAATGTCGCATTGATCCTGGGAATTTTTATCGCCACATACTTTACAGTAGTTTCCTCTTGTACAACTTGAATATTATCTATTGACCTTGGATTATGTGGTCATTCTCTTAACAAATGTGGTTTTCCACAACCCCAACATTTCAGTGGTTCCCTTTCTTTACCTCATGTGCTTTTTTTGTTGTTCAATTCCATAGTCTTTGACCCTGTATGAGATTGAGTTGGCTGATTTACACCTCCTTTGTTAAACTTATTCCTTTGATGATCATTTCAAAAAAAATTCCAATAGGAAGATTTCGGTCTTTTTAGATTCATAAAATATTTTCTTTTATGCTTATTCTGCCATGATTTGGAACCATCATTTCTACTTTTGAACTGTTGGTAACAAAGTCTACCTCTCATGACTGCTTCACCCATAGTATTACGATTGTCGAATTCAATCCTCTCCATATAAGGTGTTAGTAAATAGTTCAGAAATATTTGTACTTTTTATTTCTCCTATTTAATATAGTGCATGTACCAAATTAAGTTTGTAACTTTTTTTACAAACTCATCCATGGAAATTTGTCCTATTCCTTAGCACAGTCATGGAAATATCATTCACTCAGATACTGAGATTTAAACTGCTTATGAAACTCCTCCCATAAAACTGTATTTTTGTTCAAAATTTCTATGCTTTTAGCTTCCTCCCACCAGAAAGTGGCTTTACCTTGTAGCTCATAAAAAACCAGCTGGGCCTTCAAACTACTTTCATATTCATACACTTGAAAGCATTTGATCATATTAAGAAGCCACGCTTCCGTATCTTCCTCCCTTTTCCCATCAAAGGTAGGAGGTTATATTTCTATAATTATCAATGAAACTCCATTTTCTTTTTTTTGTTATGTAGTTTTGAATATGTTTTATTTGATTCTTCAGCGCTTTCAGACTTTTCCTACACAATCTCTGCTTCATTTTGTTTCAGTTTCTACAATTTGGTAGCTAGATTTTTCCTTCAACTCCCATATCATATGTTCTCTATCCTCACTTGCTTTCAATATTTGTTCATTAATTTTCTAGATTTTAGTTAAATCTTGTTGTAAATTTCTTATAGCTTCTAGAATCTAAGAGTTGGGGGTGGTTCCTCCTCCTCCCAATTCCACATAGAAGTCTTCTCTGCCTGTTATTGATGCAAGAGATTCGTCTGCCATCCTACAATAATATGTTTTACTTATATGCCTTATGAGACAACAAAATCCTGTTATTACTAAATTCATATTTATATTTCTATATATATATATATATATATATATATATATTCATTACTGTGATGGCCCATTTTAGGCCCAGGGTTAAACAAAGTTTTCCGATACCACTTCCCATGTACCACTCTACCATAGTTTTTATTTTATATTTTTTATACGATTTTGTTATAGTATATGTTACATTGTCCTCTAATCCATGATTATCACCTTATTAACAACTTTGCGTCCTCCTAGGTTAAATTTGTGAAAGACTCATCCAAGGCTAACTAAAAGGTTATATTCTTAATTAATCTTACCACAGTCCTTACAAGTATGGATAACCTTTATATATATCAAGTGTTGAAACAATACGATACATTCCACATATCCTAATTCCTTTGCCTCTCTCCCATGATTTTTATTTATGTTTAAATACACTAAAGTATTTTTCCCACCCTCCTACGCCTAAATATAAACCAATATACATATCTATATTCCTATACTCTTACCCTGGAAAGACTATGTTAAAATAGCCATCCCAAGCGATTTATGCATAGGCTTAAATTTTTACTTTTCTTGTTATGGTGATTAATTATACCCATATCAAAGTGTGCATTACACCTATGACTATAGTGGTAGTAACATAATGCATGCCAGTTATGGTGAAAATCTCAGGAACTTGGAAAAATCCAGCTCCAATCCCATTTCACCAGCTACAACAAAATCACATGATCATCACATGGGTACAACATTGATCTCTATGAATGGTTTAGATTCACTAAGTAAATCTGAAGGCACTTGTTCACTCATTGAAAACCCTAAATTTCCACCACTATATTCATCAATATATTCACTGTTTATGCCTTTTCCGAATCTGGCCAAATGTATGAGGTTATGGCAGCACATCTGTCGGATTTTACCAAAAACATGTGTCACAGGGGTCTCTTTCGCCTTGAATATAATCAGAGGTCAAACCCAAATGGCTATTTGTTCATATTGTAACTTATTTTATCATGTAAATGCGATGAATATTGAGACTTTCACACGTAATAGCTCCTCCTGAACTCTCTAGTTCGCATTCTTTCACCAATGCTCCCATTCCATGTTAGAGGTAATGTATTCATTTATAATGTTGTTGATACGTTTGTATTTTTGTTTCTTTATATTGATTTTCTTGTGGGTATATTTTTTCTTATTGGTTTTGTTTGCTTGTACTAAGGTAAGTGAAGAATGTTGGAATATTTTTGGGATTAATCCCTCTGAGGCTTTCTAAACTTGATATCCTACAACATTCCTCCCTTGTCGCCTCTTTCTAAATGATAAAATTGACACTATGCCCTTGCCGCTTCTCTAGAGGTGATGGACTTGGCGCTTCGCCCTCATAACGAAATCCTTTTTTTTTCCTTTTACTGGTTAGCGTTAGAAAAACATGTCAACATTTTAATAACATTTTAGTGTCTAACTCAATGCTATCTTGATGTCTATTTCCAATGTACAGAGGGGAATTAAAGTGGGATGGATTGAGGCAACAGAAAAATAGCATCTTTAGTCTGTGGGTTCATAATTGAATCTAGGTATATCTAGCTACAACTCGTCAATTTGTTTTTCTTTCTGACGATATAATGAGTATTGAAACATCATTTCATTTCATTATCCTCAATGGAGGTATGGAGAACACAACCATGTTGGTATTCTTCCCTTAATCATCCATGTGATTGGGACTTTGTGCTAAACTAGTACTATTGTTTGTGACAGGTCGGTCCACTACTGCTACACTTGTGAAGAGCTCTTTTGAATATGTGTTTATCTTGGGAACCCGTTCCCAGTTCTGATTTATAGAAGAAATTTCTATACATTGCTGTGTTTACTGGTTTAATTATGAAGAATTATTTTCAAAATTGAGAAACACATACATCTTTTCCTTCACGGTTTTATTCGTGCAATGGAGTATGTATTCCTTTGTGTGATACTATAGGACTAAAGAGAACTTTATCCCAAGTTATATTTTTTCTCTTAATTTTCTTATTAAATATTAATCTTATATGTATTATGATTCCTGTCTCGAATTTTAGAGTGTATTGAAAGCTATATGTCCAAAAAGTGGTTAGCTTATTACTTGAGCGATAAAAATATGTAGTAGTATTGACTTCTCGGAATGGGGATAACTATCCCATCATATGGTTACTAATTTCTATTTATGTTTCATACATTTTTCAAATTTATTTTGGTTACCACCATGGAATCTATTTTATCTTCAATATGAATAAAAGTTGTTTGACATATTACATAGTGGATTAGAGACTTTTCATAATCTATTGAATTGTAATTGGGTGTTCTGGTTGAATTATATATGTCAGTCCTTTGTGTGTTGGGTTACCACCATGGAATATAATTGAATTAATAATTTATCCATTTAATTATAAATGTATATAAAATGGAATCTCTTGTTACTTAAAATAGCTCCACAACCCACCTTATTGGTGGTGGGAATTGGCGTAACTGTCTGTATTACTATTATTTAGTGATCAATGAACAACTAGTTGCATATGGAACTTTTGATTCTTGGTTCCATTTCGAAACTAGAATTCATTAACTCACAAATTCACGCATATATTGTTTATTTTTTATCTCTCCATCGCCACAGTTAAATAAACGCATTTTTTTTAAAACACTTGTGAATTAATTTGACGAAATATATCTTTATGTCTTATCCTGGTAATATTTCATAGTAATTATTATAGAAAATCATGCTAATTGATGCTAAGTTAAATTTCTTGTTTCTCCTATGGCATGCAGGCGTAATACCAAAAGTGGGTTTCAGGTACATGGCTACTTTGCTCGTCATGCTTGGAATTCCATTCCACACAATGAAGGATAAAAAAATTCTTTCATTCTCTTTCATAGTGAAATTTCACTATTTCTCTCTATGACAGTCTAAACGTCTCAATATTGCTACAAGTGTTTTGTTGGTTTACATGCCTGCATAATGCCCCTAAATTTAAATCTACTCTGCGAGTAATGGTACTATTGTAACCACAATGAAACTTAACATAACCTATATATATGAGATCAACACTTAGATAACCATGAAAAAACACAACATCAATTTTTCCTTAAATTCTTCAAATAGCCTCAACATATTCGGACTTCGATTTTTCAAGTGAGACTTATATATTTCTGGTATAATTTGTTTCCTTTAACTCGTAACACCCAGAATTTTAGAATCAATTGAACACATAATCTAAAGTTGGAGTAATTATCCAAATTCAAATAGATAACCTATATAATTCAATAAGAGTGAAATTCATATAGATACAGTTGGAAAATTAAGAGTAAATTAAGGTGTATATTAGTTAAGAACCACCTTCACACCACCTAAATTTAACAACGAAACTATAACTTTAAATGCATTTCAACCACAATTATATGTATATTTTAAAGGTATATCGACCAGAATTAACCATAATATAAAATACATATTTATTAGAATTATTTTTGACATTAAATGCATATTGGCATAATTAACTGTAATGTAAAAAAATGTCAACAAAAAATATGACCGTAATCGACTGGGTCCTCTTGGATAGAAAAAAATTCCACCCAATCTTGAATCGTCTCCTCTGATTCTGGCCTAAGCCGAGATCTATATTTTTTCAGAATCAAAATTCTCTTGTGATTCTTGGTCAAGGTATTTTATGCCTCGTTTCCCTAGAATATGTTCTTTAGCATCGTCCAACTTTCTAGGCTTTCTAGGGTCTTCCAACCCCATAGAAATGTCCAACTTTCTATGCTTTATAGGGTCTTCCAACCCCATAGCTTAGGTGTTTTGTTTTTTTTTTCTAAAAAATATCTTCCTTTTTTGTTAAAGGCTACTTTTTTCTCCGATAGAGATATATTCAACTTTACTTAGTATTCTTTCCTTATTTAGTGGTTTAATATATTTTTCTCTTCAATTCTATTAAATCTTAACAAACAACTCCTAGAGATTTTTAGCACTATATTAAGAGAAATTTTGGTGAATCTTATTCATCCACCTTCGATTTTGGATTTTGGATTGGGATAACAATCTAATTACTCAAGTGTTATTTTTCCAGTAAATGTTCCAGTTTATTTTTATTATTCAATGTATTTATTACAACATCATATTTACTTAAAAGAGTCTATTATGTCTTTCTTGCCATTACTAAAAATAGTTCATCTAATTAAAGAATATTTACATGAATACGAAAGGCTATAATTAAAGAATATTTACATGAGTACACAGGGGTATTACAGGGGAATTAGATTCTATCCAGCACTATGCAATATAGTTTAAATGTAACGTAAATTTGGTTATATATTATGATATATACTATTGAATCTAGGAGGAATTGTGATATATAAATGAATATTTATGGATTGAACACATCATTTTACAACCACATTTTCAAGCCGCAACTCTGAAAAATGTGTGGGGTTAGCATATGCCCAAAGGATATTATGTTTATAATAAACATTAGAGAACTTAAAATACATGGAAGAGTGCAAATATTTGCGAAATTTTTCAGCTAATTTATGGAAAAAAAATTGTTTCGTGAATCATCAACGATGATAAATCTTGTTCCCCAGATTTGTTGAATGTTGGAATTGGCTCTAGTTCTGCCTTCAAATTAGTAAATAAATAATAACTTCCAAAATGAAATTGATAAATTACTAATTATTACTTCTTTCAATGTATATGTAAATTATCAAGGAAAAAAGTATGAAAGCATACCTGCCATATCAAAATCATGTGAAATATAATATGTTGCTAATTCCATCCGCGTTCATGGAATGTTGATGTAATATATAAACAACATAACTCGTCGATAGACTTATATATAGCAACCTTAGGTGAGGGAGGTTTGTTGAATTTTTCAATCAATGGCCAGGATTCATTCTCCAAATCATATTCATTGTCTTAACACTTATCTACGGATCTCATTCTCTCCTCTAATATCCTTTGTAATGTATGTAACTTATGTCGATGCTTGATCTAGTGTCGGTTGGCATTAACACTATGCTCCATAAGGGAAATGTGTAGTTGGATGGGAAATGGGCATAGGAAAGCACAGGAAGTGCATGAACAAAGGGCGGTTCTGCGATAGAAGAAATGAGAAAATCCCAATGCGGCATGCTATACTGCATTGGCAGCAAGGGTAGAACAGTAACATTGCCATTTTTGTGACTTCGGGACAGATTGTCAAGGGTTTATTCCCATGCACCAACGTTGATGCTTCTCAAGTGCAGAGCTCAGGGAAATTGTCAAAGGTATAGTAATGAAAGCCGAAAGAAAAATGGGAGAAACCGATCATAAAAAAAATTGAGCATCCATTTGAAAATGGTTACTTATCAAAAAAACTGATCTATCCTTCCTTGCCTTCTGTCATTTTTTCTCTTCCTCGCAACCCCTTTTTCGTTTCCTAGATGCACACTCCATAAAATCCCACACTAGGCTTCTAAAATCAATACAATTTCAGTAGTGATTTATTTATGAAGTTATGACATGGAATCTGTTAAAGAATGTAATCCCAATCACCTGTTAGGTGTTGAAATCGTCAGTTCAAGTGTCCAGTTCAGTTTCAATTTAGTTCAGTTTAGTCGAGTTACACTACAGTCATTTATTGCTGATGTTTCCAATGTAATCTAGTTAACTAATTCGTAATATTGAGATGAGAAATCCTCTCCTCCACTTTTTTTCATCTTTTCAATTCTTGCCATGGTATCGGAGCTAGTTTGCATAAGCTTCTCGAAAGAGCAGCAACAGAGCCAAGTAAGACTAGTAGAGAGGAGAGGCAAGCCTGCATAAGACTCTCTGACAGAGCAGCAAAAATTTGTAGAAAATGCCTCGTGCGAAGAAGCTGAAGAACAAAAAAGCCAAGCCAAGCCCGTGAAGGTGCCCGCGAAACGAACTACAAAAAGAGAATTCGAGGAAAGCCAAATTAAAAATGTGTGCACTAACGCACTGCTGGAGAAGAAGCTCAGCGTTATACTAATGCACTGGTTGAGAAGCAGCTCCTTGTTATAACGCGGGACCCAAGAGCAATCAGCTGCGTTAGTTCAAATAACTTGCATGTAATGCGGGAGCGGAGTGAATCAGCCACGTTAACGGAAACACGGGTCCGCTGCGGAGCGTATGTTTTAACGTGAATTAATCCGTGATGCATGGAGGTAAAAAAAGCGTCCTTTTGTGTTATGAGCGGAGAGTATATAATATAAAGTGGTGCTGGAAGTAGCTCTACCAATTGGTGTTGCTTTGTATGTTTTGTATGAAGAATATCCAGTTGTTGTTGCACTGGTAATGATGCCTTCTTAAGAGCTTTCAAATGTGAAGGAAGAGTCGATATGAATTTCTTAAAAGTGAATTTCTTTAATGTGAATTCTCAAAGTGATTTAAAAGTCAACGCATTCAAAAGATTTAAAAAAAAAGTTTAAGCTCTTAAAGCATTTTCGTATTCAAATGAATTGTTTTGAAAATGGCTTATAGGTAAATGAAAGAGAATTCAACATATTTTTGGGAAGGATTGTAAAGCTTTATATGAAGGTTTTTAAAAGGGAGCTAGCCCATTCTTTAAAAAGGAAATTGTGAATCACAATATTTTTTTTTAAAGTTAAAAAAAAAAAAAACTAAGGCTTCAAGGTATACTTAAAAAGGAAAGGATTTTATGGCATAAGAATTTATTTTTGTTTTTTTTTTTTTTCCCTTTAAAAAAACTTAAAAATTGTGAGTGTGAAAGCCATGTAAAAGATATTTTTTGAGGAAGAGAAATTTTCTTAGAAGCAAGGCATTTGATGCATATATAGAATCGTCTATTTGTGGAAGCCAAGCAACGAGGTCATGGGAAAAGCCAAGAGGCGAAAGAAGGAATAGAAGATTTTCGAAATCTTTTTAGATCTGGAAATAAAGAGGCAAAAAGACGTCTATGCATTAAAATGCATAAAATAATCTGTCGATGATAGTATTCTCCCTCTGATCTTAAATGCCAAAATAGCCAAGGAGGCATGGGATACCCTTAAGAGATGTTTTGGTGCAAGGGGAGCGTTGAAGTTGAAGATGAAGGTGGATCTGTAGCAACAGATCTACAGCGAGATGAAGAGTCAAAAGAAGCAGAGAGAGAGAGAGCACAAAGATGCTTGTGAACCCCACTCTACACAGCTACATGTGGAGGATGATTTGATGATTCCAGAAATGGAGCTTGCTGACGAAGATCTGATTATACCAACAACATGGCTTGCTGACGAAGATATGATGAATCCAGCAACAGAGCTTGCTAACGAATATGTGATGATTCCAATAATAGAGTTTGTTGATGACGAGTTGGCGATTCCAACAACACAACTTGCTGATGAAGATATGGCGAATCTAGAAACACAACTTGCTGATGAAAATCTGATGGTTGATGTAAACTTTGATAATGAATTTTTGGCTAATGATGACTGGTTGCAGATGATGCAACAAAAACGGGATATTGACATCATGCTATTTGGTGAGATAACCCCACTTCAGTTAGTGGAAGACAACTTGATTACACCAGCACAGGTTAGTGAAGAAAAGACAAAGATAGAAACAGAGATAAAAATAGTCTGCAAAGGGAAAGCAGAAACAGAGAAAGAGGCAGAGAAGGAAGTGCAACAATGGAAAGCTCTCATTGTAGAGCAGAAGGAATAAACAAAGAAAGAAGTAGAGACAGAAGTAAATAAAGAAGTCTACAAAGGGAATGCAGAAAGAGAGATATAGGCAGAAGCAGAAAATGAAACACAACAAGAAAAAGCTCTCAGTGAAGAGCAAAAAGACTAGAACCAATGTCATTCTGAAAATATTTTTAATTCTAACATTGATTTCAAGTGTGCAGGTACACGGATTGATTATGAAGAAGAGCTAAAGTTTATTGAAACATGGCTTGCAACACCATGTCTGGATGAGATCTACATAGAAGATGTAGATATGAATGGTGAAGATGACATGCATGATGAACATGTCAATGAGATTTTCAGGTATTAGAGTTTTAAAGAAATAAGATATTATTTTAATATTATGTTGTAGTAGATCGATGATGAAAAGCACACTACAGAGGACCATATGTGGCAGCAACCCACATTTCTTGAAGAAATCTAGGACCTTCTTAGACAATGTCGAACAGAAAAAAAACTGCACCAGCAAATCAAGAAACTGAGGTTTGAAGGATACAACAAAGAGAAAAATATGAAAAAATTTAGAGGCTACAGAATCTGGAAAAAGAGAAGAAGAAAACTAAATCTAGTTGAAAGTCAGTTTTTAAATTGTAAGCCTTGCTAAGACATAGACCAGCAGGTATCTGAGTTAAATTTTTATGTGGTTGTAATTAAAGGGGAGTGTTAAAGAATGTAATCCCAACCACTTGCTAGGTGTCAAAACCATCAGTCCAAGTGTCCAGTTCAGTTTCCATTTAGTCTAGTTTAGTCGAGTTACACTACAGTCATTTATTGCTGATGTTTCCAATGTAATCTATTTAACTAATTTGTAATATTGAGATGAGCAATCCTCTGCTCCACTTCTTTCCAATTTTTCAATTCTTGTCAGGATCATGGAAGAAAGTATAGCAATACCCATTAAAGATGGTAAGCATGTAATGCATGTTTCCCTTTTTATAAATTTATTTATATTGGATTGAATTGATGGATAAATTGTTGTTATAATGTATATTTCCACAGGTTTCCTTCTCTATGGGGACTTGTTAAATTTGGACAACTAGGTCCAAACTCCATATTAAGATGCTCAGATTAAGAGGTTAATATTTTTGTTGGATTCCTCTTTGTGAGAGGTGTAAAATCCATATAAAATATGTCTTAATCCGATGAGCAGAACTTATATTTTGAATTTATTATTTTTAATAAATTATATGTGCAAGGTCGGCCAGTTTTGTAATGTAGGCTCGCATGCCCAACGGATGTGTCACACACCCTCATGATGGATATATATACAGGAAAAGTTGGAGAGATTTTCATCATCATCACAACTCACATATTCCTCTCTCATCTTAGAGTACGAGCTACCAAGAAGGACGAGTTTCAGCCACACGTGTGAAGGACGAAGAGGACAAACTGTACGGCTGAGCTGAAGTACGGATTTGCTGCTGCTAGGGTTTCGCAGAAACTTTGACCAGCGTTGACTTTGGTCAACGCTTGGTCCAAACAAACTGAAAACTTGTGGAAGGTTCGATTTATGAAGGCCGTACTACCTGGCACAAAAATCGAGGTCAAAGGGTTGACCGTTTTGCTGCTGCGTTGACTTTTAGCTTGCTGCCCCTGCGTTGACTTTTCAGGACAACGTTGACTTTTGCAGAGTTGACTTGGGTTGACTCATCTACTGATTGAAGGGTTGTTGTGACACATGCTGGGCTGGCTGACCAAAGGAGACTTTGCTGGTTGAAGCATCCTGTTGACCGCCGAAACGAACATACACATTTTTCCTGTTTCTGATTTGTCTTCTGTAAGATCTACTTATATGTTCTATCTGCATTTTGCTTAATTACTTGTATGATTGCTGAAAGAAAAGTGAAATTGCTACTAGCATAGAACATCTACAAAACTTAACATGGTATCGGAGCTGAGGTGAAGACAAACTCAATCTATAGCAATCATCATCGGAGGAAATGGGTTCCACTAGTCTTGAATTCAAGGAGAATGACAAGCTGACTGGAAGTGATGACTTCCATCCCTGGAAGATGATATTAGATCTTAAATTAGAAGATCATGATCTCCTGGATCATGTGACAGGGAGGATTCAAGAACCTCCATCCAATGCCTCTGCTACTGTTAGAAACAAGTATAAGAAGGGAGAAATCAAAGCAAAGCTGCTGATCAGGGAATCCATAAATAAGAGTCTGGTTGCCTACATATCCGAACTAGGCACATCCAAGGAGATGTATGACAAATTGATACTTATGTTTCAAGTAAACAATGTGAACCAAGTGCTATTCCTCAAGAACAAGTTGAAGAATATGAAGAAGGGCCGAGACGAGTCTATTCAAACTTTCTTTATGAAGTTGACCGAAACCAGGAACAATCTGCTAGCTATTGGGGAGACAATAGCTGATCGTCAGATGGTTCTCACCGCACTTGGAGGACTTCCATATGAATGGCAAGTATTCACAACTACTATTCTCAACAATAATACCATTCCTAACTTTGATGAGCTTCTGTCAAGATGTATGCAAGAAGAAACAAGGATGAAGGAGTTTGATAATGAAAGAAATGCTGCCTATGGTGCTCATTCCCGAAAGAAGAACTCTGGTGGTTCTAAGGACAAAAGAAGGACAAAGACTCAAGAGAAGAAGGGTAAATGTTTCACCTGCCATAGGCCTGGACACTATGCTAGAGAATGCCCCTTCAAGGATTCTCCCGATAGTGACGATAACAACAACAACCGAAGAAATGGGAATCGAAGAAATGACAAATCCAAAGGAAAGAGGAAGGCACACTTTGGAGGAAACCATCAACCTTCTAAGAGGTCCAGAAATACCAGGTATGAGGAGTCTAATGTTGTTGATAAAAGAAATGAGTATATTCTGGTATCTGCTCTCTCAGCTGCATCTCCGCCCGACACTATGGATGTCTGGCTAATTGATAGTGGAGCCTCAAGACACATCACCGGATTCAAGGAAGCACTTTCTGACATGGTTGAAAGGGATACTAATCTAGAAATTATCCTTGGGGATAATGCCACTTATCCTGTAAAAGGGACCGGGACTGTGACCCTCCACTTGTCCCTAGGTCAAGTCCTCCGTTTGCAAGATGTACTCTATGTACCCAAATTGAAGAAGAACCTTGTGTCTGTATCTGCCATGGAAGACAAAGGATTCAATGTAAATTTCTCTGATGGAAAGGTGCTCATGTGGAAGAAGAGCTTCAAGGAAGCTATCTCTATTGGTTTTAGAGTTGGTACACTCTACCAGGTTGGAGGGAGTCCGTTGGGAGCTATGACTTGTGATACTATCCGACAAACCGAACTATGGCACGGTCCAACCACTTGATCTGGGATCAAGATTTGTGAGGTCTGGGACCTCTGGACTGACTATGTCAGTCGGGGGATGATGTCTTTGTGACTGACCCACTTCTGTTCTGAAATAAAGAAGCCAGCAAAGCAAGTTTCGGCGGGATGACGCACGATGTTGATTGCACTAATAGATGGAGTTCTCCCTAGTTGAGAGGGAGTGTTAAATTTGGACAACTAGGTCCAAACTCCATATTAAGATGCTCAGATTAAGAGGTTAATATTTTTGTTGGATTCCTCTTTGTGAGAGGTGTAAAATCCATATAAAACATGTCTTAATCCGATGAGCAGAACTTATATTTTGAATTTATTATTTTTAATAAATTATATGTGCAAGGTCGGCCAGTTTTGTAATGTAGGCTCGCATGCCCAACAGATGTGTCACACACCCTCATGATGGATATATATACAGGGAAAGTTGGAGAGATTATCATCATCATCACAACTCACATATTCCTCTCTCATCTTAGAGTACGAACTACCAAGAAGGATGAGTTTCAGCCACACGTGTGAAGGACGAAGAGGACAAACTGTACGGCTGAGCTGAAGTACGGATTTGCTGCTGCTAGGGTTTCGCAGAAACTTTGACCAGCGTTGACTTTGGTCAACGCTTGGTCCAAACAAGCTGAAAACTTGTGGAAGGTTCGATTTATAAAGGCCGTACTACCTAGCACAAAAATCGAGGTCAAAGGGTTGACCGTTTTGCTGCTGCGTTGACTTTTAGCTTGCTGCCCCTGCGTTGACTTTTCAGGACAGCGTTGACTTTTGCAGAGTTGACTTGGGTTGACTCATCTACAGATTGAAGGGTTGTTGTGACACATGCTGGGCTGGTTGACCAAAGGAGACTTTGCTGGTTGAAGCATCCTGTTGACCGCCGAAACGAACATACACATTTTTCCTGTTTCTGATTTGTCTTCTGTAAGATCTTCTTATATGTTCTATCTGCATTTTGCTTAACTACTTGTATGATTGCTGAAATAAAAGTGAAATTGCTACTAGCATAGAACATCTACAAAACTTTACAGGACTTCAAGTATGCCTCAAACCCCT
This sequence comes from Pinus albicaulis, assembly GCA_034641835.2. Lineage (NCBI taxonomy): Eukaryota > Viridiplantae > Streptophyta > Pinopsida > Pinales > Pinaceae > Pinus > Pinus albicaulis. Next base: position 866,991,277 of record CM076573.1, on the reverse strand, counting down.
CTGTATTGAATGACACGGTGGTCGGTGGTCATCGGTTCAAAATCCATTCGCTTCTATGTTAGGTCCCTATATCACTAGTATAGTCCCTTATTATTGTTAGTGTAACCCCCTTATTGTTATTATTGTACCCTTGTAACCCCCATTTTGTTATTATTGAGCCCTTAAATTATTATTGTTAGGTCGGCTAGGATTACATTGTGGCCCACTAGGATTACATTATGGCCCCATGGACTCCTATATATAGAAAGGAGGTTTTGTGAATTGTATCATCCAAGAATTGTTCATTTATGTAATGTATTGGAGGTTTCCCCCTCGAAGTGGCTCATTTCTAAAGCGTTTATATCTCTTTTCTTCTCTTTTTGGAGCTGGTTACACAACATTTGGTATCAGAGCTTTGGATTCTAGGGTTTCGCTGCTCCAAACAGGTCATCGTGGCATGTTCGCTATAACTTTTTTTCTACGAAGTTTCAGAAGCTGAAATTTTTAGGGTACGAAGCCAAAATCTTGAGGAAGCTTGTATAAAAATTTCAGAGTTTTTTTCGTAATATTTTCGGATATATGATTTGTGGAAGTCAGGTCTTTTTTTCAGGCTCCTAAACAGGTCATCGTGGCATTTGCGCTATAAATTTTTTTCTACGAAGGTTCAGAATCTGAAATTCATATTGTGCGAAGTTGAAATCCTGAGGAAATGTTTCAAAAGATTTCAGAGCTTGGTTTTCAATATTTTTGGAGATATGATCTGTGGAAGGTAGTGCTTTTTCAGGCTCCTGAATTTCATCGCAAAGAGGTGATTGTGGGAAAAGTTCAATAACTCTCTCTCTGGGGATTGGATTGGAGTGACGTAAAAAGTCGTAACAAGTAAACAGCATGTAGTTTCTTGGCTATCAATTTTAGAGACAAACGAAAAAACAGTGACACGCGGCAAGTCATACAAGTTCGCTCTACTGAACCAGTTCAGAATTAGGTCATTGTGGGAGATTGGACACAACTTTGTCTTGGAGAATCCAAATCAGGTTAGACCTGTTGCATTTGAAAGAAGCTTCAGAGGGATGCTACAGGGATGAATTTCAGATATTGAAGATTTTCAATTACAGAGATAATCCAATTTCAATATCGAGCTCCTCAAAAGCAAGAAAAAGGTGTGTATTTTTTTTCCGAATTGCATATTTCTTGTTTGAAGAATCAATTTGAATTTATTTCAAGGGCATATCAGTATTGGGTTCTAAAATATGCCTCATAAAAATAATTCAACACCAATTAAGCCTTCAAAAGGGTCTACTATGACTCATGAAGATGAATAATTGCAACATGATCTATCAAAATTACAAGAGCAAGTGCAACAAATTTCACTCTCGCAAAGAGCAACAAAAAATGAAATGGAAGTTTTGAAGAAAAGATTGGAAGAGAAGATGGATGGCGTGGAAGCTAAGATGGATGGCATGGAAGCTGGCATGGAAGCTAAGATGGAAAACATGAAGAATGATCTAAAAACAGACATCGAAGGTTTGACAAAGTTGATACAAGAAAGGTTTCCTAATGGTGAAAAGATAGTAGAAAAACCTCATGATGAGAACAAAATCAATGTTAATTGTGATTTGATAAACTCTAATGTTGGCGGGAAGAACCACCATATTCCAAAAATGGATATGAGAAATTTTGATGGAAAGGATCCTGTAACATGGATACTACAGATGGAGCAATATTTTGATCTCCATAATGTGCAAAACACACAAAAGGTACGCATTGCAACTTTACATTTAGAACAAAAATACATTTGTATGGTATCGATGGCTTTTCTCCCGTAAAAAAATCGTCACTTGGTCAATTTTTACAGAAGAAATGATAGCACATTATGAGGATACAAAGAGCAACACCTTCTTTAGCCAATTGATAAATCTCAAACAAAAGGGTTTAGTGGGGCAACACATTGAGGAATTTCAAAAATTGAATATAAGGGTAACTGATATTCCAGAGGAACACAGGATTGATCTCTTCATAGGCACTTTAAGGGATAACATACAACATGAAGTTCATGTTCTGGAACCTGATTCATTAGAAAAGGCATTCAGGTTTGCAAGAAAAGTTGAATGTAAAATTATGGCGACAAGGAAGCCTACCACTCAATTCTATAAAGAAGGAAGTGTTGCTACGCCTAGATTTCCACAACCTACAAGGTTAACGCCACAACAATTGGAAGAAAAAAGAGAAAAATGGCTTTTCTACAGTTGTGATAGCAAATACACTAAAGTTCATAAGTGTGCTGAGAAGAAATTATTCTACATAGATTGTGAAGAGGAAGAAGAAAATGAACAAGAAGAGGATATACAACTGGAACCAGCCCTAGAAGAGGAAGAAATGAAACGGACCATATCGTGTAATGCACTGGCAGTAATTACCACTCCTCAAACTCTCAAGATACAAGGACAAATCAAGAAGAAAAAGGTAATAGTGTTGATTGATTCAGGTAGCACCCATAATGTTATTCATTGTAAGGTAGCCAAGGAATTAAATTGTTTCCTATACCCAGCACCAGAATGTCAAGTGATGGTTGCAAATGGAGGAACTATAAATTGCTCTGGAAAATGCCATAATATCAAGCTAACCATGGGGGAATATGTATTGACTAGTCCAATGCTTTCCATTCCTATGGGAAGTGCTGATGTTGTACTAGGAGTACAATGGTTACAATCTTTGGGGACGGTAGCTTTTAATTTTCAAGAACTTTTCTTGAAATTTTTTTCAGAAGGAAAGGAAGTCGAATTACGGGGTATTGAAGGGAAGCAGGGAAGGATAATAAGCTCTAATGTCATGACAAAGCTTCTAAAGAAAGAACAACGAGGCGTAATTGCACAATTATGCTCACTAGAAGTTCCGACATCAAAATCATCTATTTCTGCAGATCTCCAACAAGTCTTGGACAATCATTCCAAGGTGTTTGAAACTCCCAAAAGACTCCCACCTATTCGTGATCATGATCATGCTATTCATTTGATTCCAGGAAGTGTTCCTCCAAACATCAGGCCTTATAGATATCCTTACTTCCAAAAGAGCGAATTTGAACATATGATTGCAGAAATGTTAGAGGCAGGTATAATTGAACCTAGTCAAAGTTCTTTCTCTGCTCCTATAGTATTGGTACACAAGAAGGATGGATCATGGCGAATGTGTCCAGATTATAGGGAGCTCAATAAGCTCACCATTAAAGACAAATTCCCCATTCCTGTGATTGATGAATTATTGGATGAATTACATGGAGCAATTTATTTTACCAAGTTGGATCTTCGTTCAGGATATCATCAAATTAGAATGAAGACTGAATATATTCCCAAAACAACATTTCGAACTCATGAGGGTCATGATGAATTTTTGGTCATGCCTTTTGGCCTTACCAATGCACCTTCTACATTTCAAGGGTTGATGAATTCCATTTTCAAACCCTTCCTTAGAAAATTTGTGCTAGTATTTTTTGATGATATACCAATCTACAATAGGTCTTGGAAGGATCATGTTCAACATGTTGACAGGGTGCTCAAACTATTGCAGGAGAAACAATTATATGCAAAAACATCCAAATTTTTCTTTGGAGTACAAGAGGTGTAATATCTGGGTCATATTGTATCTCACGAGGGTGTTAAGGTAGACCCTAACAAAATTAAAGCCATTAAGGAATGGAAAGTCCCCACAACCATAAAGAAGTTGCGAGGATTTCTCGGGTTAATAGGGTATTATCGCAAGTTTGCTAAGAATTATGGGAGAATAGCAGCACCTCTAACAACATTATTGAAGAAAGATGCATTTTCATGGACTCCTGAAACAACTAAGGCCTTTGAACGTCTTAAAGAGGCAATGTGCCTAGCACCGGTATTAGCTACACCAGACTTCACAAAAACCTTTATTGTGGAATGTGATGCCTCAGGAAATGGAATTGGTGCAGTTTTAATGCAGGAAGGAAGACCCATTGCTTTTGAAAGTCGTCCAATCAAGGGAAAGTATTTACAGAAACCTATTTATGAGAAGGAAATGTTAGCAATACTGCATGCACTAAAGAAATGGCGAACTTACCTAATGGGAAGACACTTCAAGGTAAAACTGATCATGATAGTCTTAAACACTTTTTGGAACAAAGACTATCTTCAGAAGAGCAGCAAAAATGGGTCACAAAGATGTTGGGTTATGACTTTGAAATAATCTACAAAAAAGGAAAGCTAATGTTGTTGCAGATGCACTCTCAAGAAAGAATGAAGAGGTGGAAGCATTTCTTTGTGCCATTTCTATTATCCAACCAGATTGGATAACCGAAGCAAGAGATGAATGGAAGAAGGATAAAGATGTATGGACACTCATTCAAAAGTTGCAGCAAGATCCTAGTACATATGATACATTTAGTTGGAAAAATGATTCCTTATGGTACAAAGATCGCCTATATCTTTGTAAGAATTCCCAACTAAAACAAAATATTCTTCTGGAATTGCACATTTCTCCTTTAGGAGGACACTCAGGATTTTTAAAAACTTACCACAGGGTGAAGAAAGAATTTTTTTGGGATGGCCTTAAATCTGATATTCGAAAGTTTGTGGCGGAATGTTTGGTTTGCCAGCAAAATAAAGTGGAAACAATTAATACCCCAGGACTTCTACAACCTTTATCCATTCCAAGTCAACGTTGGGAGGAGATTTCAATGGATTTTATCACAGGTTTACCTAAGTCCGAAGGAAAGAGTGTCATCATGGTGATAGTTGATAGAATTACCAAGTATGCACACTTTTGTGCATTATCTCATCCATTTAAAGCAAGTACAGTTGCTACTACATTTATGGACAGAATTCAAAAGCTACATGGAATCCCAAGGGTCATTGTGACCGACAAAGATCCTATTTTTACTGGAAATTTTTGGACGGAGTTATTTTCTTGTTTGGGTACTCAATTAGCTCATAGCTCATCTTATCATCCTCAATCTGATGGTCAAACAGAGCTAGTAAATAAATGTTTGGAAGGATATCTTTGTTGCCTTGTATCTGATAAACAAACACAATGGGTCAAGGTTACCTCTCGCTGAATGGTGGTATAACACTTCCTTTCATACTGCAGCAAAAATGACCCCATTTATGGCACTTTATGGATATCATCCACCATCCATCACATCATCTTTAAGGGAAAATTTGAAGGTTCAAGCAGTGGAATATCACATCGAGCATCAGCAAGAAGTTCCCCAACTCTTAAAGGATCACCTAAATTTGGCACAAAATCGAATGAAACAACAGGCATATCAACATCGCAGCGAGAGAAGTTTTAATGTAGGAGATTGTGTATTTTTACGGCTACAACCATACAAACAAATGTCCCTCAAGCAAGCTAAGAAGGATAATAAATTATCGCCAAAGTACTATGGTCCTTACAAGGTGTTGCAAAAGATTGGTACTATGTCATACAAATTGGAGCTTCCTGCTTCTTCACGAGTGCATCCAGTTTTCCATGTTTCATGCTTAAAGAAGGTTATAGGTGAAAATCTTCCAGTTCAAACAATATTGCCAGAACTTGATGAGGAAGGAAAAATCATATTGGAACCTGAAGCAGTCATGGAAACAAGAACTTGAAAACTACGGAATCGATCAGTTTCAGAGTATCTCATCAAGTGGAAGAACTTACCCACTGAAGATTCTACATGGGAGGATGAGAATTTTATACAGAAACACCCAGAGCTACTCAAGCGTTGAGGACAACACTTTTTTGAAGGAGAGGGGCATGTTGGGTCCCTATATCACTAGTATAGTCCCTTATTATTGTTAGTGTAACCCCCTTATTGTTATTATTGTACCCTTGTAACCCCCATTTTGTTATTATTGGGCCCTTAAATTATTATTGTTAGGTCGGCTAGGATTACATTGTGGCCCACTAGGATTACATTATGGCCCCATGGACTCCTATATATAGAAATGAGATTTTGTAAATTGTATCATCCAAGAATTGTTCATTTATGTAATGTATTGGAGGTTGTCCCCTCGAAGTGGCTCATTTCTAAGGCGTTTATATCTCTTTTCTTCTCTTTTTGGAGCTGGTTACACAACATTCTAGTAGATCAGGGGTTTTGTGGAATACATATCATCTGGGAAAAGAAAGTTGATACATTGGTAATAGTTCCAAATGGAGTTCATGCCACCAAGCTCAAAAATGAGGCACAACTGGCCCTAAGAATCGCGGTAAAGAAAGGATCTTACTACTCCCTCGCCTTCAACATGGCTCAAAGTTGTGCCCAATTGGCGAACTTGAATGTCTTTTTTCACCCTGATGCGGAGGAATTTCCAATGAAAATGATTTATATGATGGGATTCCTGAACATCGGCATTCTGGGAGGCCTCCAACATGGTTGATATTATTGTTCCCAACCCGCCATGGAAGATGATCCCACTCATGGTCCTCTAGTCAATGACATTTCCATCAAGGAACTCTTTCCCCCTCCTTACATCAAGGGTGATTCAATTAAAAAAATTCAATAAAACATCTTAGTCTTCTTCCTAAAACCAATGCAAGTTTTAGCTTACTAAATTTTCTAGCAAAAATAATATGAGATTGCTCCAATGATGGCAACATATATGTAGTGATATCTTTGGAATGAGCATTTTCATGTTGGAAAACCCACATTGGTGAATGTATTTTAGATCCAGCCTTTGCAAATATATATATATATATATATATATATGATTTTGATTTTACAAAAAGGAAACACTTGTGAGCACATGGAATGTAGAAACATGGGAGCTATACCCCTGCTTCCACATTCCATGTGTTCATAAGAGTTCCCTTTTTGTAAAATCAAAATTGTATGTCCCAAATGAACCATGAAAAAATGCGTTAAGAAGTTCATATATTGTATTAATTTAACTTGATGGTAAAGAATTAAAATTTTGAGTTCAAGCTTTGGTCCTCAGATAACATATAGACCTCGTCTCCTTGCTTTCTCTCATTGTATGATATTGGAAATTCACATATAAATGATTTTAACTTCATATGTATTGTAACTTAAAAAAATATAAATAATATGCTATTTTGTTGTGTACATTGCAATAAAATAATTGTTTATCTCACATTTTATAATCCCATATATCACCAGTGAATACAATATATCTTTATGAATTATTAATTAATATTTAATATTTAATATTACTTAATAATTATAATTAATTAATTATTAAATAATAAATTAGTAATTATGAATTAATAATAATAATTAATTTTTCATAATTAATAAGGGTTCATTAATAATTTGTAGATATTAATTATTATTAATTGTGGTTATTTTTATTAATTAATTATTATTATTTCTAATTAATAATTAATCACATAATTAATTATTAATTATTAAATAATTATTGTTATTATTATTTTTATTGATTATTATTAATTAATAATAATAGCTATAATTAATAGCAGTTATGGTCACCCATGTCCAACCATGGTTTAATATCGAATTGTGCCAAAGATTGTCTAATATAATTCCCTAGGATTTATAGTCCAAATACGGCTCGTTTAATATGGTTGATTTTCATATTCAAAAAATGTTTATCACAATGTGATGTTAGACCATGCTTGACCATTTATAAACTAGAGGGATTTATATTGAATCTAGAAATTGATATTATAAACCTTATGAATACTATTATACCATAATAATATGAACCCTTTTATTAGTAAACTTAAGGGATTGATATTATAAACCCAAAAGAACAATAAACCCAAGCCCAGATTAATCCTAAAAATGTAAGGGATTATAAACCCAAAGGAATAATATTAAACCCAAGGAATTAATGTTGTAAAACCGAGGTATATAAATGCTAAGATAAATATTATAAACCATAAAATAAACATGGTTTACCATTTTTTATTTTCATATTGAGACAATCATTGTCATAATGCGATGTTGGATCATGGTTGACCATGTTTATTTTGGGGTTTATAATATTTATCTTAGGGTTTTTATACCTTGAGTTTATAATATTAATCCCTTGGGTTTAATATTATTCCCTTGGGTTTTAATATTAACCCCTTGGGTTTATAATATGAATCATTTGGGTTTATTAATGTAATGGTTCATATTCCTGGGGTTTTATATTATCAATAGGGTTTATAATGTTAATCCTTGAGTTTAATATAAATCCCTTGGGTTTATAATCATGTCAACCATGGTCGAACGTCACATTCTGACAAATATTGTCTCAATATTTATATCAACCACGGCCAACGATTGTCAACCATCGTCAACCATGGTCAACAATGGTAAACCATTGACAACATTGGAAAACGATTTTCATCCATCATCAATCATGGTCAATCGTCATTCAACATCGCATTACGAGAAATATTGTTAGAATATGAAAATCAATCATGGTCAACCATGGTCAATAACCATGGTCACATTGTGTCAAATATTGTCTCATGATACAATGTCCCAGTGTGATATCCATGATCAATGATGGTTAGTGATGGTCCAATGTCACATCGTTAGAAATATTGTTTCAATACGAAAATCAACCATGGTAAACTGTGGTCAAACATGTTTATTTAGGGTTTATAATATTTATTGGTGATAGTCCAACATCACATTGTGACAAATATTGTATGAATATGAAAATAAACCATGGTCAACCAATTTCAACCATTATCAACCATGGTCAATCATGGCTAAGTATGGTCCAATGTAACAATGTGACAAATATTGTCTCAATATGAAAATCAACCATTGTTAACCATGGTCAACCATGGTCCAACATCGCATTGTGACAAAAATTGTCTCAATATAAAAATCAACAATGGTAAGCAATGGTAAACCATGCATTAGGGGAATTTGGAGGTATAAAATGGGTCTCCTAAGGAAAGTATAAAATAATAGTGGAAATAATAAAATAGTGTTACATTACATCATTAAATTTTAGAGGGAAAAAAAAAAAACTTTTTCAACTCATATTTTCAACTTATCTCCCTATGGATTTACTCAAATTTTGAGCAAGAACACTCGTTGGATGCATGATTTGATTCATTTTCCAAGGATTACCCATGTCAGATACTTTACATGGATCCTTATACAAAATAAATAATAAATACATGAAAACATTATTGCAATCACATTTTTCATGTCTTTCTCATTTTTCGTGTAGTAGGATCCATAGAAAGTATGAAAAATGGGTACTCCTTGGATAAGGAATCAATTTTTGCATCAACTGAGTACTCTCGCTTGAAATTTGAGTGAAACCTTAGGGAGATAAATTGAAAAAGTAGTTTTATTATTTTATTATATTTTAATCTTTTTAATTTTTTACTCAAAAATGGTGAATCATCTGCCATGATTGAAATCATCATCCTAAATTCTATTGGTTCTTATAAAGTTTATTTTTGTTGTACATTTTTCTTAGGAGGACCGTTTTAGACCTCAAAAGTTCTCTAATTTTATCATATGGTTTATAATATTTATCTTGGGGTTTATGTACCTTGGGTTTATAATAGTAGTCCCTTGGGTTTAATATTTTTCATAGGTTTTATAATATTAATGCTTGTGTTCAATATAAATCCATTGTGTTTATAATCATGGTCAACTAGGGTCTAACTTCACATTGTGACAAAGATTTTCTCAAGATGAAAATCAGCCATGGTGCAACGTCACATTGTGAGTAACATTCTCTCGATATGAAAATAAATCATTGTGAAACATAGTCCAATGTCACATTATGACAAATATTGTCTCAATATGAAAATCAAATATGGACAACCATTGTCAACTATCATCAACCATGGTTACTGATAGTAAAACATGGTCAAATTTCACATTGTGACAAAGATTTTCTCAATATTAAAATAAAACATAGTTAACTATGGTGAACCATAGCCTAATGTCGCATTGTGACAGAGATTATTTGAATATGAAAAACAAACAGGGTAAACCATGGTCAACCATATTAATTTTATGGTTTATTAAATTTATCTAAGGGTTTATATACCTTGAGTTTATAATATTTATCCCTTGGGTTTAATATTATTCCCTATGGTTTATAATCCCTTGGGATTTTATTAATATAAGGGTTCATATTCCTAGGGTATAGTATTATTCATAGTGTTTATAATATTAATCCTTGGGTTTAATATAAATCTCTTGGGTTTCAAATCATGTTAAACCATGGTCAAACATGCTCAAATATCACAATGTGTAAAATAGTGTCTCAATATGAAAATCAACCATGTCCAACCATTGTCAACCATCATCAACCATCGTCAACAATGGAAAACCTTTATCAACTTTCATCAAACATGGTCAATCATTGTAAACCATGGTTTAACGTCACATTTGTTGGGTGTGGAGCCTGATTATCTTGTTTACTTTGTATCACAGCATTGTACCCCTGTACCTTAAAAGGGGCGGAAATGCCGCTCGTAATTAATCGCTGCCGTGGGGGGTCCAGGGTGGGCAGTAGTGCTTTTCGGAGCCCCCCCCTGGCGGGGGGTTTCGGGGGCAGCGTCCTCGAAGCTAAAAACAAATGTAAAATTGCCGTGTAAAAGTATAGTAATTTCTAGTCCATCTCGACCGTTCATATGCGGATGATCTGACGGTAGAATTTATGTTTAGTTTAGGGTTTTCTGCCCTAGAAGGAAACCCCTTTGTATATATGAGGGTATTGTATTGCGGCTATGTATTATGTGTGTATTCTCAGAGCGAGAAATAGATAGGGAGACTGTGAGAGAGAACAGAGGATATTACAACAGATCTACTGTAGGTTTTGTCTCTTCATTTGGCTGGATAATAGAAAGGAAGGACTGACTGTTCGGGGTGGACGTAGCCCAAACTGGGTGAACCACGTATATCTGTGTCTCTCTGGTTTTATGTCTTTTGTGTGCTTTAATTTTTCCGCATATTTTATGTGTTTCATTGCTCCATAATATATAATTTTCTAACAACTGGTATCAGAGCCGAAGGTCTATTTTGCTAATAAACTCACAGGAAAGAAGGGTTCCTAGTTCGAGTGGGAGCAATGGCAGAAGATGGTAAGTTTAGGGTCAAGAAATTTAACGACCAAAACTTCCCGCTATGGAAGATGCAGATGGAAGATTATCTGTATCAGAAAGATCTGTACCTACCATTGAGTGGAAAAATAAAGAAGCCGACAGCCATGACAGATGCGTAATGGAAAATTCTCGATAGAAAGGCACTCGAAACAGTACGGTTGTGCCTTGCGGCATCAGTCACCTTCAATATTTCGAAGGAAACAACAACAGAGGGTTTGATGCAAATGTTGGTGAAACTATATGAGAAACCCTTGGCCTCAAACAAGGTATTTCTTATGAAACGTCTATTTAATATGAAGATGTTAGAAGGTGGATCTATTGCAGACCATTTAAATGATTTTAACAAAGTTACCAATCAGTTAAGTTCTGTAGGGGTAAACTTTGATGATGAAGTTAGATCTCTGTTATTTCTGTGCTCATGGCCAGAAAGCTGGAATGGTTTAGTTATGGCCATTAGTAACTATATCTCCGAATATAGTACTTTAAAGTTTGATGATGTTGTCGGTGCTACCTTAGCGAGGAAATGTGACGGAAAAGCTCCGGTGAGACATCGGGTAATGCTTTGAGCGTAGAGTCTAGGGGAAGGAGAATGGAAAGAGAAAAGAGCTCGAGATATCGCAGTAAATCAAGAAAAGGTAGATCCAAGTCCAGATCGGGGATAGTGTGCTGTAAATGCGGAAAGAGAGGACACCTAAAGAAATATTGTAGATCTTGGAAGGGAAAAGAAGGAGATGCACAGCAAGAAAACAATCATGAAGAAAATGTGACAGGTGATGTGTTACAAGATGCTTTGATTCTTTCTTTAGAAAATGTTACTGATTCTTGGGTTGTAGATTCAGGGGCTTCATTCCATGCCACACCTGATAAGAAATAATTTCATGACTATGTTCAAGGAGATTTTGGACAAGTTCGTTGGGTGATGATAAACCCTGTAAAATTGTTGGAATGGGTAAAGTTCTTGTAATACAACAGAATGGAAACCAATGGCTACAAAAGGAGGTAAGGCATGTTCCATATCTGAAGAAAAATATGATTTCAACAGGGCAGTTAGGCGGTGAAGGTTGTGTGACAACTTTCACGGATAAAACTTGGAAGGTCGCCAAAGGAGCCCTGGTAATAGCAAAAGGCAAAAAGGTTGGTACATTGTATTTATGCAATGGTATTTCTAACTCTGTTAATGCTTTAACTTCCAAAGTAGCAGATGCGGGATTATGGCATCATAGACTCGAACACATGAGTGAGAAGGGAATGAAGATTCTTCACTCAAGAAATTTGTTGACAGGTTTGAAGAATGTTGATTTGGATTTCTGTGAAAATTGCATTTATGGAAAACAAAAGAGAGTCAGATTTCTCAGAGTTGGGAAAGAAAAGAAGAGCGAAAAATTTAAGCTTGTGCATACAAATGTATGGGGATCTACTCAGGTATCATCTCTTGGTGGCTGTCATTATTATGTTACTTTTATTGATGATGCAACTAGAAAAACATGATTTATTGTATTCAGAATGAATCTGATGTATTTGATACTTTCAAGAAATGGAAAGCTTTGGTTGAGATTGAGACAGGAAAGAAGTTGAAGTGTCTCAGATCAGACAATGGAGGTGAATATTGCAGCAAAGAGTTTGATAGGTATTGTTCAGAGCATGGAATTCATAGAGAGAAGACAGTTCCAAGAACACCAGAAGAAAATGGTGTGTTAGAAAGAATGAATAGAACAATCATGGAGCGTACAAGGTGCATGAGATTGCATGCGGGATTGCCTTTACAATTTTGGGCAGATGCTGTAGATAATGTTGTTTATCTAATAAACAGAGGGCCTTCAAGTTCCTTGGATGGTTGTATTCCAGAGGAAGCATGGACAGGTAAAAAGGTAAACTACTCCTTTTTAAAGCCTTTTGGCTGTGAGGCCTTTGTCCATACTAATAAAGAAAATAGAACAAAGCTTGAGGAAAAATCAAAGAAATGTACCTTTATTGGATATGGTGTTAATGATTTTGGATATCGCTTATATGATTATGAAAATCACAAAATCATTAGGATCAGAGATGTAATATTCAATGAAAAGGTCTTGTACAAGAATCAGTTGCAGGAAAAGAAACAGGAAAAAGAAAGAAAGGAATACACAGTTCTTGATGAGATAACTAAAAAAGAAAAGGTGCTCGAAAATAATAATAATCAACAACCACAGCAGCAAAAACCACCACAACAGCTATAGGCACCTCAAACACCTGAAATTGGTGTTAGAAGACCTACCAGGATAAGTAGACCCCCTGAATGATACTCTCCTTCATTATATTATTTATTGTTGATTGATTCTAGTTAACCCGAATGTTATGAAGAAGTAATACAGGTTGAAAGCAGGAAGAAGTGGGAGCTGGCCATGGAAGAAGAGATGGACTCGTTAATGCATAACCAGACTTGGGACTTAGTCAGGTTGCCTGCAGGTAAAACTACATTGAAAAATAAATGGGTTTATAGGCTGAAGGAAGAAGATGGAGGAAAACAGAGGCACAAAGCTAGACTTGTGCTGAAGGGGTTTGCATAGAAGAAAGGTATTGATTTTGATGAAATATTTTCTCCTGTTGTTAAAATGACTTCAATCAGAACTATTTTAAGTCTTGTAGCAGCAGAAGATTTACATCTTGAACAGTTAGATGTAAAGACAACATTTCTCCATGGAGATCTGGAGGAAGAGATCTATATGGAGAAACCATAAGGATATGAGGTCAAAGGGAAAGAAAAATTGGTGTGTAGGTTAAAGAAGAGCTTGTATGGCTTAAAACAGGCTCCAAGGCAGTGGTATCTAAAATTTGACAAGTTTATGTCTGAACAAGGTTATACTAGATGTCACTCTGATCATTGTGTTTATCTAAAAAGGAAAAATGATGGAAGCTATATTATATTGTTATTATATGTAGATGACATGCTTGTTGCAGGGTCTAACACGCAGGAAATAGATGTGCTCAAAAGAAAATTGGCAAATTCATTTTCAATGAAGGATTTGGGAGCTGCATAACAAATCCTTGGTATGAGGATAACTAGAGAGAGGAAAAATCACAAATTAACACTGTCTCAGAATGAGTACATCGAAAAGGTGTCGAAAATATTTAATATGCAAAATGAAAAACCAATTAGTACACCTTTTGATAGCCATTTAAAACTTAGTAAGGAGATGTGCCCCAAGACCCAAGAATAAATGGACTATATGTCTAAAGTTCCATATGCATCAGCAGTTGGAAGCTTAATGTATGCAATGGTTTGCACAAGGCCTGATATTGCAAATGCAGTGGGAGTTGTAAGTAGGTACATGAATAATTCAGGAAAAGAACATTGGGTGGCAGTAAAATGGATTCTCATATATTTGAGAGGTACCACAAATCAAGCATTATGCTTTGGTGGTTCAAACATTGCTTTATAGGGATATGTTGATGCAGATATGGTAGGTGACAGAGATAATAGGAGGAGCACTACAGGATATGTATTTACTGTAGGTGGAACAACTATCAGTTGGGTTTCAAAAATCCAAAGTGTTGTTGCACTTTCAACAATAGAAGCCGAGTATGTTGCTGCTACAGACGTTAGTAAAGAAATAATTTGGTTACAAAGGTTTATGGATGAATTGGGTAAGAAGAATCATATGGGAATGTTATACAGTGATAGCCAAAGTGTCATTCATCTTGCAAAGAACTCAACATTTTATTCCAGGACTAAACACATACATCTCAAGTACCATTTCATACGATCAGTATTGGAAGATGGAGAGTTGAAGCTGGAAAAGATACACACTAGCCAGAATCTTGCATTTTTGATAACAAAAGTTGTAACCAGGGAGAAACTGAGAATGTGCTCAGTTTCAATTGGTCTTCAAGGATGACGATGAATATGAGGAATAGCTAGGTCCAAAGAGGAGTCATTGTCCAGCAAATGAAGCAGCGGTGGAGTTGCTACAATCAGTCTCGAAGTGGGAGATTGTTGGGTGTGGAGCCTGATTATCTTGTTTACTTTATATCACAACATTGGAACCCTGTTCCTTAAAATGGGTGGCAACACTTTTCAGAGCCCCTCCCTGGTGGGGGGTTTCGGGGGCAGTGCCCCCGAAGCTAAAAACAGATGTAAAATTGCCTTGTAAAAGTATAGTAATTTCTAGTCAATCTAGGCCGTTCATAGGCAGATGATATGACGATAGAAGTTATGTTCAATTTAGGTTTTTTTTCCCTATAAGGCAACCCCTTTGTATATATAAGGGTATTGTATTGCGGCTATGTATTATGTCTGTATTATCAGAGCGAGAAACAGATAGGGAGACTGTGAGAGAGAACAGAGGATATTACAGCGGATCTGCTGTAGGTTTTGTCTCTTCATTTTGTTGGATAATAGAAAGGAAGGACTGGCTGTTCGCGGTGGACGTAGCCCAAACTGGGTGAACCACGTATATATGTGTCTCTCTGGTTTTATGTGTTTTGTGTGCTTGTATTTTTCTACATATTTTATGTGTTGCATTGCTCCATAATATACAATTTTCTAACAACATTGTGAGAAACATTGTCTCAAAATGAAAATTAATCATGGTCAACCATGGACAATCATGGTAAACCTTGTTCAATAACCATGGTCATGCTGTGTCAAAGATTGTGTCATGGTCCAATGTCACATTGTGACAACCATGGTCTACCATCGTCAACAATGGGCCAATGTCACATCATTACAAATATTGTGTCAATATGAAAATTAACCATGGTAAACCATGGTCAACCATGTTTATTTTAGGGTTTATAATAATCATTATTAATGGTCCAATTTCATATTCTAACAAATAATATATAAATATTAAAGTCATCGATGCGAAACCATTGTCAACCATGTTGAATCATGGTCAACCATGGTCCAGTGTTACATTGTTATGCAACCAACTTACAAAACAGAAGAAAAGATAGATCAATGACTTAGAAATTAGCCTCTTCGATGGCGAAACCTCCTTTACATTACGTAAATGAAAATTTATTGGATGATTAAAATGAAAAAATCTCCTTTCTATATATAGGAGTTAAAGGGGTCACACTATAATCAGAGTCAACATAACAATAATAATGTAAGGGCACAAAAATAGCCGAAGTGGGCCTCTATGGGGAACAATAATAAAACTATGGGGGCTATATGGGTAAAATAATAAAAATAAGGGGGATACACTAACAATAAAAATAAGGGGATACACTAAACTAATAGGGAACTAACATGCCCCTCTCCTTCAAAAAAGTGTTCTCCTCTACGCTTGAGTGGTTCTAGATGCTACTTTATAAAATTATCATCTGCCAATTAGAAATCTTCAATGAGTAAGTTCTTCCAGTTGATGAGATACTCTGAAATTCATCGATTTCATAGCTGTCGAGTTCTTATTTCTGTGACTGCTTCAGGTTCCAATATGTTTTTTCCTTCCTCGTCTAGTTCCACCAATGTTTTTTGAACTGCAAGCTTGTCACCTAAAACCTTCTTAAGGAAAACTAGGTGCATTAAGGAAGATGCCAGAAGCTCCAATTTGTATGCTATAGTACCAATATTTTGCAACACCTTCTAAGGAACATAATACTTTGGTAATAATTTATCATCCTCGGTAGCATGCTTGAAGGATATTTGTTTGTATGTTTGTAACCGTAAAAATACCCAGTGGCCTACGTCTTCTTTCATTGTGATGTTAATATGCCTGATGTTTCATTTTATTCTACGAAAAAGTGAGGCTATCCTTCAAGAGTTGGATAAATTGTTTTTGATGCTCCATGTGATCTTCCAATAATTTAACCTTATAATTTTTTCTTAAATATAATGTGATGGAGGGTGGACGATATCCATAAAGTTCCATAAATGGGGTCATTCTTTTCTATAATATGGAAGGAAGTGTTATACCACCATTCAACTAGAGGTAACCACTTGACCCATTGTGTATCTTTATAAGATACAAAGAAACAAAGATATCCTTCCAAACATTTGTTTGTTATCTTAGTTTTCCCATCATATTAAGGATTATAAGATGAACTATGAGTTAATTGAGTACCCATACAAGAAAATAATTTTGTCAAAAAATTACGGTGAAAATGGGATCTCTGTCGCTTACAATAATATTTGGGTTTCCATTTACATTTTGAATTGTTTCCATAAATGCAGTATAAGTTGTACTGGCTTTAAATGGATGTGATCATGCATTAAAGTGTGCATACATGGTAAGTCTATGAACTACCACCATGATGACAGTATTTCCTTCAGGCTCGGGTAAACTTGTGATAAAATCGATTGAAACCTCCTCCCAATGTTGACTTGGAATAGATAAAGGTTTTAAGAGACGTGAGGTCTTAATTGTCTCAACTTTGTTTTGTTGGAAAACCAAGCATTCTACCAAAAAAATTTGAATACCATATTGAAGGCCATCCCAAAAAAAAATTCCTTCTTAACCCTGTGGTATGTTTTTAAAAATCCCGAGTTCCCTCCTAAGGAAGAGGTGTGCAATCTAAAAGGAATATTTTGTTTGATTTGGGAATTCTTAGAAATATATAAGAAATCGTTGTACCATAATGAATCATTTTTCCAGATAAATGTATCAGATGTATTGGGATCTTGTTGCAACTTTTCAATTAGTGCCCACACCTATTCATCATCCTTCCATTCATCCTTTTCTTTGGTTATCCAATCTAGTTGGATAATAGAAAAGGAGCAAAGTAATGCTTCCACATCCTCATGCTTTTTATAGAATGCATTTGCAAAAACATTTTTCTTTCATTTTTTGTAGATGATTTCAAAGTCATAACCCAACATCTTTGTGACCCATTTTTGTTCCTATTCTAAAGATAACATTTGTTCTAAAAATTATTTAAGACTTTCATGATGTGATTTTACCTTGAAGTGGCTTCCCATTAGGTAAGGTATCCATTTCTTAAGTGCATGCAGTATTGCCAACATTTAATTATGATAAATATGTTTTTGTAAATAATTTCCTTTGATTGGATGGATTTCAAAAGCAATGCGTCTTCCTTCTTGCATTAAAACATCACAAATTCCATTTACTTAGGGTCACATTCCACAATAAATGTTTTTTTGAAGTCTGGGGTAGCTAATACCGATGCTTCAAACATTTCCTCTTATGATTTTCAAAGGAATTATTGCTTCTAGAGTGCAAGAAAATGTGTATTTATTTATTAATATTGTTAGAGGTTCTTCTCTTATCCCATAATTCTTAACACAATTGCGATAGTACCCTATCAACCCAAGAAATCCTTGTAGATGCTTTATGGTTTTGGGGATTTTCCATTCCCTAATGGCTCTAATTTTTTTCGAGTCTACCTTAATACCCTCATCAGATAGAATATGACCGAGATATTCCACTTCCTATAATCCAAAGAAGCATTTGGAGGTTTTTCATATAATTTTTTCTCCTCCAAAATTTTGAGCACCTTGTCAACATGTTGAACCTGATCCTTCTAAGACTTGTTGTATATTAGTATATCATCAAAAAATACTAACAAAAAATTATAACAAAGGGTTTGAAAATATAATTCATCAAACCATCAAATCTAGAAGGTGCATTGGTAAGCCTAAAAGGCATGAAACAAAAATCATAATGAGCCTCATGAGTTCTAAATTTCGTTTTTGAAATGTCTTCAACCTTCATTCTTATTTTATCATATCGTGAACAAAGATCCAACTTGGTGAAGTAAATTTCGCCATGTAATTCATTCAATAATTCATCAATGATAGCAATGGGAAATTTATATTTAATAGTGAGCTTGTTGATCTCCCCATAATATGAACACATGTGCCATGATCCATCCTTCTTGTGCACCAATACTATTAGTGCAGAGAAAGAACTTTGAATAGGCTGAATTATACTGACCTCTACCATTTCTGCAACGATATGTTCAATATCACTCTTTTGGGCATAAGGATATTTGTAAGGCTTGATTTTTGGAGGAACACTTCCTAGAATCAAGTTAATATCATGATCATGATCACGAATACGTAGGATGCCATTGGGAGTCTCAAAAACCTTGGAATCGTTTTCCAAGTCTTTTTGGAGATATGGAGAAATAGATGATGTTATTAAACCAACTCCAAAAATAGAAGAAAAGAGAGATCAATGCCTTATAAATCAGCCACTTCAAGGGGGAAACCTCCTTTACATTACATAAATTAACAATTCTTGGATGATACAAATGACAAAACCTCATTTATATATATAGGAGTCCATGGGGTCACAATATAATCCTACATGACCTAACAATAATAATGTAA
The DNA here is from genome assembly GCA_034641835.2 of Pinus albicaulis. NCBI lineage: Eukaryota > Viridiplantae > Streptophyta > Pinopsida > Pinales > Pinaceae > Pinus > Pinus albicaulis. Next base: position 866,971,959 of record CM076573.1, on the reverse strand, counting down.
GGGCATAATAATAACAATATGGGGGCTATAGGGGTACAATAATAAAAATAAGGGGGCTACAATAAGAAAAATAAGGGACTACACTAGTAATATAGGGACCTAACATGTCCCTCCCCTTCAAAAAATTGTTGTCCTCAACGCTTGAGTAGCTCGTGATGCTTCTATATAAAATTATCATCTTCCCATGTAGAATCTTCAGTGGGCAAGTTCTTCCACTTGATGAGATACTCTGAAATTGATCGATTTTGTAGCTGTCGAGTTCTTCTTTCCATGGCTACTTCAAGTTTAAATATGATTTTTCATTCCTCAAAAATTTATGGAAATATTGTTTGAATTGGAAGTTTGTCACCTATAACCTTCTTTAAACATGAAACATGGAAAACTGAATGCACTCAAGAAGAAGTAGGAAACTCAAATTTGTATACCATAGTACCAATCTTTTGCAACACCTTGTAAGGACCATAGTACTTTGGCAATACTTTATTATCCTTCTTAGCTTGCTTGAGAGAAATTTGTTTTTATGTTTGTAGCCATCAAATTACTCAGTCTCCTAGTTCAAAACTTCTCTCACTGCGATGTTGGTCTACATGTTGTTTCATTCGATTTTGTGCAAAATTTAAGTTATCGTTTAAGAGTTGGATAACTTTTTGTTGATGCTCGATGTGATCTTCCACTGCTTGAGCCTTAGATTTTTCTCTTAAAGTTGATGTGATGGATGGTGGATGATATCCATAAAGTGTAATAAATGGGGTTGTTTTTTCTGCAGTATGGAAGGTAGTGTTATACCACCATTCAGCAAGAGGTAACCACTTGACCAATTTTTTTTTTTTATCATATACAAGAAAAGAAAGATATCCTTCCAAACATTTGTTCACTATCACAGTTTTCCGATCGGATTGAGGATGATAAGATGAGTTATGAGCTAGTTGAGTACCCAAACAAGAAAATAATTTCGTCCAAAAATTCCCAGTAAAAATGGGATCTCTATCACTTACAATCATTTTTGGGTTTCCAGGTAGCTTTTGAATTGTTTTCATAAATGAAATAGCTATTGTACTTTCTTTAAATGGATGCGGTAATGCACAAAAGTGTGCATACTTGGTAAGTCTATCAACTGCCACCATGAAGACATGATTTCCTTTAGACTTAGGCAAACCTATGATAAAATCAACTGAAATATCCTCCCAACATTGACATGGAATGGATAAAGGTTGTAGAAGACCTGAGATCTTGATTGTCTCTACTTTATTTTGCTGGCAAACCAAACATTCCGCCACAAACTATTGAATATCAAATTTAAGGCCATCCAAAAAAATTTCTTTCTTCACCCTATGGTAAGTTTTTAAAAATCTTTAGTGTCCTCCTAATGGAGAAATGTGAAATTCCAAAATAATATTTTGGTTTATCTTGGAATTCTTACAAAGATATAAGCATTCTTTATACCATAAGGAATCATTTTTCCAACTAAATGTATCAGATTTAGTAGGATCTTTCTGCAAATTTTGAATGAGTGTCCACATCTCTTCGTCCTTTTTCAAATAATCCCTTGCTTTGGTTACCCAATTTGGTTAGATAACAGAAATGGCACAAATAAATTCTTCCACCTCTTCATCCTTTCTTGGGAGTGCATCTACAACAACATTTAGCTTCACTTTTTTGTAGATGATTTCAAAGTCATAACCCAATATCTTTGTGAACCATTTTTTCTACTCTTTTGAATATAGTCTTTGTTCGAAAAATTATTTAAGACTATCATGATCATTTTTTACCTTAAAGTATCTTCCCATTACGTAAGGTCATCATTTCTCTAGTGCATATAGTATTGCCAACATTTCGTTCTCATAAATAACTTTCTGTAAATAATTTTCTTTGATTGGGTGACTTTTAAATGAAATGGGTATTCTGTCTTGCATTTAAACATCATCAATTCCATTTTTTGAGGAATCACACTCCACAATGAAGGTTTTTGTGAAGTCTGGCATAGCTAATACCGGTGCTAGGCACATTACCTCTTTAAGATGTTCAAAGGCCTTAGTTGCTTCAGGAGTCCTTGAAAATGCATATTTCTTCAATAATGTTGTTAGAGGTGCTGCTATTCTCCCATAATTCTTAACAAACTTGCAATAATACCCTGTTAACCCCAGGGGAAACTTTTGGGGCTAATGTTCCCAAGTGGGGTAATATTCCATGATTTTTCCAAAAAAAATATTCACGAATTTACATTTTTTCTAAAAATGAATTCACCCATATTTTATAGTATAAAATTATTTTACCATAAAATTCACCAATATTATATATTTTCTAATTTAAAATAATTATAAATTCAAAAATTTTGACAAAATTATCATCAAACATTTTACAATTTGGATATTATGGACTATTAAGATTCGCCAATGTTTCTAAAATTTAAGATAAACATATATCCTTAATATTTTTCGTGGTTAACCTGAGAAAGCATCGCGACTTCTTTATGGTTGTGGGGACTTTCCATTCCTTAATGGCTTTAATTTTGTTAGGGTCTACCTTAACACCCTCGTGAGATACAATTTGACCTAGATATTCCACCTCTTGTACTCCAAAGAAACATTTGGAGGTTTTTGCATATAATTGTATCTCCTCCAATAGTTTCAGTATCCTGTGAACATGTTGAACATGATCCTTCCAATACCCACTGTTGATTAGTATATCATAAAAAAATACTAACACAAATTTTCTAAGGAAGGGTTTGAAAATGGAATTCATCAACCCTTGAAATGTACAAGTTGCACTGGAAAGGCCAAAAGGCATGACCAAAAATTCATAATAACCCTCATGAGATTGAAATTTTGTTTTAGAAATATCTTCAGTATTAATTCTAGTTTGATGATATCTTGAACGAAGGTCCAACTTGGTAAAATAAATTTCTCTATATAATTCATCCAATAATTCATCAATCATAGGAATACGAAATTTATCTTTAATAATGAGCTTATTGAGCTCCATATAATCCAGACACATGCGCCATGATGCATCCTTCTTTTGCACCAATACTACTGGAGTAGAGAAATAACTTTGGATCGGTTGAATTATACCAACCCCTAACATTTCTACAATCATACTTTCAATTTCACTCTTTTGGACATAAGATTATCCGTAAGGCCTGATGTTTGGAGGAAAAATTCCTATAATAAAATGAATAAAATGATCATGATAATGAATAGGTGGGAGATAATTTCAAGTTTCAAACACCTTGGAATGATTGTGCAAGGCTTTTTGGAGATCTGGAGAAATAGATGATTTTTATGTTGGAACTTCTAGTGAGCATAATTGTGCAATTATGCCTCGTTGTTCTTTTTTTATAAATTTTTTCATGACATTAGATCTTATTATCTTTCTCGACTTACATGCGATACCCAATAATTCAATTTCCTTTCCTTCTGAAAGAAATTCAAGAAAAGTTATTGAAAATTAAAGGCTACTATCCCCAAAGATTGTAACCATTGTACTCCTAATACAACATCAGCACCTCCCATTGGAATGGAAAGCATTGGACTATTCAATACAGATTCTCCCATGGTGAGCTTGATATTACGGAATTTTCCAGAGAAATATATAGTTCCTTCATTTGCAACTATCACTTGACATTTTGGTGTGGGGTATATGATGCAACTAAATTCCTTGGCTACCTTATAATGAACAAAATTATGAGTACTACCCGAGTAAATCAACACTATTACCGTTTTCTTCTTCATATGTCCATGTACCTTGAGAGTTTGAGGAGTGGTAATTCCTTCCAATACATTAGGGGATATTGTTAGACTCATTTCTTCTTTCTCTAGGGTTGGTCCCTGGTGTATATCCTCCTCTTTTGAATTTTCTTGTTCATTTTCTTCCTCATCTTCACAATATATGTAAAATATTTTCTTCTCAACACAGTTATGACCTTTAGTGTATTTTCTATCACAATTGTAGCAAAGCCCTTTTTCTCCTCTTCCTTCAAATTGTTGTGGTCTCAACCATGTAGGTTGTGGAATTCTAGGAGTAGCAACACTTACATATTTATAGATGTGGGTGGTAGGCTTCCTTGTTTCCATAATTTTACATTCAATTTTTCTTTCTAGCCTAAATGCCTTCTCCAATGAATCACGTTCCCAAAGGCGAACCTCATGTTGGATGTTATCCTTTAAATTCCCTATGAATACATCAGTCATGTGTTCCTCTACAATATCACTACCCTTATATTTAATTTTGTGAAGTCATCAATGTGCTTCACCATTGAACCCTTTTGTTTGAGATTTATCAATTGGATAAATAAGGTGTTGCTCTTTGTATCCTCATAATGTGCGATAATTTCCTCCATGAAAATTGACCAAGTGACAATTTTTTTACGAGAGAAAAGTCATTGATACCATACAAATGTACTTTGTTCTAAATATAAATTTGCAATGCGTACCTTTTGTGTGTTTTGCACACTATGGAGATCAAAATATTGCTCCATCTGTAGTATCCATGTTACAGGATCCTTTATATGGTGGGTCTTCCATCCAACATTAGAGTTTATGAAATCATGATTAACATTTATTTTGTTCTCATGATGAGTTTCCTCTACTATTTTTTCTGCATTACGAATCACTTATTGTATAAAATTTGTCAAACCTTCCTTCAAACCTTTTATGTCTGCTTTTAGATCTTTCTTTATGTCTTCCATGTTGTCTTTCATTTTTTCTTCAATGTCATCCATATTAGCTTCCATGCAATCCATCTTAGCTTCCGTGAAATTCATATTAGCTTACATGCCTTTCTTCAAACCATCCATAGTAGCTTCCACACATTTCTTCAAAACTTCCATTTCATTTTTTGATTCTCTTTGTGAGAGCGAAATTTGGTGCACTTGCTCTTCTAATTTTGATATATCATGTTGAACTTCTTCCTCTTCATGAGTCATAGTAGAGTATTATGAGGGCTTAATGGGTGTTGAATTATTTTTAGGGGGGGTTTTGGAACCTAATAATGATATCTATTCTTCAATATGTCCTTGGAATCAATTCAAACTAATTTTTCAAATAATACATATGAAATTTCACAAAAAAAATACACACATTTTTCTTTCTTTTGAGGAGATCAATATTGAAAATAAATTATCTCTATCATTTTGAATCTTCAATATTTGAAATTCGGTCCTATAGTATCCCTTAGAATCCTCTTGTGGATGACATAGGTATGACTTGATTTGGATACTTCAAGGAAAAATTATGCCCAATCTCCCACAATGACCTAATTATGGACTCATTCAATAGAGAGAACTTGCACCGCGTGCCACATGTCACTTTTTTCTAATTCGACTCTGAAATTGATACATATGAAACTGCATTCTGTTTTCTTTCGACCACTTTTTATATAATTCTAATCTTATGCTCAAAGAGAGAGTTATGAGGATTTTCCCAAGGTCACCTCTTTTGGATAAAATTCGGGAGCCTTCAAAAACCATAACTTCCAGAGATCATATCTCCAAAAATATTGTGAACCAAGATCTGAAATCTTTACACCTATTTCCTTACGATTTCAGCTTCTCGTGGTAATTTTTTTATCTTATGAACCTTCATATAAAAAAACTATAGCGAAAAGGCCACAATGACCTAGTTGGAGCAGTGAAATGCTAGAATCCAAAGCTGTGAAACCAAATGTTATGAAACTAGCTCCAAAAATAGAAGAAAAGAGAGATCAATGCCTTAGAAATTAGCCACTTCGAGGGAGGTAACCTCCTTTACATTACATAAATGAACAAGTCTTGGATGATAAAAATGAAAAAACCTCATTTCTATATATAGGAGTCCATGGGGTCACAATATAATACTAGACGACCTAACAATAATAATGTAAGGGCACAATAATAACAATATGGGGGTTACAGGGGTACAAAAATAACAATAAGGAGGCTACACTAACAACAATAAGGGACTAAACTAGTATTATAGGGACCTAACAGATGATTTCCCTGTTTGAACATGTAGTGAGAGTAATTGTGAAATTATGCCTCGTTGTTCTTTGTTCGAAAGCTTTGTCATGATATTAGAGCTTATTATCTTTCCCGGTTTCCCTGCCATATCCTGTAGTTCAATTTCCTTTCCTTCCCAAAAAAAATATCAAGAAATTTTCTTGAAATTAAGAGCTATAGTCCCAAAATATTGTAACCATTGGACTCTTAGTACAACATCATCACCACCCATTAGAGTATAAAGCATTTGACTATTCAATAAGAATCCCCGTTGTGGTTATCTTGATATTATGGCACTTTCCTGAGCAATTTATAGTTCCTCCATTTTCAACCATCGCTTGATAGTGTGGTGTTGGATATAGAAACCAATTCAATTCTTTGGCTATCTTACAATGAATAAAATTATGGGTAAGACTTGAATCAATTAGCACTATCACTATTTTTTACTTGACATATCCTTCTATCTTGAGAGTTTGAGGAGGGGTAATTCCCGCCAATGCATTACATGGTATAGTTGGATTCATTTATCCCTTCTATCGGGTTGGTTCGTGGTGTATATCCTCTTATTCTAATGTTTCTTGTTCCTTTCCTTCCTCGTCTTCACAATCTATGTAAAATAATTTCTTCTCGGCAAAGTTTGGACCTTTAGTGTATTTTCTATCACAACTATAACAAAGTGTTTTTTCTATATTTTCCTCCATTTTTTGTGATTTCAGCCTTGTAGGTTGTGGAGGATAGGAGTAGCAACATTTCCATATTTATAGCTGTGATTGGTAGACTTTCTTGTTTCCATAACTTTTCTTTCATGTTTTCTTGCCACCTTGAATGCCTTCCGCAATGAATCAGTTTCCCAAAGGAAAAAATCATTTTGGATGTTATCCTTTAAAGTCCCTATGAATACATCAATCGTGTTCTCCTCCGGAATAGATTCTACCCTCATATTCAATTTTTGGAAGTCCTCAATGTGCTCTTCCATTGAACCCTTTTGTTTGATACTTATAAATTGGCTAAAGAAGTTATTTCTCTCTGTATCCTCATAATGTGCTATCATTTCCTCCACAAAAATTGACCAAGTGACAATTGGTTTATGATAAAAAATCTATCGATACCATACAAGATGATTAGGTTCTAAATATAAAGTTGCAATGCATACCTTTTGTGAGTGTTGTAGATTATGGAGATCAAAATGTTGATAGATTTGTAGTATCCATGTTACTAGATACTTGCCATCAAACTTCCTCATATATATATTTGGAATGTGGTGGTTCTTAAACCCAACATTGGAGTTTCTAAAATCACAATTCCTATTCCTTTTCTCCTTATCATTATTTTCACGGATTACCTTGTCACAACCGAGAAGCCTTTCTTGCAACAAATTTTCCAAACCTTCCTTCAACCCTTCAATGTTTTCTTTCAAACCATCCATCTTAGATTCCATTCTTGCTTTTAAACCATCCATGTCCACTTTTAATCCATCCCTAAAATCTTCCATTTTTGCTTCTATTTCATTTTTTGTTACTCTTTGCAAGAGTGAAATTTGTTGCACTTGGTCTCGTAACTTTGATATATCATGTTTCGATTCTTCATCTTTGTGTGCCATAGTAGAGTATTCTAAGGTCTTAATGGGTGTGCAAGTATTTTTGGGAGGAATTTTAGAACCCAATATTGATATCTATGCTTCAATATGCCCTTGGAATCACTTCCAAATGTTTTTTCAAACAAAATTTATGCAATTTAAAAAAAAATACATACTTTTTTCTTGCTTTTGAGGAGCTACGTATCGAACCTGATGTATCTATGTGATTTTGGGTCCCAAAGATTTTAACTTCAGTTCTGTAGTAGCCCTATAAGTCTTATTTCCAATGCCACATGTCATACCAAATTTGGATTTTTCAAGATAAATTTATGCCTAATATCCCATGATGACCTGATGATAGACTAGTTAAGTAGAGCCAACTTGTACAAAGTTCCACATATCGCTATTTTGACCTTCGGACCTGAAATTTATACATGAAAGACTATATTCCATGCAATTTCTGTAAATTTTTATATAGTTCAAATTTTATTCTTGAAACGAAAGTTATGATTATTTTCCCTAAATCACATGTTTGAGATTGAATTTTGGATCTTGCAAAAACCATAAATTCCTAGGATCGTATCTCCAAAAATATAGCAAACCAAGATCTTAAATTCTGGCACGAAGTTCACCAAAATTTTGAGTCCACGTGGTTTCAATTTCATCTTATAAACCATCATAGAAAAAATGTTATAGCAAAAATTCCAAGATGACCTATTTTAAGAAGTGAAACCCTAGAATCCAAAGTTCTGATACTAAATATTATGCAACCAGTTCATAAAATATAAAAAAATATATATCAAGTACTTAGAAATTAGAGTCTTCGAGGAGGAAAACTCCTTTACATTACATAAATGAAAAATTCTAGTATGATTCAAATGACAAAACCTCATTTCTATATATAGGAGTCAAAAGGGGTCACAATATAATGAGAGTTGACATAACATTAATAATGCAATTGCACATCAATAATAACACTATGGGGACTACATGGGTAGAATAATAACAATAATTTGGATACACTAACAATAAAAATAATGGGATACAGTAGTGTTATAGGGACCTAACATGATGGTCAACCATAGTCCAATGTTACATTGTGATAAATATTGTCTCAATATGGAAATCAATCATAGACAACCACGGAGTAACATCACATTGTGACAATTATTGTCTCAGTATGAAAATCAACAATGGTAAACCATGGTCAACCATTTTTATTTTAGATTTTATAATATTTATAGTAGGATTTATATACCTTGGATTTATAATATTCATCCCATGCATTAAATATTATTGCGTTTGGTTTTTAGTATTAGTCCCTTGGGTTTATAATATCAATCCCATAGGTATATTAATCTAAGGGTTCATATTCCTAGGGTATAATATTATTCATAGGGTTTAAAGTATCAATCATTGGGTTCAATATAAATCTGGTGGGTTTATAACCATGGTAAACCATGTTCCAACATTACATTGTGACCTAGAATTTATCAATATCAAAATAAGCCATGGTCTAACATCGCATTATGAGAAATATTGTCTTGATATGAAAATCAATGATGGTGGACCATGGTCAACCAAGGTCCAATGTTGCTTTGTGACAAATATTGTCCCACTGTGAATATCAATTATGGTCAACCGTTGTCAATCGTCCTCAACCATGGTCAACCATATTCCAGTGTCACATTGTGACAAAGGTTGTATGAATATGAAAATCAAACATGCCCAAAAATGGTAAACCATGGTATAATGTCACACTGTGAAAAATATTGCCTCAAAATGAAAATCAACCATGGTCAATCTGGGTCAACCATGTTTATTTTAGGATTTATAATATTTATCTTATGGTTTATATATCCTAGATTTGAAATATTAATCACTTGGATTTATAATCCCTTGGGTTAATAATGTCAATCCCTTGGGTTTATTATTATAAGGGTTTATATTCCTAGAATATAAAATTATTCATAGTGTTTATAATATAATCATGTTCAACCATGTTCCCACATCACATTGTGACCAAGGTTTTCTCAATATGGAAATCAGCCACGGTCCAATGTCGCCCTCTGATAAATTTGGTCTCAAAATGAAAATAAATGATGGTAAACCATGGTCAACCAGGTATAATGTATCATTCTGACAAACATTGCCTTAGTATGAATATCAACCATGGTCAACCATTGCTAATAGTCGTGAATGATGGTCAACCATGGTAGAATGTCACATTGTGACAAAAATTGTCTCAATATGAAAATCAAACATGGTCAACTATGGTAAACCATGATCTGATGTTACATTGTGACAAAGATTGTCTCAATATGAAAATAACCACGGTGAACCTTCATCAAGTGTGTTTATTTTAGGGTTTATAATATTTATCTTAGGGTTTATATACCTTGGGTTTAAAATATTAATCCCTTGGGTTTCATATTAATCCCTTGGGTTTAGTATTAATCCCTTGGGTTTACATTCCCTTGGGGTTTTAGTATTAATCCCTTGGGTTTATTTTTCCCTTGAGTTTGTAATATCAATCCCTTTGGTTTATTATTCTAAGGGTTGATATTCCTATAGTATATTATTATTAATAGGGTCTATAACATTAATCCTTGGGTTTGTAATATCAATCCCTTTGGTTTATTATTCTAAGGGTTGATATTCCTAGAATATATTATTATTAATAGGGTCTATAACATTAATCCTTGGGTTTAATATAATTCCCTTGGGTTTATAGTCATGTTCAATCATGGTCAATGATGGTCTAATGTCAAATTTTGACAAATATTTTCTGAATATGAAAATCAACCATTGTCAATTGTCGTCAATAATGGAAAACCATTGTCAATCATTTTCAATGATGGTCAAGCATGGAAAATGTCACATTGTTACACAGATTGTCTCAATTAGAAAATCAATCATGTTCAACCATTGTCCAATGTTGCATTGTGACATAGATTGTGTAAATATGAAAATCAACCATGGGAATGGGAAACCATATTTATTTTAGGGTTTAAAATATTTATATTGGGGGTTGTATAACTTGGGTTTATAATATTAATCCCTTAGGTTGAATATTATTCCATTTTGTTTATAATCCCTTGCGATTTTAGTATTAAAGCTTTGAGTCTATTATTACCTTGGTTTTATAATATCGATCACTTGGCTTTATTAATCTAAGATTTCATATTCCTAGGGTATAATATGATTCATAGGATTTATAATATTGATCCTTGGGTTTAATATAAATCCCTTGGGTTTACAATGATGGTCAACCATGGTCAAACATGGTCTAACATCACATTGTGAGAAATATTGTCTCAATATGAAAGTCAACAATGGTAAACCATGGTTAAGTATGTTTATTTCAGGGTTTATAATATTTATCTTAGGGTTTATATACAACGGGTCTAAAATATTATTATTATTATTATTATTAGCAATAATTAATATAAATTAAAAAAAAACAATATCTGTATTTTTAAGTAAATATTAGTAATGATCAATTTATTATTAAATACAAATTAATTAATTATTATTTTTTAATAATTAATTCCTCGATAATTAATGACAATTAATTAATATTACTATTAATAAATATTCTTAATTTTTATTTATATGAATGAATTTATTATTAATAATATAATTATTATGAATATAATGTTAGTTATTATTATTATTATTATTAATTATTATAATAATTATTATTATTTTAAGGGTTGTTCATGGACACTGAGTGGCTACTACATCCACAGGAAAATGCAGGTAGATCAACCCAAAGGGATCTACGTGTCGACCAAACTATCAAGGCCTTAGCCCAAGGGTATCAAGGATATTTGACCCTGTGACCTCTCGATAGGCCAGGTACTTAGCAATAGGAACTCGGAAAACTAAGTTATCCCTTAAGGTTATTAATATTATTGTTATGAGTAATATTATTAGTCAAATATTAATAATAATAATTATTAATATCATTAATAATATTTTTTATAGTTATCAATAATATTCTTTTTGTCAATCTAAATTATTCTATTATATTAATATAAAAATATCAATTACAAAATGTTTCTCTATGACTCCCCCAACTTCAATGCAACTAGATTTGTTAGATGGTAGAGTGGGAACATGCACGAAATATGTCAATTCAACCATTATTTGCAATAGGCTAAAAACTCCTACATACCAAAATGGAGAAAAACTAAAAAAAATATTATGAGAATCCTTTCAAGGAGGTGACTAAGGAGGGTGGAAGGTGGGTGAAACGATAAAACTCAGTCTCTCATCCATTTGAAAGTCTATGTGTGCATCCAACTCATGCAGGCGCTCATTCATCTCACAATGGAGTCAACGAATATTGTCCAATTGCTGCAAGATCTCATTTTTATTGAATTGGATATCATTCATGTATGCCATGAACCCGTTCCTACAATGCCTATTTTTCCCGAGGATGTAGAGGTTGGCCCAGATTCCTCTCAGCTGCTCCGCAATTGAGTCCAATGTGAAAGGTATATTCACGGAACCCAGCGACCAACTTTGATCTTCAGCGACCTCCCCCATATGGTCCATACTCATTGAATTTTTCAGTGATGAAATGATGCTTTCTATATGATAGCCTTCCTTCTTTTCTTGACCACCACCTCTTCGAGGTTGGCCCCACTCGCAAGGCATAGTGGAAGTCACACTACGGTATCAAATCTAAAACACAAGTATGACCCCAGAAACACCAAAGAAACAACACCCATGACCAAAAAAAAGGTACGCTTGGATCAACCAACCAAGAAAGGTTAAATTCTTGATAGCACTGGAAAACCCGCAGAACAAAGGGGTACCCAAGGACTTGGCAGCCACTAGGAAATTCACCAACTCGCTAAAATATAAACTAGAAGGAAACTTTCATGCACACCCAACCCAGATGGTAACATATAACACTAAACTTCCAAAGAGGGAATAGAGAGAGGTTAATTTCACTCCAAGGCAAGACCCACCTAGGGCCAGGACCAACGGAGGGAAGAACAAGGGACACCCTAAACTCCTAAGAAATAAAGAGAGAGAAAAACCTTAAGACACTAAGGAATAAAGGCCACAGGAAGTCTATGGAATAATCCAAACACTGTAGATGGAGTATCTGCTATTCGACCAATATATTGAGCCCAAAGTAACATGAAATTTCCACTAAAATCCCACCACCTTCAGCAAGAAAATTTCAATAAAAAACCAAACCCAAGCTAATATAGAAACATAATATTTATAAAGCACCAGACCGAAGATGGTTCTACTTTGTTGGCTGAAGCAAAATTTTATCTCGTCCAACTCAATTTTGATAGGGAAGCCTATCAAACAAGACAATGAGGCAACAGGGTCTGAGATGAACACTAATCATCCAAGACACAACCTACTGCGTCGGGGGGTGCTGCCGCTTCACATTGCCTTTTTAGGATCCAAGGTGAGCTAACATGGCCACCCTAATTTAGGCTCACTACCCTACAACTACCACTCATCTCCCACTGTACAACAACCTTCACAATGAGCTTGAGGGAGATAATAACTATAAATGTCATGTCTAGAATGGTCTGAGGATGGTTGCCGTGTCCCATGATGTTGATATTTACTTGATACATGTCCACCATGTGGAAAGAGGGAAAACCCCCAAGGGCAGTTGAATTTTCATTTAAGCACCCCGATTAGGGGATTATTATCAATAATATTAATATTTATTATTAATATTATTATTGATAATTAATAATTAATAATAATAATAAGAATTATTATTATTATTATTATTATTATTATTATTATTATTATTATTTCTTTTGTAAGTTTGGCAGGACTACATCTTCAACATGTCTAGTATATCACCCTGATTGGGGTGGAGAATTGAACCGATGACTTCACATCAATGAGTAATAGAGCACTCAATCACCTTATATCCAAAACCCCATGGAAATTATTACTAATATTATTATTAATAATAAATATTTTTATTAATAATAATATTAATTATTAATATTATTAATAATTATATTAATTAATTATTTAAAAAACCAATTGTTCAAGTTGTTTGTGATCCTCCAGGCTTGACATGTCACTTGAGGAGTTGCAACCCAGGAGGATCTAGGACATCAAAGTCTCTCGGGAATCGCACCGAGCTTGGGCCAAACCAACCCTTAGCTGACTAAATTTTTTAGCATGTCTCCTCACCTAACCAAGGGCACAACACCCCCTATGAGGCTTGATCCTAGGTCACCCTACTGACAAGGCCTATCCTCAACTAGTTGTGCGAGTAGGAATTGACATATGAATGAATGAATTATTATTAATATAATTATTATTAGCAATTAATAAAAATTATAATATTAATAATAATAATTGTTAATATTATTAACAATAATATTAATAATAATTATTAATAATATTATTTATATTTTAATATGATATAAGTCAATCCGCCTATATTAACTATATTTATTAATGTTATTGTGCTAGTAAATAATAGTAATAATAGTATTATATTTGTTAATATTAATAAAATTAATTATATGTTAATAATAATAATAACAATAAAATTTGATATCAACATTACTTACGAGAATAATTTATGATATACACCAATTTAAACCAAAAGGCAAAAACATAGAAATCTTAATAGGTAAACCCTAACGTTTGAAATTTTTACTTATTAGATGTAAACTCAGATTCTAAAAATGTAATGCGACTAAAACCTTTTCCATAATAGCTAAGCCATAATATTTCAACCTTTTAACCTCAGATATAAACCCAAGCCATATTACAACCAAAACCCTAACCCACAAAAACTTTATATGCACAATCTTGACCTATGGGACATTCATTTTTTTTAATGATAAAAAACCATAATTTAACATCTAATCACTATAGGAACGATATACCCACATAGGTTAGCTTACCGAACAGTACTAGTCGCCTCCATTTTGAAAATAACACGGGGTCATGAATGCCTTTACCTAGGTGAATTTTCTCGAAAAGAAGACATGACGCCATTTTGAAATCCATAGGGCCATTAGCTTATGGCTAACATTATGCACTATGGTTTAAATCTATGTAAGTTTGATTATATATTATGATTATGCTATTGAAGTTGACAAGAATTTTCATATATAAATGAATAATTATGGATCCGACACATCATTTTAAAACCATGTTTTCAAGTTGCATTTCCAAAATTTTGTGGGGTTTTGATATGCCCAAAGGTTATTATGCATATATTAAACATTAGAGAATTTAAAATACATGGAAGAAAACAAATATTTGAGAAATTTTCAGCTAATTTATCGAAAACAAATATTTTTCCTCAATCATCAACAACCATAAATCTCATTCCTAAAATTTAGTGACCAATGAAATTAACTCGACTTCTGCATTCAAATTAGTAAATAAATAATCACTTCTGCAGTGAAATTGATAAATTAGTAATTAGAAAGGATTGCAATGTATATGTAAATTATCAAGAAGAAAATGATGAAAGCATACGAGGTGCCCTATCAAAATGATGAAAAATATAATATGTTGCTAATTCCATTGACGTTGATGGAATGTTTATGCAGTATATGAACAACATAATACTATATTAGAAGCTACGAAAAAATCATCTATGCGTAAATCATGCTTTATATTTTGAATACTCACAACTCATGATATATACTTTCTCCAGATGGTTAAATAGAATAATTCATTATCCTCCGATCGAACATAGTCAAAGAAGCTCCAATGTGTTGTAATATTAATCCCAACAACCACGGTAAATACACTGACAAGAACCATGCTTGTGATAGATCGGAAAATCAAGGAAGTAAATATATTGTAGGTTGTGGATTTTGTTTGCAACATGAAGGACATTGATTAAATGAAGTTCTGAGCAGGAGTGCAAATTCCCCATTCTACAACACATCAGATAATTAAAGTCAAATGATCATTTAATGGAAAGTGTGTAAAAATGTATGGTCATACATTAACTCCGCAACTAATATATGTATTCTTCAAGGTAGAAAAACAATTTTGTACAATCGGCCATCATGTGTCTTAATATCTTGACTCTGTCATGAATTAATGTATTAGAAATTTTTGTTTTTAAAAACAAGTATGTAGAAGCCTTTTGTTGTGCAGTGGATGTAAGCATGAGAGGTCAAGTGGAGAAAATCATGGAGCAATTTTTGGTAGGCACGTAAAAAAGACTAGTTACAGGTTTTACTGTGAGTTACTCCGCAGCTCTTGGTCAAGTGTAAATCTTAGTAAACTGCCATATGAATGTTTTTCAATGTTTTCGAAATCATAATATAAAGTATATTTTATTGAAATATGTTTATGGAAATTTCACTTGTTGTTTTTACCGCACCACCTCTATGTTTTACTTTGTCCTCTTCTGCGTAATTTTGTTTGAAGTCTTTGCTCCATTTTAGTTGCTCACATCAACTATGTTTTAATATACACCACTCTAGTCTACAGGTAGACTCTTCTTCCTTCATATTTCATGTGGCATCATAGCCTTGGTTCAACAAGGAGTAAAAAAGTAGATTTTTATTCCAAGGAATTAAATGGTGCTAATGCTTGTTATGGAGGGAATTTTTTTTAGGCATATTTACCAACAAGTAGAAAAAAATAAATAAATTAACATTTAAAATGATAGCATCAAGCACAAGTTTGAATAATCCTCAAACACCTCAATTTAATGGGAAAAACTATGATTATTGGGCTATTACAATGAAGGCTCTATTTTCTTCTCAATATATTTTGGATTTGGTGGAGAATGAGTTCCAAGAACTAGCAGATGAAACAACATATAATGCTTTGACAGAAGAAAAAATTGTTTTTTTAAGGCATAAAAAGGAAGAAGGACTCATAATCCCCCTTCTATATTTTTCAAGAAACTCATGAAAGTATTTTCTCAACGATTTCAACAACAACAAAGTCTAAGAAAGCATGAGATACCCTCTAGATAGCCTGCCAATGCATGTTAAAGGTGAAGACAAAAGAACTACAAATCTTGAGAAGAGATTCTGAGACAATTTGTATGGAAGATTCTAATAATGTAGACTCATTTCTTACACATGTAATTGGACCGGTTACCCAAATTAGGTCATGGTGAGACACTTGAGGAAACCATAATAGTTGAGAAAATTTTGAGAAGCCTACCAACAATAATTGATTCCATTGTTGTGGCCATAGAAGAGAAAAGGTATCCCTCATATTTTTCAGTGGATGAGCTTCATGCATCACTAATTTCTTATCAATAGAGACTGAACATAAAAACAAAATCCTCATTGAAACATGCCTTCAAGACTCAAGTTTCATTCGGTCAAGGCAGAGGCAGAGGAAGATAAAATTTTAGAGGAAGTAGAATAAGCCCACATTGAGGTGTAAGAGGTATCCCTTCAACTTCAAATGCAAGGGGCATCAATCAAAATTCAAGTGAAGGCCTAAGGAAGAATCAAGCGCAAGGTGCGAGGTATGACAAACATAAAGTTCAATGCCATCACTATAAGAAGTATATGCATTATGAAAATGAATGTAGGAATAAGAAACATGATATAAGTAGCAAACCAAGTGAAAATTTCATAGAGTAAAATCAGAACCAAGATAGCATGTTTTTAGCTTGTAATGTAGCACAAGAAAAACAAAGAGATATATGGTTTCTCGATTCAAGGTGCAACAACTGACAGAGAGCATAAAAATGTTAACTAATCTAGATAAATTAGAGGAAATTTCATCCTAAAAGTGGCCTCCTAAGGAAAAATAATAAAATAATAGTTAAAATAATAGAATAAGAGTTATTAATTTTAGAGTGAAAAGAAGAAAAATACTCTCTTTAATTGTATTTTTGGCTTATCTCCTAATAGTTTTACTCATATTTCAAGTGGATATGCCCGTTGGGTGTGTAATTAAAGTCCACATCCAACGAATACCCATTATACATACTTTTGAGAAGACCCACATTGATAAAAATTGTAAATACATTAAAAAAACCTGTTTAACACACTTTTTTAATGTATCTAGAATTCTTATCAATGTGGGTCTTCTCAAAAGTATTCATAATGGGTACTTGTTGGATGTGGAATTTAATTCCACATCTAATGAGTGTCTACACTTGAAATTTGAGTAAACCAATAGGGAAATGAGCCAAAAATACAATTAAAAAAATTAGTTTATCATTGTTTCCCTGCAAAATATTTACATGTACCTCTTTTCAAATTTAATGGATTTTGATTGGTTTCCATATTATGACATGGAAATTACATGAAAATTTGGTGGGTACTTGTAGGCTGAAATTTCATCTAATGAAAGTGTGAAATCTAAAGTGACATTAGGGACTGATAGAAAATTTTCTATCATGGGAAAAGGAATAGTCAACATTCTAATAAAGAAGGGGAAGAAGAAGTACATTTCAAATGTTTATTTTTTCCATGGTTTCAAGCATCACTCATAAGTATTGGGCAACTCATGAAAAAGAACTATAATGTCTTTTAAAAAACTGATGAGTGCATAGTTTTGGATAAGTCTCCAACAAACAGTTGATTGCAAAAGTTCAAATGACAAACAATAGAATATTTCCTATCAAGTTAAAACCAAATTCGAAGGAAGAAGATTCTCAAGCACAAGTATTAATGAATTCACATGAGAATTAAATAAATGTAGCAACTTTCACAAAAGAAAACTTTCAAGCACAAGTTAAAGATGAAATTTGGTTATGAAAATTGAGATTTTATGATAATTGAGATGAAAAATCTTAATTTCCATGGACCCTGCTACACAAAAAATGAGAAATACATGAAAAACGTATATCCGTTTTTCATGTATTTTTCATTTTTCATGTAGCAGGGTCCATCAAAAGTATGCAACATGGGTACTCCTTGGATGATGAACTAAGTTTTGGATCCAATGAATACTCACGCTCGAAATTTGAGTAAGACCTTAAGAATATAAGTTGAAAATACAGGTTGAAAAAGTAATTTTATTATTTTATTTTTTTTACTTTTTTTAGTTCTTTACCCTGAAAATGGTGAATCATCTCCCATGGTTGGCATCACCATCCTGAATCCTATTAGTTCTTATAAAGTTTATTTTGGCTGTACATTTTTCTTAGGAGACTCATTTTAGACCTCAAAAGTTCTCTAATGATAAAGAACCATTTATCATGTTCATATTTCAAAATTAGTAACAATTATCTGAAAACATATAAAAATGAATGAAACTGAAGGTGTGAATACAATTTTCTATCGAACCATAAACTAATTACAACTAGTATTTCTAGCAGCTATCACCGAAAATCAATAAATGAAATCCAATGGGATTTACTTTAAGCAATTATAGTAAGAACCCATGCTCATTTGTTGGAATATGGGGATTTATATATAGAGATTTTATCAGTTATGATAAGCACTAGGGGAATCATTTATGGGTTTATCATCTTTCTTGAAAATCACATGTGATTTATCATTGCTCTTGGAAAGCACCTAATGGTTTATTAGTTCATTTCGGCAAGCACCTTCTTCCCTAGTGCTTGATTAACGATGTAGTAAGCTCTTTGGGTGGTTTATTATCCCTCTAGGAAAACACCTTGAGTGGTTTATCAACACTTCTTTTCAAGCACTAATAATACATCTCCTCAGAGCTTTCCTTGAGCTTCTCATAGACTAAACACACAGTCCACAATTTCACAACACATGTAATCCCATTCCCTCAACCTCCATAGGCCACACCAACACTCAACCAGTGCTCAAAATTTATTCTATTTATTCCAAAATCAAATTCCTTCTAAGGAAAAAACTAGAGAACTACCTCTCGCATGTTTCTCAAGCCATTTTTAGGTTTTTTCTTGTGTGTCACATCATGTTTTCCATGGAATTTTATTTCCTCTCTTTTTTTTCTTATTGGTTGTATATTTAATTAAGTATTGGTGAAAACTAAAACCACCCAAATTCATCTACCTCTTACCTCTTAGATCGTGGATTTTTGGTCCCACTCTTAGTTCCATTTAAATATATTTATAATACTTGGACAAAGTATAATCACATTACAAGTGCTAGGGGAAGTATACCAAGGGTGTTACAATTTGGACATATTTGCATCAACTATGTACCATTGGGTGATGACCATAGTGAACAAAGGAAAAATAAGTGCATTAACATATTATTAAATCTTCTCAATATTAGGATATTTATACAAGTCCTTTAACAAACAAAAATACAAAATTCCTTTGAAAGGGTTATTTCCAAGACTACAAGTGAGATACATGCCTCATGATTATGTTTTTTTCATTCGAAATGGATTTCAAGGAATAAATATATTCAAGAGGGAAAATAAGGCTCTTAATCCCCTTATAAATATTTTGGAGTTAAACCACTATGAACAACACCTAGAATCCATGGCATGATCACTTTCTATAGAGTCTTCTACATACAAGTTGAATATGTGTTCCTTTACAGTTTCCTAGGCATTATAGTTGATTCTAATGTCCTTGAACATAGTTAAGGGAGGGAAACATACTAATCCAACAATAAAGATTTACTGTTGGAATATGTGTTATGGTAAGTGTCGTCAAACCTCCATATATTACATTTTTAGGGTTTCATGAACTTCTAGGTAAGATATGGACACTGTGCTTGCTTAAGTTATGAACCGTGAATGGGTCTTTAGGTCTAAATAATCTTGGAACGCTACATTAAGATATTTTTCCAAGAAATTAAGCTTTTAGGGTTAGAAACCATGAAAAATAGCTACAAGCTATGAAGGGTATCATGTTATAGTACAATGAATAAATTATTGAACCAACACATGAGAACCATGTATTTATTTAGGATTGCTAGAGTGATATGAGTGAAAATATTAGATCACAATGTACACCCAAAACATGAAATTTTTTAAATGCCAAATTAGGGATGGTTGTGAATCTTATTGATGAAGTTATTAAACATCAAAGTGTGATACAAGTGTGATGAGTAGGGTTGGTGTAGTGGAAATGGATATCCAATATTTTGCATGGTTAGGGAGGGAAGGAAGGCACTTAAGTCATAAATGGACTTTTCTAAGATTAAGTGACATAGATACAATAGGTAAAAACTTGGGCTTTAGGATTTAGACATAAATTTATATGCCTGATTTCCTTGAAACTGTTCGGCCACTTGTTTTCCTATGAGATAATTATAGGTCAACTAATCATTCCAGAGCATCGATAATGTTTTGTTTTTTTTGAATTGGTTTTTGGATGACCAATGTATAAATAAATTACAAACAAATATATTTAAAATTTAGATAATATTAATTATTAAGAAAATGGTTGTTTCTTTACTTCAAATAGTGATTTAAAATTGCATATGTAAAGGCAAAAAGTGTAAGAAAGTATGACTAGTTAAGTATTCAAATTGAATGCTTAATCTATCATAAGTGTGAAAGACTGTAAAAAAATGTTCAAAAAATTAACAAAAGATACTTAAATTTATGAAGATTACTAACAATTAATTGATATAGAGGGACTTATAAAAATAGATACTTCAATAAGTCATTCTCTAAAACAGATTATAACTTCAAAGGATTTAAGATAGACTGAAACACAACTTTATCTTGCCTAATTATCTTCATAAACATCAAATATATGCAAAAAGAAATATGAAAAGAATATTGTAAAACTTACAAGAGAACAAACTAATTGAAATAAATCTAGAATCTTTTTATTATTGTCAATGCTCAAATGTCATGAACTTCTACTTACAAATTCTCATCCAAGGATGAAAAACTTAATAACTCGATTGGAGAGTTATTTATACTAGTTTCTGTCTCTTAGAAGTATCTACAACTGATTAGAAAAATAGTATCAAATTTTAGGAAAAAAATACTAATGAGTGATCTATAACTATATTTGAGGGAATAGTTCATGATGTGGCCAAAAAATTGTTGTTGTTTTGGCATGCTTCTCGGGACAAAAAATTTACTCAATGGTTTCACATAAGTGATCCCATATTTCCACACTCAAAATTTCAAGATTTACCAACTTCCTTAAAACTTCATCTACTTCTTTGTACCTTTCAAAAGTATGTTTGTTGATGAAGAGATGTTTGATTTCATGTTTTATAATCAAGTCAAAATATAAATTTTCTATACAGGCTTTCTATGTCGCATGGCCTTTAATTCCTGCAAACTTTTTTTTGTCAATTTCAATGGTGTAAAGCTTTTTTTAGTACTCCTCCAAGTTGGTCAACTTCTCATATGGAGCTACTAGTGTAGGAAATCCTCTCTAGTTCAGCAAATTAAACTTAGTGTAAAATATTTGGATGAGAATGTCCAAATTTTGACACGTTGTTTCCAATTGGTTCAATAAATTATGTTTATGCAATACTTTCTTGATTTCAAGGATATTAGTTGTTCTGTCTGAAATGTTGATCTTCTCCAACTGTGCTCTAATTTTTGAGTTCAGTACCTTGATCATGTTTGATGCCTCAGTTGGTTTCTTCTTGAGTGTTTCCTTCTCTTCAATTACTATCATGCATATGTTAATTAATTCACGCTACTCAAAAATAATTTTTATGGATGGCCATACTTTTGTCACTGCTTGACTTATTTCTGTCCATATATTATCCTTGGCTTGGGCCAAGGTGTCTTCCATGAGCAACTCACTTTCTAGCTTCTGAAATTTTTGTCCCAATATGTGAGACTTCTGCATTTCTTCCATGTACAAGGTGTTAATTTTCATCTTCTGAGTTTCCAAGGTCTTTAATTTCTCCATCAACTTCTCATTTACCTATTTATGCATGGTCATATCCTCCACTAGTATGACTGAATCCCCTGTTTCCGATGTACATTCCATAGGTCTGGATGAAGAGATAGCTTTTTACCTACAACTACAATTGGTAATGCTATAACTGGGATCATAGAAAGTTGAGCTCACTTTTATTTTTCTTTGAGCAATTCTTCAATCTGCTCCTCCATTTTCTTTATCTGAATTTTCCTCTCAATGATCAATTTGAGCATCTCTTCTATGTCCTATTCACTGTCCTCTATTTCCTTTGTATGTGGATCTTTTATGAAAGGTATCTTTAGTTTTTTTCATAGAGCTGCAATGTCTGCATTATTTTTATATAAAATTTCTTCTACAACTTTACAAGCTTTTGGGTCATACCGAATCTTAACCAAAACGTCTTCTAAATACATTAACTTGTTGTCTTTAGCTAAAGAAGAGATTTTTTCTATTTTAATTTATGAATGTGCATTTGATAATGTTGTTCTTGACTTAGATAAATTCATAGCTGTATTAGTCATGGTAGAGAAGAGCATCTCTCCATATTGTCTATGCATATCCATCTGACCTATTTGATGAATATGGTAAGCATAAAATCAGAAAATGTTCTCGCTATAATCTGATGGAGATTTAGGAAAAGAGACTTTGGCTTGTAGGAAATCCATTTTCATCCTTCCTTTTCACTATCAAAAGAAGATAGAAGAATGTGTTGTGATGTAGAGGTTTGCTTCCAAAATTGAATATATACATTAGATTTCAATGTTTCATTTTTCTATGTAAACTGCAAGAATTTAGAGAATATGTTTTGGTCATATGATGAATTGGTTCCCATTGGTTGGATGATCTCTATATGTTCTTGAGAGGTTGAAGTAGATGATCGAATATTAGGAACACTCCCTCCCACTGATGTAGACACTTCTGGATCTCCCAAATCTATGATTTCTGGTTTTTTTTTACTCTGCTATGTAGAAATTGTTAAGTCAGTCTTATGTTTCTCTTGATGAAGTATGAATTCTCTGACCAAATCTACAATAGTTGATTTTTCTTCCCTTGATCTTTTTTGTTGTTTGCTTTTGGAAACTAGATTGTGCAAAGAGGAGGTAGAAAGGATCTGATCCTCTCCTTTCTACTGTGTATTTTCAGTTCACTGCTCCTGATTCATGAAATTTTCAATTTCATGCCTTGGTGTATGATTATATGGAGTTTTTTTTAATTCAACTCTTAAATTTCAAATAATACTGAAGGGGTCATAAGACCAGGTGAAGTGTGGTTGAAAATTCATATTTTTCAAGATAACATCTGCTTCAACGCCAACTGATCTGTTATTGCAAAGGAAAGAGCCAATATTTGAATTAGTATTGAACCGTGACTTCCTTTTTCCTGAAACAAAGTGTAGATCACCCATGTTAATCATCTGCCTAATATATTCCAAAGATAGATTTCTCGTTGGAACATATTTTGGCAATTTATATGGTGCTAAATCATAACTATATACTCTGATCTCAGTGTAGTTATGGTATAAATACCAATCTCCACTTTCGTCTTGGTCGCTCAAATGAAGGATTACTTTAATACCTTGACCAATTATGGGCTCATTCTGGATGCTAAGAAGTTGTGCTACTGGATGGATGAATGATTCAATGAAATACGAAAAAGAGAATTTTCTAAAATTGACCTGACCATCTATATCCAATGAATTACTGAGTGGTTCACTCCTTGTTCTTCCTACTTGTTGAGTGTAATAAGAAGTGAATCTCCTTGTTGAAATAGAAACATATGTATAAGTAGAAAGTTTTACTTAAAAATTCCTTGGGTTTTTAAATTCATCAATTTCTCATAAATATTATCATCCAAAAATTGACTATAATTATACATGAATGCAGGTTGATGATATTTGGAACAAATGGAGAAATGTCCAAGAATGGGTTCATATACTACCTTGTCATCTGCATATCCTAACAAGAAAGACAGTAGAGAGATGAGTTTTCTGGTGGCTTCACATAACATGGAGGATGGATAGGGTGGGTTTCTCTTTGGTAATTGAGCATCGTCAGGTAGAAAGGTTTCAATTATTTGGGCTCTTTGAGGTAAATCAAGTTTATGGTATAGCTCCATAAGAGTTGCTTGAGAGAAAATGCTTAAGGAGTCATTATGAGGGATTAAGAGAATACTATTTATGGTATATGTAGTGATAGATATCAGAATTATTCCATTCTCAGCCATCACTACTCTTTTGATGGGGTCATACTTCGTTTGACACTAGGTGACCATATCAGGGAAGTCATGGGTTTGAGGGAATGAAAATAGGGGCAGAAGGGATTCCCACAACTTAATGGCATCTTTCTTATCCAGGTATTTTTGCTTCAGCCACAGGTGCAATTCATCGAATTCGAATTGACACTCTGTGTTAACAATTTTGAAGTAAGAGTCAGAAGGGCGATTTGGTCAAGATCGACTAGGGTAGAAGTGACAGGGTTTTCTTTAGAGGTATGCTTTATGATATTTCCTTTTGGGGCCATGTTCTTTGTATAGGAAAATAAGAAGAGGAAAAAGGATGGTAATTCTTTATGTGGCAGGGTGAGAGATGTCTAAAACTGCGCACAATTATGCTCTGAAAAACCTACTATCCAACATAAAAGAGCGAATAAAGAAAAAGTGGTAAAACGAAGGGCGAGGCTATATTTATAATAGTGGCTATAATGTCGTTATGAAATGTTTGTTTAAGAATGTGACCATAGTGGTTAAATTCCAACCATACAGGATTTGGGTGATAAAACAACTAAGGCAACAGCTAGGGAGCGGGTCTAACGAGACAGAAGGCATAATGGTATGGACAAGAGTTGTGACGGACTGGAGAGGTGTTAGTGTCTTATTCGACGTTGGGAAATGGTCAAGAATAAAATTCAACTGACTGTTGCTGGGAGTGGAAGCCACTGTCAGGAGAAAGCAAATTTTTGAGGGGGTAGGTGATGGTTTATGGTTTTGAGCGGTGGGGGTGTGAAGTATCATGGAGGTGACACATAGGGAGGGACCTACATCAGGAAAAAAACTCTTCTGACAGCCCCCCCTGCCGTTAACCAAAATTGGACAAGGGGGGTGCAAAAAGGCTTCCCCTCCATTGATCTGTGTGGGGAAGAGACCCGCTATTTAAAGTTGCTCGAGCGAGAACACAACGTTAAAAATGATTTCCTTTAGAGGACTTAGGATAATGCGGTTATTTATTACAATATTGGTTAATGGCTTAGTGAAGAAATTAAAAAAAACTAAAAAAATTTAGCTCCTAATTAAAAAACTTGTCACATTTAAATAGGCAACCATTTTTTAAATTTATTTAAAACTAGGAAAATCAATTTTTTATTGCTTTCCTAACCATTTTTCAAAAAATATGCCTTCATTTTTTAGGGAAAATATTCCTATCATTTTCTTGATATGAATAATCTATTTATCATGAGTCCTAACATTTTTAGTTTTTTGTCTATTCATATCCAAACTTAACATTTTTATTTTTTATTTTTTTCTAAAAATACTACCTTATCAAAACCAAATAATGTTACAACACCGCTATTTTTCATTATTATTATCATTTATTGGAATTCACTTCATATCTTCCTACCACTCCTTTTGTTTGGTAAATTAATTTTCTTTTAATTGACTTCATTCAATTTCAACCAGGATTCGTATACTTGTGAAATGTATGTAGCCTATATATGCTAGGATTTGTTCTGTAAATTAACTAATCTAAAAGATGAGAAGATGAATTAATGTCATCATAGAATTTTGAAAATAACAATGCACATATTATTTCAATCCAAATTCCTAACTAAATAAATAAATATCTTAATATTAAGATTTATCTAGATTATGAAAATCCAAAACTGAAAAGAAATACTTGAAAATCAAACCATGAAAGAGAAACAATTGAATTCTACTACTGTAGAATTAAACCTATTCTACACTAATTATTTGAAAAGAAATCCATAAAATAATTTGCAATTGGAACAATATTATTCTAATTAACTTGAGAAACAAATAAGGGAATCTATTTTTTCCAACGTAGAAATTCTTCTAAAAGGAAAAGATTACGAAATCTAATCTATTCAAAGTAGAATCCTTTTTAACAAGAAAGAGTAATGAAATACAAAACTTTTTTTTAACAAGAAAATATAACAAACTATTATCTATTCAAATTAAAGAAGAAATGGTAACGAAATCTAGTTATAATTATAATCAATACTGACTACTAATGTGCGCAATTAATTTGTAAATGTGTCTTCAAGGTTTAAAATATGATATCTTAACAGAAACAAAATGTAATGGTGAAAAAACTAACTAATATTGGAATCAAATGAACGAATTTAGGTACAGAAACTATAAATGAATTTGTATCAGTAACTCTCTTTGGTATTTTATGGTATATGAGTACTGTCGACATAATCAAATAATTGAAATGAAAAGAAAAATAATTGCAAGTAAGAATAATAATATTGAAAGTAAAAACTTAAACAAAACCTCACACTCGCAGGGTGCCCTCATGGAGTGCAAGGTTGATCACTCAATTAAAATGATTTTATGCATGCATTGAAAAGTAATAGAAACTTGTATTAAAAGAGTGATGTATCGACTTTTCACATAGAAATTAATATAAAATTAATAAAAATAGAAATGACCATGTTCTCTATCCTAATTACCGTTATTTACACAAATAATAAAAATGACTCATACGAGTTTTAGGCTGATCAACTATAATCGAACTTGACACCCATGAAATTTCAATTAAGAATCATGTATCATTATCAATTTTTATTGGAAAATCAAGTCATATGAGATTTCATATTTCATCATCTAAGTATCTTGCTTGCTTGATTCTTCGTCTTCAATGTGCAACTATGACACATAATTCATTGGTTTGGCTCAACCTTTGACTTTAAGATTTCTAATTCTGTTTGAATTTCTAAGTAATTCCGGTGGGTGGATCACCATATGGAAGCCAAATGTCATTTTTTATAGTCTTATTTCTTCTTTTGGAGTGCTCCAACATATTGAACAATGAACTCTGCTGCAAAACTAGATATTAGTTGCAGAATCAATCAAATTCGATATTGGTACTTGATAATTTTGTCATAGTTAAAAAAAAAAACAAATAATTTAAATATGGATGTTTTAATACCTTATGGATTTGATATTGACCTTAATATGTTGGGATTTTACAAGAAAATGGCAGAAAAATGGAAAATGAAGGAAAAAATGGTGGTAAAAAAGAGACATTATTAGACTTCAACATCATCACACATCGAACGATTTCCATGTCCTCATGCATTAAAATTTAAAAATTTATTCTTGTCCTCTCCTTTCAGTATATGATTTCTGATTCTTGAGAAGGTATATCCAGGATAGTACTTATTTTATTCATTTTCAAAATGAGCATGGTCCTTGGTTTCTTTATAAGAACTCTTATTTGTAATCCTTTGACCTTTTTTTTAAGAAGCTTATTTTAAGCCTTAAGCTTGTTGTTATTCATGTACCAATGAAAGAGGTGTAGCAATATGTTTTCATTCAGAGTCCTTAGTATATCAATTTGAACCTTAGCCTCTTCTATCTCCTGAATAAAATTCCTATTAAATATTTTTAATTCATAAACATCTTGTTCCAATTTTTCTTCAATGTTTCTTCCCCGTTTTGTACTTGATTTTGCTGCTGAGGTCTCACATGTTTCAAATTGATATGTATTTTCTTTATTCTCTACATTTTTCTCTATAGATTCTACATAATCATGAATATCTTGTTGAACAGGGTCGATTTCTGGGGTCCGCCTTCTGGGACTTCCTATTGGAATATTTACTGGATTTTTTATTGGACTAATTATACGAATAGGTGTATTAAACCCTTCATCTTCAACATCTATCATCTCTCGTGATTGAGTATTTTCTATTTGTGAAATTATATTACTCCTCTTTAGATTAATCCTTGAGATTTTGATGTTCTATTTACCAATTATGTTGTCACCTGTTTTCTTTTCCTATTCAAGTATTAGTTGGCTCGAGCTAACTTTCGTTCTTCTCGGGTCTTGTTTGTTACCTTTGTGTTTTAATTTTTCAATAAATTGAGATAGTGGATTATTGTCCTCAAGTGAGTCTTATGGAATTTTATTGACATTTTACTTATGAATTTCTTATTGAGCTTTCTCTTTCCCAAGTCTAGGGTTTAATTTTCTTCTACTCCATTTGGCCCTACTATTTGGTTCTTGTTTTGGGGATTATTTTCTTCTACTCCGTTTGGCCCTACTATTTGGTTCTTGTTTTGGGGATTCTATAAAATGATTTATTATCAAGAAATCTTTCCAGTTGTCTTGTTTCAATTTAAATTTTTATTCTAATAAAATATTGATGAGCCCGTGATGATACAAAGGGTTATCTATAGACTTGGATTCCCTTTGAATACAAGATTCCATTTTCTTCAAACTTTGGAGTAAAAAGTAGGGTAAATTGATTTCAAAAACATCAAAAAAGTGCATCACAAGCCTAATGTGATAAATGCACATTGTTATGAATATTACTTCACATGGTATCAATTTAGTGATTAATAAGAATAGATTATGCCATTTTCCCTTTAATGTTGTCACAGGAATCCCTTTCTAAAAAATAGACAAGTCCATACCTAGTTATTTTAAGAAGAGCACCCAATCATTGTCCTTGATTTTCATGTTTTAAACCCGCTTTCCCCATTCCTTGGTAAGGATATTGCTTGAGCCACAATTGACTCTGTAAGGATGATCTTAGTATCTCCAAGATCAACTTATACTCCATCAAATGACCGAACGAATGATTTAGTAACCTATGGTTCATACCCATCAAAATTTTTGATGAATTGAAGCCAACCCACTTTCTTTAACTATTACTCAAATCTGGAATAGGTTTGGAGGAATTTCACACTATTTGGTTCATAACAAACAAGTGTACCCATAGTGTGGAGAATTTTTCATCTTGGAATTCTATTTTCAACTATGAAATGAATTGGAGTGAAAGGAATGAAGGGAACTTTGAAATGAGCATAGTGGATATGGAGCGGATTTGAAATGATGGCAAGGTAATATATTAATGGATAATGATGAAAGAATGCGTGTTTTATGCAAATTGTACTTGAAAAACCCCCTATTAGGGCAGTTTTTAGGTCTAAAATGGGCCTCCTAAGGAAATTATAAAATAATAGTGGAAATAATACAATAAGATTTAATGAAATCATCGAATTTTAGAGGGAAAAAAGGAAAAAATACTTTTTCAACACCATCTCTATCCAATCGGAGATCTATTATTGGCTAGTTATATCACATATCTAATATGATTCAAGTGTTCTAGCTCTATGTCGTAATCCCTATTCTTTCATGAACCTGATATAGTTCCATAAGTCTTCCAGGTTGTTTGATGAGTATGGAACAAGAGTATTTGATATGATTAAGTATCTTAATAAAGAGCACTAGTATATGGGTTTACTTATAGATACACTAGTAGATTGAATGCTTATAACATGTGAAATAAATCCATGGTATGGCGTAATAAGAGTTACTAGTATATACGAGCTTATTGTTCCAACTAAGTGTAATAGAAGCTATAAGATGTTATGCAGAAAATGCAGCTCAATGATGAAAAATGTACTTACAGCTAATCAAGCATGTTGAATATAACACAGTATTAACCTAATTAAAACATCATAGTTATATACACTAATAGTGATGTTCGAACTCTCATAGTTATAGACATAGTGTGTTGAAAGCTGACTATCGCCTGCCTGTAGTTTCCTTGATAAAAATCTAGTTAGGCCTATGGGTTTGGTCCAGTGAGTTTCTTATTAACATCTTCTACGTTGATGATTCATATCTTGTACATTGTGACAATGAATATATGCAATGCTATTCTCGGGCTCGGGTAAGATTATCGTCTCAGGTAAGCGGGTAAGACTATCGGGTAAGTGGCTACACTGACAATGAACTATGCTATGCTACGCTCGACCAAGTACCTATAGGCTATGGTCGAGCTTCCTGATTGAGGTGCAAGCAATCAAGAAAATTATTGGTCGAGTCGGGGATTTCGGGTAAACTTATTACCATGACTTAACGAATCCGGGATACGTAGGGCAGGGTTGTGGATGTGACCTTATCTCCTCTGATAGGACAAGGATGTATTCTGATAGGACAAGGGTTCATTTCATTGGATGAGGCGCTCTTAATCATGGGTTAATAGTGGGGCGAGGGATAATCGGCCTCAAAAGTACTATGGGCGAGCCTCGCTAGACTGAGTGGCTAATCTATCAATATTCCAAAACCTCTGCCATGGTTAAATGGCCAATCTCGTAGGGAAGCCTGCTGAAACCTCCACCAAGGGTGAGTTTGTCGTGTGAGGAGAGGAGACGGTAGGACCCCGTAGGGGCCTCGACTAAAATGCCGCCATCGGGCTCGAATAAAGGCCCGTTAGGGTGAGGGTGAGGTTGCCAAACTCTCGACAAAGGCCCGAAAGGGACTCAGCCTAGGAGGTCGAGGAGAGGTAACGTGTCAGGGTGAGCTTGCCAAACTCTCGACAATGACCACCATCAGACGAACAAATCTCTTTTGGGGTAGGGGGTGAGGGTGAGCCTGCCGAACTCTCGACAACCAGAGAGGTTACAAACCCACTCTCCTGACCAAAGAAGGGACGTAGTCACTCATTATTCATATGGTGAGGGGGAGGGGAAACTCACCATAAACTTGAAGAACTAAAAGGCCGCCATCACCTTTCAAGCGCCAGATTGTGAGAAGTTTGATGTGATGCAACGCCTTCAGAAAGTGTAGAAAGTGCCCATTGTCCAGGAAGTCTAGCCAGATCAAAGACGAGTACATTTGACCAAATAGTAGTCTGATTTGTGGGCCAGTCAATTTGAAAGGTTCGGTATCCTTCATACAGTGCTCGGTGGCGAAGAGAGCTTATCAGTACGCCTAGAACAGAGGATTGACCTAGTCGACTGCTTAATCGTAAGAGACAATCTACAACAATATCTACAGAGCCATATGGTTTATGAATGGGACGAGGCTCATGGTTTGCCCATAACAGAAGTAAGAGCGGCTTATCGTCATGCGCCTAAGTGAAATGGGTTAAAGGTTGAGGGTCCAGGGCTTTTAGTACCTAGCAGTATAAATGAATGGGTCGGTAGGTAATTACAAGCTTATTAATGATCCGGGACCCATAGGCTAGCCCATACAAAGATGGTTTAGAACGGTTGCAACTGGTCTGTGGTTAGGCGCACTTGAAACCTAGATGTATAGAAACTCGGCATGCAATAGGGACTGGACGGTAGGTATCCGATCCAGAGTAATGGTACGTATGACTCGGTCCAAACTCAATTTAGTGGCATAGACGAAGGCTCGAGAGCATCTATGGTTCCCCAATTAGTATAAGGTATAGGGGACAGGGGAGACAATAAGTAGAATAGCCGACCTAGTGCATGTTGACGAAGTAAGGTTCTAGTAGTATCAGGTACTGTAAATCCAGGACGTATAGCTAATATATCAGTGATTTTTTCCCTAGATGTACACCTTCAAGTTAAAGGCTGGCCCCCTTACAATCGACGTTAGGTACCTTGTATAAGACCTCTGGTGACCAGTCGTCTAGAGACCCATCCTTTGAATGGTTATGATGCTAATGCTATATATGAGGAATTGTGCTTTCTGCTTATGATTATGATGGAAGGAGTGTTGTGTTATTCATGGAAGTACACAGAAGTTGGAAATGGAAGTAGGTCACTAAAGTAGGTCGAAGTCAGCCTCGAAAGTAGGAGATGCTAGACTAACCATTGCTTAAGCAAGCATGATGTTACTATTCCATGTAGCGAGCTTTTGGCCCTTGAAACCTTAGCGGGGTTAAGGATGCTAGGCCACCTATTGAAGTTGATCTCGCAAGTCCAGCACCTAATGGTGTCAAGAATGGTTCTGTACGATCCGCTTATGCTGAGTTATGTAAAGTAGGATGTGCCCTTTTTGATCCAACGTGAGTTCTATGATCCAATTACAGATGGAAGTACAAGAGGTTTACTTTCACGGATTCTTTCCATAAAGTTCTAGTTCCCCATGTCTATATAGTAGAGTGCCCAGCGCTCTCTTTTGCTTCTTCGAGTGGTTCATGGAACGGTACCTCTATTTAGCAATCAAGCGACCTTATGGTACCTCTTCCCCTCGATTGAAGACCAGAGATACCTATGACCTGGCACGAGCTTCCGCCCCCTATCCAGCTCCCATAACTATGGCATGTACTAAAACATGGAACAAGGTAGGATGTGTATGAAATTGGAATATGCTAGCATATGCCAGATGCGGGTGACCCAGAGCTTCCAACAATAGATTGAGTAACAGATGATGTCTATCCAAAGTGAGTATATTCACCCACAGAGGCAAAGGTAAAGGCCAATGCGCTAGTGAAAGATTCTGTTTACCGATCTCCCAGCATCCCTACCAGCAGGAGCACAGCCACTTGCACATGCATACGCAGTTCCTGGTCCGCGGCATGAATAACTTCTATATCGAGAGCTAGTAACAGAGGTTGAGGCTGCATAGAAGCACGCAAGGGCTTCACCAATTGAAGTTCATCCAATAGAAGCAAAGGTAAAGCCAACTAGCTTAAGGTAAAGGTGGCATGGACGGCCTCTATTTATGTCGTGGGTGGAACGGGATCTACTGACGTAGAGTATGGATATGCACCTTGATATGCACCTTGGAATGGAACTACAGACTCTCGATCCCAAACTTGAACTGGAAATGAAAGCGCGTATCTTTACCAACTACTGATTATAGTGCAGGTCTGCTGGTAGCTATGATGCCGATGGGCGTGGTGCTCCTACCTTCGATTCCATCTCTGTTGCTAGTGGTGATTCAACCGCTTCAACCGAATATACTACTAATGCTTTCATTTGATCAAATGAAACTGTCTCTACCACTGGTTACTCGTACTCTATAGCTTATGCTGCAGGCTCTATCTTTGCCTGTGCCTCTTCTATCTACCCAATGCCTTTATATACGAGGCATTCGTAACTGAAATGATGAAGAAAGGAGCCGGAGTGATGCAGCTAATAGATATTTTGATAAGCTCAAGCATGTGATGTGATCATGCCCTGTACTTACCATTCTCAATTTCTCACTACCATTTGTTTTTTAGTGTTATGCTTCAGGTGAGGGGATTGGAGCTGTGCTTATGCAAAAGGGCCAACCACTAGAGAATAGAAAATGAACAGTTTTCTATCTCTTACAAGGAAATGATGCCATTCTGCATGCTTCGGATAAGTTCAAGCAATATTTAGTTTGTGGAATATTTGTGGTGTGAATAGACTACAACAGTTTTCAGTTTTTATTGGGCCAACATTACTTAAATGATCGGCAACAGAAGCGGGTAAGTAAGCTTCAAGCTTATGAATTCGACATTTTTGATGTGAAAGGTGAGAAGAATGTGGTTGCTGATGCTCTTTCCAGTATGCCTACTTTAGAAAGTTCAAAAGCATAATTACATATCTTTGGGGCGTTACTTTAGCTATTGGCTGGCCAGCGAGCATGGAGACCTCTCCCTCGCCCTTACGCAGGTGAAATTTTGGTCAAAGTGAAAAATATAGGTGGATCACTTCCTTTAGCCTCCTGGTTGGCCAAACCAATTTTTAAGGGCCCAGAACCTAGCTAACAACTCCCAGCATTACGACTATCTACTCCCTTCCCCAGCACACGGCGAGCAGGTCACTCGATGCCTTCCTTATTAGGCGGGTCAATCTATGAATGGAGGTACAGCTCCGCCTTCCTTCCATACCCGTAGTAAATCTACTTATGAAAATAATATATCCTGGATCTCTGGAACCCATCTTCTGGCACTATTCTTTTCAGACTGATATGGACTACGTGAGACTGA
This sequence comes from Pinus albicaulis, assembly GCA_034641835.2. Lineage (NCBI taxonomy): Eukaryota > Viridiplantae > Streptophyta > Pinopsida > Pinales > Pinaceae > Pinus > Pinus albicaulis. Next base: position 866,937,745 of record CM076573.1, on the reverse strand, counting down.
CCAACTGATAGATGAGACTGAACCATACCGAACTAGGGAAGGGCCAAAAACCATATAGAAAGGGAGTAAAACCTGGAGTCTAACCTATAGAATAAGGGAGTAGAAGTCCTAACTAGATAATATAATTAAGCCATAGGTATACTAACAGGGGATCTCATGGCCAAACAGAGAATATCCTGATACACCTTAGACAGAGGTTATACAGTCCTTGGTGATACAGGTGATATAGGTGATACAGAGGCCTTTCCATAGAGAATCTCCTTCAGTATAAAATATCTCCTTCTAGAGAATACGATCCACTCCCTCATTTATACTATACTATGTTACCCCATCTCGTATACTACTCTTCCTCCCTTTATCATGACTACTTCTATCGTAACACTTAGTTCGGGCTCTGCTGGTATTTAACTTTTCCACCCTTACCTTGAGCAGCCAGTAAAGAGAATATCCTAAATTTGTGCTATCCACTGCTATTTACTTATCCTAGGGAAAGCAGCTTCACACCTAACAATAATGAATTCTTTTTTCCATCGGCCGGCAGACGATATAGGGATAGCACGGGTGCCGAAATGACTGGTTAAATGAAATTTCGATCATTTTGTCACGCAGCAGCACCTTCCTTCCCTTATGATACAACCTATCCCAACCCAATTGTGGGAAGTTGGAAGATAGATTCAATTCAGCGGCATTCCCCTCCTATTCTCATAGAGCCGGAGCATTACCGCTAATTTCGCCTTGCCCTATCGTCCCATTTCTGTGTTTCAATATTCCTCCCTCCCTATTTTTTGTATATAGGGATGGAGAAGAATAAGGAATAATGATAGATTCTGGGGCACGCCTAAGTAAGTGAACTATAGATCGAGCCGAAGGCTCAACGTGGGTCATAAATGAATATAGATAGTACTAAACTTCGAAAGGATCCATCCCCACTAAGCTAGTATATTCATTCATTCTCTCCCCTCCCTGCCTGTTTCTCTTTCATGTTCCCAATGGTGGACAAGAAACGGGCCCTTCCTTTTTTTCGCGCCCTAACTTGTAAATAGATAGGATAAATTCTCATACTCATTTCAAACCTCAGTTCTAGTCTAGCCGCACGCCCGAATTCGTGGAGTGGCCATGTAAGGAAGGTGTCAGAGATGGGAAATAAATGCAAGGCGATGTTGGTCCAGATCAGGTTTAGCGAGCTGGTTCACAATGATCCGGCTAATGGATGGAGGGATATTGACTGATCATTGCCGTTAGTGAGCTAGTAGTTGGCTCTTTCTGAGATCGACCCACCCTATTATCTTAGGATATATATATGTCTGTCCTTATCTGACCCGTCCATATCCTTTCCTTCTCCCTCCGCCGGCTGGCCCCCTAAGTAACCAATAAGCATCTTTTGTCAATGAAGTAATGGGAATTGAACCTACAAGTTGAATAAGCTCAACAAGTACTGGTGTAACCTAATAAAATACTCGTATTAAGCTGTATAATACTTATGGACAAAGCCAATACTAGCAGCTTAGATAAAACGTGATGTAAGTATGACTGTTTTACAAGAAAACCTCATGCATAGAATGGTATAGGTGAAAACACTGTATTACGTGAGTTAGTGCTATTACCTTGTATTATACTGAAATCATGAAATAGGATATGCTATTACCTTAATCGTCACTTTCTTAGGAAGAATACTAGAGCTATACCACTTATTACGACTAGGCTGATGCTGAAAAGACTAGCTTATTGATCTGTATTATGGATAGAACACCATTTAAGCTATACTCTTACTAAGGTTCTATCATTACAAGATATGCTATTGGTTCTTACTAATCTGTAGCACATTATGCCTATTCAACACACTAACTCTAATGGTTGGTACACAGCTCATTACCTTCTTAGTCATGTTCATATTTAACATAATGAATTACATATGGAAAGGATCCCTATCTTGCAAGCAATGGGAACAAGCTTCAGTATGAGATACGTGTAGAATCCATACAACTACGAAACTGTGATAAGTAGTTGTATTTGAATAATGATAAGATCATCATATTCCACACACTGACTAGCTTTGATATCCATATTATAGATAATCATGAGGATACTAGTATTAGGTTACCCATATACAAAAGTAATGAAGTTGATATCGTTCTATTACTAAGCCTTGTTGTCCTGCTAAACCTTTTATATCCATTGTTCAACCATGCTTGTTCTACCTCACCATGCTATTGATTAAAGCGAGTAGTAGACATGTTTCAACTTACTGTATTTCCATAAGATTCATGTATTAGTGAAAGAGGAGAACCAATACAAGTACCGTAATTGATCTAAGATTGAACACTCACGATATAACCATAAGCTATTGATAGAGGTAAATCATAAGCAGTTTAATATAAGGGAATAATTACTACTCAGAGAAAACACAATGACTTTAATACAGTATAAGCTCATATTAGTATAAGGCTATGATTATCACTATCACCTTGTATACATTATGTGATTGCTCTTATCTATCATATAGTAATCACTAGTAAGGTCAAGCTCTATTCCAGTATCGACATAATAAACAGCTTAGCTCTTTGTACTTGTTGTAACCTAATTAACACGATTGGGTTTATGACCATTACTTATGGAGAATACTAGTACAGCTTGTATAACATGAGTCTAGTTCAAGCACATTGATTAGTTGATTATAGATATATAGCATGTGTAAGATCTGGAATAGATCATACCACTTCTATTTCCATTACTCTTACTGCTTTATACTATTCTGTTAGTGAGCTTAGTAAGTAATGAGAAGAAAGACTGAGCTTCATTGAATATGATACGTATGAGGTTGATTTAAGGTCCTTATCCTATGTAAGCATCATCTCACTACTCTGTACATTAAGCTGGATAGTACTCTTATTCCCATTAGTGTGATTAGTATGTTCATAGTGATGTGTTTTATTACTATGATATTGGCACTAAGATCTACCTATTCCATAATATTGATTGCTCACATGACCATGTTGTATTCAGGTTAGAGTAAAAAAGGGCTCAATGAGTAAGCACATATATGGGCAGTAACTATTATTACACTTGTTTCATATCATTTCTTACTACTAGTCTGATGCATAGTACTAACAGTATGAACACAGTGCCCTATAGAAAGCTTTTCCATATAAGCTTATAGAGGTGACATGATAGTAATGGTTATAAACCAGTGATATAGGATGATGATGGAATAAGCTATGATGATGAACTTCCATAAGTATAGAGATCTTAACATAAAAGTAAACGAGCTTTGTTCATACAGTCGTAGTGTTATTACTATACATAAGATATACGAGGTGGTATGACTTATTACCATTGATTAAGCTATTGAGCTAAGCATCTTAGTTAAGGTAAACAAGCACTAGTATAAGCTTATCTAATACATAGAGCTAATGGTTTTTTAGAATTAATGGAAATGTATTCCAACTTAGTTCTAAGGAAATCAAGCTGTACAACTATAACATATTGGTGAAACATGAGTGAATCCCATTCAACGTATAGTATACCCTATCCAAGTGAATAAGGTTTTATAGATATAACCCCATGCTTAAAGTGATTGGTAATGAATATGGAACTGGTTATAGCTTAGGTGATGAAACTAAGGATATGATACAAGTCTAACCCCTTGTATAGTAGGCATAGTATTAGCTTCTCCTTATTCCCCCACGGTCATCGGCTAATCAGTCCATGCTACTAGAACTAAGGGTTGTACAATAGTAGTCATCTCATTAAGCTTTATGCCACTCATTCTACCTATATTAGCCATATTGACTCTTATTAAGTGCTATATGTTGCTGATGAGATGCATATCGAATAAGGAAACATAGAGAGCATCTTACATAAGACAATGGCTATAGTTATATAAGTAATCAAAGCATCACCAGCTTCTACAGGAAATGGGAATCATTATAGTATCATAATCAAACCAATATAACAGGACTAGTACTAGCTATTCAACTCAACTAAGTAAGTGATATGAACCAATTAGTACTCTATAATCTCTATCTGATAATGTATATAGAGATATAGAGACCAGTACTCTATAATCATGTAGCTTAGTGTTATGTAATTTCATATTCACCTTCTCATTAATTATGGTGAAATCGGTACCAATAATGACGATACCATGTAACAGGAGAGCTAAGGTCAAGTATACGATATCAAGTGTAATAGCTCAGCTTTGTTACAATGAATACAGCTTGTATAAGGTGCTTATAAGGAAGAAGTGAAGTAAGAGCTAAGGTGATATAACTATCTCTATTATTAGGGTCATTAGCTATCACTATTACTATGCTTATAACTAGTAGAGCTAAGGTAATCTGTAAGTGCTTAAGCTTGAGCTTATTCAACAAGGTGTAACTGATTACTCTAAGTATGAAACCCGTAGAAATATTAATACTTATACCCCTTTCATGTAGGCTAACTAGTCTCGTTATCATAGCTATAATGAGCATACTCTCTAAGTTAGGATGTAACCCTATTCAAGTAACGTAATCACCATATTCAACTTCATTTATACTACTTAATACTACTCCAAGTGTAACATAGAGACTTGATCATAACAGAATCAATGGAAATGATAGTAATATGGTACTATAGAGAATACAAGCAAGAGGTTAGCTTATCGCTTACTATTGATTACTATGACCAAGCTTTGAGTACCTGTAATTGGTGCTTATGATGGAAACAAACAAGCTTAACTCGATACACATCTATTATTAATTAGGCATAATACGATAGCTTAACATGTTGATAACATAAGGGCCTTGTTATGATATGATATTGATTACCATTATTACGATACTATGATATATCGTTGTAATTAGTGCAATGCTTTTACTTACTCTATGGATTACATGCGCTTTAATGATATACCAACTTTCTCACTATTATATTAGGTGATTTCTAATGTTTATATTGAACAGGATTAAACGTTATACCCTGATCATAATGGTCATAGAAGTGAGCTTCTCAATCAATAGGAACCAACCTAGTATGTACTTATAGTGTTGTATATGTAATAAGGACTACATGTTTCAATATGAGATATTAGCTTAGTACTGAGAGCTCAACAAGTGAATAACCCATACTCGGATTCAGTAAGCTTTCTGTTTGATACAAGAAGCTTGTTATATCGACATATCACTTATTACTGTATTACTTACCCTTATCAATATGGTGGGAATAAGGTATAAAGCTAAGCTTATCAATAGGATAAAGTAAGCCGGTTAGTCTCAAACCCATTCAACTATGACGTGTAATCGTTATAGAGATAATTACCCTAATTGGTTATAGCCTACTAGTGATAAGAGTTAATCATGTATCATTAATTTATCTTATGAAGCTTACTATGGTGAGTGAACTAAGCTAAAACACAAGTGTGGTTACAAGTGATATGGTACCAGTCATTCCCTCTCTCTCTTTATTCTATAGCAGATCTAGCGCTTTGGCCTGTACTACATTATGAGTGGCCCACTTGCTTACCACCCACCCCTGCACTCTCTTGAATCTCTTGCTTGAAATGCCAAACAGATAACTTACTTTACAGCAGAACAGATAAGCCGCCAGTTCTTGACTTACTGGGATCAGAACCTCCTATCTGAGTGTTCCGAGCGATATATCTGAGCAACGTCAGGAGTCACTTATCTCCTGAGGGAGAGAGATAACAAAAAGAAGTCAGTCTATTATCTCCAGTAGTTGAGTTACCTGCCTTGAAAAGATACAGAAGGTGATACGATGGAATGGCCTGCGAATTGGGGGAGAGATTCATTAGGTAATTTCAGGACACATGTTCAACGCCAAATATGACGCGGGATAGTACCAGAAAGATAGAGAAGAATGAGAGAGAGAGAAGGTTTGCCTGAGGGGGGTGAGACCTTTAGAATTATATATGTAATTATGCATTTCTGATTCTTTTCTTCGACAATGCATATATTATATATGTAATGATGCTTTAGCAGAAAATGCATATATTATACTGGACCAATACTGCACTCTCCTTCTATTTCATTTTTCGGTATCAATCTCTCCAACAATGGAGATAACCCTGCCGTTTCCTGGCAGTGAAAACCCAAAACATGTATATCCTCATGATCCACACTCGACTTTCTACCACCTCCTTGGCCTTGATTCCCAAGCCATTATATCTAATCGCCTTAGTTCCAATTCGAAAACTTATTGTTCCATCATCCAAACCAGATCGAAAGCCAGTTTGATAGCCAATGCCAGTAGATCCCGCAAAAGCAAAGGCAAAGGTGGAAGAAGCACCAATTTCAATAGCATCACCAGCAAAAGGTGATTCTTTTTAAGTAGCATGAGTTGCATGATCAGTTCAAGATGTAGCAGTAGCAGATCCAAATCCAGTAGCATAACCAGATGTTGTAGTCATTCCAGCAGATTAATAGCTTTTTCTGATATTTTGTATAGGAAGGAGCAAAGCCAGTAACAGAGCTAGTAGTTGACCTTGATCCAGTACCAACATAAAAAGGAGTAGCAGCTTATATAGTAGTTGACCCAGAACCGGGCTTAGCTAGTGATGTATATATAGATAAGATCATTTACCAAGATGATGAACCACTACCAGCACCCGTCGTAGTATACCTTTTAGCCTTTTTTCTTGTTGATCCACCTGAGGCATATGAGCCAGTTCCAGCTTATTGGCCAGCACCACCTCCCTTTTTTGACATTTGTTAGTTATTGAGAAGCAGTGTTCCGACATTCGACTATGTTCCAAGAAGCAGTGTTCCTACATATATGATAGTTCCTATAAATGGTGAGGATCACTGCATCGCATTGTATGTGGGTCAAAGGCCACCATCGGGTTGTTGAGTCATAGCCCGTAGTACAAATAGAGCAATATGTTCTACTATTTGAGATCTCGTATAGAGGCAGTAGTTCTATATGTTCCGAAATCAGGTATTGTTTCAATAAGCTATGTTCCATCTGGGATTAGCTACAATTACTGTAGCTACGACATTATGCGTGTTTTCACTTTATAGTGTTTTTACATAAGCAAGATTCCAATATCAGCATGTGTTCCAACCAATCAGTGTAGTGCATTTGTACGTGTTCCTAGGAAGGGCTCCAGTGGTGTTACTCCATTCCCTTATTATAGATGTTCCAACATTGCTTGATGCTCCTATATATGTAATAGTAACTAGGAATGAGGTAGGAGCAAAGCCAGGAGTAGATGTAAAGGTAGTTAGAGGTGCATAACAATTGGTAGAAGCATATATGGCATAGGTAGTTTATATAATGGATTTTCCAGCATCGTGTCATCCGTGATTTGTTAGTGTTCGTAGAAATAAGTAGTATACATTTGTTCCTACAAATAATGTTCCCATATTGGGATCTGTTCCTAGAATGCATGGATAAATTTGCTGCTCTTGGTGCTTCCACTGGACCGGGAATGGATTCTTCGACTGTAACTCCATATTGATCTGCGCCTGAAGGGTCTGCATCAGGATATGTAATTGGATATGCTTGAACAAGGGCAACTGAGTTTCGATCTTGACCTAGAATGGATGTAGTGTATATTCGAATTGAATCTGCTCGATATGCATCTGCCTCTACTTATGGTGGCGTGGTGGATAAGCAACCGACAAACAAAATTTATCAACTACTTAGTATACTAGGTAAGCTACTCTCTCTGGTACCCATAGTGATGATGGCATGGTGGATAAGATGCTGCTATAGCTACTTCTGCCTATGGATATAGATATCGTACTGGAATTGCTAAAGGATATGCTACTGACAATGCCTCTGCCTTTGCTAGGTCAACTTCCTTTGATATTGGTGGTTTTGGCTTTGGATCTAAATCCCCAATATATTGGTGGAGGCACTACAAAAAATAGAGGCAAAGGCTAATAAACTAGTTGGACTCTTTCTTGAACAGTTGAACGGACGATTGAAAATCAGAGGGTTAGAGAAATGTTGAAAGAAAGCTAATTTATCTTGATTGCAACTATCGGGGCTCAAAGTTTAGCTACTACAGTGAGTTGAACTCAAAGTTTCACTAATGATAACTATTAGAACTAGAGTTTAACTACAACAATAACAACTATAGTGATAAATAGAATTTCAAATGATTCAACGGATTGAACTACTAAAGTAGGTTAATAAGGCAGAAATAAGAGTTCTATACTGATAGCATATAGTTCTATACTAATTAGATAAAGTCTATTGAGCACTAGAGGCATTAAAGATAGAGCAATACTTAGCTCAGCTAAGGCCAAGGCTAATGCAACTAGTTGGACTAGTGAATGTGTGGGCAACAAAGTTCTCTCAGAATAAGCACTAATCCACATATACAGATTATATATTGAAATTCTATTGAATTTTTTTCTCTTTGGAAAAGACTCTTGAAACCTGATTTGAGGATAACCATAGGGGCACTGAAATGGATTTTCTTCTTACTCAACTAGGATGCGACAGCAGGCTCGACAAAAAGGGAGAGGACATTTTATGTTTCTCTATGAGAGGCAGGATGGATTCGATTGGAGGTTGAGCACCTTTATGTTTGCTGGATTGCATTGCTGGGTGGGATTAATTAGAGAGTTGGCTGGTATAATTAATTGATAGGTTTGCTTTCAATCCAAATATGATTCTGAAAGGAGGGAATTTAGTCAGCATGCTATAAGGAAGGTGGTGCTTAGCTTATTGTTGTATAATTATGTATATAATAATAAATAATTTCATTGGTACTACTGAAGAGACCTCACAAGAGATAAGGCCCCCATCACTGGATTACCCGTTCTATCCAGACCCGAGAAAGAGATTTCCCCATCTGCCCAATAGATGGGAGAGAATAAGGCCTCATTTTCACACTAACAGAGCAGAGAAGGCATTGAGCATGTTTTTCTGAGCATATTGATAAAGGTGTTATAGCCAGACTACGGAGAAGTATCCCACGTATTCCCCCACCAGATGAGAAAGAGAGAAGTCAGCTATCACAACACATATCTGAGAGAGATGGAACCTACAGGATGGCACTTCTCACTACGAAACACTTCCTGCATCACTTATGGCGATGGAACAATCGTTCCTACCTCAAAACTATACAGAACAAAGTGTTACTACCTTGACTAGTGGATTCTTTGATGAAGCGTTTTACATATATTCATTATTAGACGATCAGATGCTACACACAAGGGATATATGGTGGATCATTAATCATACTAGATCTTCACCAAGTACACGTCTACAAGTGTGCAAGTCCAACAAGTACACATTCACCGAGCACAGTACGGAACAGGTGAGTAACTGAGTCACAACCAGAGGGTCATTCCTGATAGCCACACATTTACGCTAGTTATTTCCCAGTCAGAGCTAGAAGGGCTTGATGATAGCCAGTCATTTACAACCGGTCATAGCCAGGTGGTGTTCATTCCTAGTGGTCAACGAGAGCCAGGAGAGGTGGTGCTCAGTGCCAGGATAGTCAATCGTTGATAGTTGCTGGTCTTTACAGAGGTTCCTTGCCGATAGCCCTAGTTAGTCTCATCATTGCCAGAAAGAAAGTAAGTAGTCACATAGTCAATACATGATCATTGTCGTAGATCATTCCGGTCAGTGCCAATTAGCTGATAGGAGATCATTTCCGATAGTCACAATTACCCACAGTACTTGCTGATGGACGATCCCCATTTCCGCTACTCGATACAGGTTTTAATACATTAGATGCCAGTACTCCATGCCAAGGTCCAATGCCAGGTTTCAATGCACCTCAATCCCAAGAGGTAATCCAACAGTCAGTTGATACAACAAGTCGATCATTCCCAGGAGGTGCCAATTCACTGTTACCCATACCCGGGATACACTCATTCCCCACCGGAAGACAGTGAGAATACATGGTTTTGACTTACGAGCATATCCCCAAAATTCATTACTCCAAGTTGATAACGGATGATCAAATAGGTGTCCGCCAACTCCGCGTAAGGAATCTGCTAGGGATACGTACATCAAGTACACGTGCAAGTCCACCAAGACCACGTCCAACTAGTAAAGCACCCGCCAAGGTAAGGAAGTCCACCCAGTCCACCAAGTACGCCAGATGGGAGAAGAGATGGCCCCCATCACTGGATAATCATTCAAAAAGAATACCCCATTCAAACATCATAAACAGAATTAATTTTACCCCCCCTAGTCTACATACTCGAGATATATTTACCCCATGCGCCATACGATAGAATGCTATAGGTGTTGCTAGAGTTAGTTGAATAGATCGTGGTAGCGGAGATAGGGGCATGTAGTGAACGGATGACTTCTATGTGGTGCAGTGGGTGAATGGCTTCTGTGACATGGATTCTATTTGTGTTGTTTGGAAGAGAAAGAGATATGTACCCGTTCAATCATACTCGGGATAGAAGCTCCCCATCAATGACCGAGAGGGGATGGCCCCCAAGTTACCAACAAACAGACACATGGGTTCATTCACGCTAGGAAGGGAGTGCCAGTAAGGGAAGTGGGTGATGCTTGAGAGATCTTGATTGATGGCCTATAGATTCAGACCAGACACCAAGTTCGTTTGGAACAGATTTCACAAAACCTTTCTCTCTCGAAAAGTCAGGTGCTCGTCTAAGGTTTGTTTGGAGGTTCATCCAATGCACTGCATATTTTCAACTTATCTCCCAAAAATTTTACTCAAATTTTGAGTTGGAGTACTCGTTGGATGCAAAATTTAATTCCTCATCCAAGAAGTAGCCTTGCTGCATACTTTCACTGGATCTTGCTACACGAAAAATGAGAAATACATGAAAAATGTGATTGCAATCACATTTTTTCATGTATTTCTCATTTTTATTGTAGCATGATTAATCTAAAGTATGTAGCATGGGTACTTCTTGGATGAGGAATTAAATTTTCCATCCAACGAGTACTCCTGCTTGAAATTTGAGTAAAAAATTTTGGAGATAAGTTGAAAATACGAGTTGAAAAAGTAGTTTTATTATTTTATTATTTTTTAACCTTTTTACCCTTTTACTTAAAAAAATTGTGAATCATCCCCCATGGTTGAGATCATCATCTTGAATCCTATTGGTTCTTATAAAGTTTATTTTGGTTGTACATTTTTCTTAGGAGGCCAATTTTAGACCTCAAAATTCCCCTAATGCATATTTGATTTAAAAGGGAATGGTGTTATGTGCTTATTTTATTGATCAGAATTGATGTGAAAAGTGGTGTAATGATGAGGGGTTAAGCTCATAATGGTAAAAATATTGATAAGAACTTCAATATTTTAATATCACATCCACAATTTAAAAGCTTAGTTTTTAAATGAAACATAACTTAAGTATTCTTACATACCTTAATGTTTCTTTTGGTACATTTTTGTTGTTGAATTTCCTTTTTATTGCAGAACTATGAATTGGCTACAAATGATGGGATTTTTTTTTGTCATCTTGTGGATCTGTTGGAGAAGACTTTCCTTATTGTTGATATTTGATCATCTAAAATAAAAGGAAACATGGATAAGAGAAAAAGGAGTTCTGAAAATATTGATTGCCAACAAACTATTGGTTTTCAAACAATATTTTACGCATAAACATGCCAACAAAGTTCGTTTTCATGTTTATACATTTATTATTATTTATTAATTTTTATTTTTTTTTGTAAAATAAACTACAATGAAGTTGAAAGGCGAGGAGGAAAATCTCCTTCCTTAATTCACTTGAACTCAAAATTTTCTTGTAGATACTTAACAAATTCCTCCTTTGTCAATGGTTTATGATATAATCTCAACCTATGGTCATTAACAAGAAAATAATTGTTTTCTTCATCAATAGTCTTGATTTTAATTGATCCATTGTAAAAAACAATATAAATCTCATAAGGACCAATCAAATTAGTCAAAAGAAGTGCCTAGTCATCTTGTTTTATTTATTTTTTATCTTTGATGAATTTTTCATGCCATTTTGATATTTGTTTTTGCGCTATGATAGTCATATGGATAACATCTTGTCAAATCTCATATAGCTAATTCAATTTTGATAGTCTTTGCTTCTGAGCTTATGACATCTCAAAGCCCAATTTAGCAGTTTTTCTGTAGGTATCAACCTGGAACTTAATTGGAAACAAAACTTACTTCCCATAGACAAGATCATGTGGAGTATGTCCAATTGTTTTTCTCTAGGTGCTCTGATATTCCAATAGTGCTTTTGGAAGTTTTTCTTCCCAATATTTTCTATGCAGATGCACAGTTTTGGTAAGAATTGATTTAAAAACTTTGTTGGTAGATTCCACCCACTCATTAGATTGTGGATGATATGGAGTGGAATTTACATGCTTGACTTTGTACTGCTCCATAATCTTATGTACCAAAATGTGAATTGGGTACCATGATTTGTTAAAATTCTCTTGGAATACCAAAATGAGTAAAAATATTCTAAAAAAGAATGTAATTATAGTATTTTTAGTTGCAAATAAAACAGGCTTAGCTTCTACCCATTTTGTGATATAGTTTGTGAAAAAAATTATATACCTTTTTTGTTTTGATGGAGGATTTATAGGTCCAATAAAATCTATAGCCCGCCTTTTAAAATGATCTACAACTACCTAAGGTTGTAGAGGCATTTCATCTGGAGGTATTGGATTTCCCATTCTTTGATAGCTATCACATATTTTGACATATTATTTTGCATATTTGAAAACATATGGCCAATAATATCCGAAAATAATGATTTTGTATACAATTATTTTTCAAGAAAAGTCCCTCCACATGGTTCATCTTGGAAATATTTTAATATTTATGGTATTTCATCTTCTCAAACACATCTTCGAATGATCAAATTTGGTCTGCTATTGTATAATTCCCATCTATCTATGAATATGATGCACTGGTTTTGATAAAAAAATTCTTTTCTTTTGCTGACAATTTTGGTGGAAATTTTCCTGTAGCTAAATAATTGTCAATATCTGCAAACCAAGTAAATTTAGTAGATACTACAAAAAGATATTCATCGGGAAATTTTTATTTTAGAGGAACATCAACATTATCATTTTGCATTCCAGAAAGGAAATGAAAAACCGTGTTTTCCTTTCCAGGTCGATCAAGAATTATAATATTGAATTCCTATCATAGTGACAACCATCTTGTAATTCTTCCATTATTAATTGGTTTACTCATTAATTATATAATGGAAAAATGATCTATATGGATAAAATTTTCATAACTAGTAATGTAATAACCAATTTTTTTAATGGCATGAACAACAACAAAAAATTCCTTTTCAATTAGAATATCATTTGACTCTGATGGAGTCAAATTTTTACTTGTGTAATAAATAGCATAAGGAGTTAAAAGGGAGATATGTGAAAAGGGAGAGTCCAATTTGGTCCTCATAAAATTGGTGTTTCAGTAATTCTTTGTTTCATTGTTTCAAATGATTTTTGACAATCTGAGTTCCATGAAAATTCATAATATTTTGGAAGAAATTTGAAGAGTGGAGAGGCTATTTTTGTGAAGTTTTTGATGAATATTATATAGTATCCTATATATCCGAGAAAACTTCTAACATCTCTTGGTCAAGTAGGAATTGAAGTATTAGAATAACTTCTACCTTAGATGTCTCTACCTTAATTCCATCTCTAGAAATGCGGTGACCTAAAACAATACCATCATTAAACATCATAAAATATTTTTCATGGGTTAATGAAAGATTTTCTTCTTTACATCTAACAAGAACTTTTTCTAAATTTTCCGTAGTTTCTTCGAAATAATTTCCATATATAGTAAAATCATCCATGTACACTTCCACACAATGATGAATTAGATTATAGAAAATACCAAAGACTCCTCTTTCAAATGTGGCACTTGCATTACATAATCCAAAAGGATGTACCTTATATGAATATGTTCCTCAAATACATGTAAAAGTAGTTTTATCTTGATCTTCTGGTGCTAGTCGGATTTTATTGTATCCACTAAAACCATATAATAATGAAAAATACTTCTTCCCTCTGAAGCTATCTAACACTTGATTTATAAAGGGTAGTGGAAAATGATATTTCAAAGTGGCTTTGTTTAATTGTCTCCAATCAATGCATACTCTCCATTTCACATTCTTCTTTGGAACAATCAGTAAAGGTGATATCCATTGACTATCTGATATAGGATAAATGGAATTCACATTCAAAAGTTTTTGTAACTCCTCTTTAACAATATCCCTTAGATTTGGATTCATTCTCCTTTGGAGTTTTCTAACTGGTTTGGCAGTTTATTTAATATAAATATGATGTATACACGTTTTAGGATCAATTCCTTTCATATCAGTATATTCCCAAGCATATGCAGAAGAATGTTTTTGTAGCATTATTATTAATTTTCTCTTTTAAATTTCCTCCACATTATTGTTAATATTTAATATTTTACCCAAAACAACCTCTGAGAATTGCCAAATTTTTCCATACAATGTAAAGCAATTTGATGTCACGATAAATTTTCAATATTACATTGTTCCTAAAAAAATTGATTTTGTTCACAATAACAAAAAGAATCATTGTTATTCATTAAATTGATTTATTTCATATAATTGTGAAAAATTATAAAATGATTACATGTTATCAAAGTCTTCATCATCATCTATCCATACTACACTTTCTATTTCAGTTATAGTTTTTGCAGGAGGTACATTGTGAATTTCTCAAAGGAATTTTCATCATATATATACATGTCTCTTGATCTATATATTATGAATGCATTTATTGTAGTTAGCCAAGGTCTCCCTAAGATCAATGGATGGTCTCGTAAATTATTCTCAGGAGTTAAAATCATAAAATATATAGGATATTCCCAAGAATATAGAGATACCGACACATATTGTAATACTCCATCTCATTTAATAATAGTTGTGTATGCTAATATGATAATAATGTTGGAGTATATTGAATATTTGCATGTTTTAGTTTTTCCATGGTCTTTTTACTCATAATACTAATGGCTGCTCCAAGATCAATTAGAGTATTTAATATCTTAATACCATTGATATGGATCTTTAAAATGGGGCTTCCTGGATCTAATTATTTTTGGACAATAGTTTTCGCCATAATAATATCATAATTTTTTCCCACCAATTGAATTTTCATAATGCTCTTTCTTAATCTTCCTCGTTTTCTAATACATAGATCCTTAATGGTTTTTGAAAATTGGTATTTCCTTTATTGCTTGTAGTAAAGGTTTTTTGATGAAAACATTCTTAAGTTCATCTAACATTTCATAGTTTGGTAAAATAATTTTCCTTTACATTCCTTTATCAATTTTAATTGTTTCGGGAAAAGGTGGTTCTCGTAAAGAAATAGAAGGTTGTACTATTAGAGGAACTTTAGGAGCTTATTTTATTTGATCATCCTTTGATTGAATAGATATTTATTCTCTTAGAGGAGTAATTTCTTGATGAAGACTTTAATTTTTTTCATGAGTCTCATCCTCTTCAGATTATTGGATGAAAAATGTTGGTGCCTTCTTTGGTAAAACCCTACTATATCTAAGTTGAACATCATTTAGACCTAGAGGGATTTTTATACAAGCCTAAAATGTTTTTCCTTCAAAATTATAAATAGATTTTTGATTTTGATTATATGGGTTTGGAAGTGCTTGAGAAGGAAGTTGATTTGGTTTTTGAGGGAATGGTAATGAAATTTGCTGGTTTGGATTTTCAAATTGAGACGGTTGAGTGGGTTGAGGAAAATATTGTGGTGGAAAAGAATAAGGTTGTTGGAATTTAGGATATTGAGGATATTTACCATAAGTATTTTTACAACGTTGTGCCCGAGATGGATTTTGATATTTTGGAGGCCAAATTTTCCAAGGAATACGTGCAGTCTAGTTATTTTGTGGTTGTTCATATGATTAAGTGTTAAAACTCTGAGTCATATTTGGCTGTGAATTTTTCCATGGTATTTTACCAACAAAAGAAATAGATTCATCTTGGCTTGTTGTGGCTTCATCTTGAAATATGGCTTTAAAATCGGGTATTGAAGGAAACTCTTTAGCATTATGATTCTTTGCACATATGACACAAATTTCTACATTATGAAGATGGCATTCTCTCGAGGCATGTTTCTTTCTACATCTTGGAAAAAAGTTAGATAATGCAACATCTTTAGCTTTTTTCCTTTTCTTTGTATTTTAAGGGTATCTAGTTATTTTCTAAGACTCCCTAGACTATATGTTTTAAAGTTGTCAATAAAATTACCTATTTCAACTCTACTTACTGTCCGAGTTGCATATTTATTAATTTGGTCATAACAAGGTCTCTTGTATTTTTCCCAGTTCTAGCCTTTCCTCTTGAAATATGCATACATAGTTCACAGATGTCTCTGAATGAAAGCTGAGAAACATATCATTTTCCCATTAAACTGAGGATATAAATCAAATCATCTCTAACAGATTTCAGAAAAAGATATTTCAAATTTTCATCATGTAGATTATGCATCTTAGAAATTTACACAATATAGACAAATATTTCAACTAAATCTTCAATATTTTCATCCTCTTTTTGCATCATCTTAAAGATTTCATCTTTAACGCTACAAGGTAAAAAATAATATTTATATTTATCTAAGACCACATTTTCCATTTCCTCCCAAGTTCTCATAGTATGTGTTCCTAATCCCATAAACCATTTAAGTGCTTCATGTTTAAGTGTGGATGGAAACAACTTTAATTTTTTAGAATCAAGCAAGTAGTCAAAATATCTACACAAGACTTGAAAATCAAAAATAAATGTTCCAGGATCCTCATGTCTTAATATGTGGAAATTAGGGAGGATAGAGGGTGAAATATTCTTCATTGTTATTTTGGTATCATCATCAAATATGGGAAATCCAAAAGGTTCTTGTTATCCTCTTACCCCTCTTCCTACACCTCCTCCTCTATTTCCTCCTTTGCCTCTTCCACTTCCAATCCTCAGTTCACCATTCACATTATGTACTTTTCCTTCTCCTTCCCCGCCATTGTATATTCTTCAGAGCTAATAAAAGGTTATATGATTGTATTGCATAAATCTTAATTTGGTTCTTATAGTAATCGAATACTAAAATAATTATCTTCTTCATGTTCACTAGGTACTTCTAGTTCTTATCCTAGAAACTGCTCTCTAGTTGAAGAGAGAAAACCCACTCATTATGTTGGGCATGTAGGTTATTCAACTATAGCTTCGGTAGAGGAGTTTGGTGAATTTCTAGGTTGGATTTTGGATGTAAGCACCTCAGGGAGTCTATGTTTGTCTAGCAATGATGTGCTGTGAGTATCAGTGGATGGTGTGGCACTATGAGGTCTAGGTGGAGTGAGTGGCGATGTTGGAATCGAGCTTCTATCTATACTATAAGTCTACCCCAGAATCTATTTCTCTATGCATAAATAATTTTTTATCATTTTCAATTTTATTTAAATTAAAAGGCTCCTACGAAAAAATCCTATATACACTTCCTTGAGAACGACGCCAACATTTTTGATAAATTAATCGTATTTTAATTTACTTCCTTATATTCCAACCACGATACGCATACTTGTGAAATTTATGTCCACTGTATATGCTATGATTTTTTATGTCAATTAACTAATCTAGAAGATGAGAAGCTAAATGAACGTCTTGATACAATTTGGAAACTAACAACGCACAATTTATTTCAATCCAAATTCTTAAATAACTAAATCAAATTATTAAGTTAAATATCTGTCTAGATTATGAAAATCCAAAACTGAAAATAAATCTTTGAAAATGAAATCATCAAAGAGAAAGAACTGAATTCTACTGTTGCGGAATTAAAACTATTCTAAACTAATTTTTTGAAAAGAAATCCTTAAACTAAAATGAAATTGGAAAAAGACTATTCTGACTAAAGTGAGAAAGTGATCATGGATTCTATTTTATCTAAAGTAGAAATGATTCTAAAACGATATGATGACAAAATCTAATCTTTTCAAATTAAAACGATTTTTAACAAGAAAAGGTAACGAAATCTAATCTATTCAAAGTAACAAAGAAATGATAACAAAATATAATGAGAATTCTATTCAACGCTGATTACTGGTGTGCACAATTAATCTATAAATGTATATTCAAGGTTTAACATATCATAACTCAACAGAAGCGAAATGTAATAGTGAAATAAATAACTAAGATTGGAATCAAATGAAATAATTTAAATACATTAACCATAAATGCATTTGTATCGGTAACTACTTTTTGGTATTTTATTCATTATGAGTCCTCTAGACATAATAAAATAACGGTAATGAAAAAAAGACATGTTCCAAGTAAGAAGAATAATGTTGGAAATAAAATATTATAAAAAAACTCATGCTCGTAGGGGGGTCTTGTGGAGTGTAGGGTTGATCAGTCAAATAAAACTCTTTTATGCACACATTGAAAAGTAACAACAACTTGTATTAAAAGAGTGATGTATAAAATTATCACAGAGAAATTATAGACTTAATAAAAATAACCACGATTGTGCTCCTTTTCATAGTTACTGTTATTTAAGAAAATAATAAAAACCACTCATAAGAGTTTTAAGCCAATCGGCTATAATCAAACTTGACACCTATGAAATTTCTATTACGAGTCTTGTCTCGTTATGACATTCTGTTGCCAAGGAAAGTCATAGGAGATTTCGTATTTCATCAACTAAGTGTCTCTCTCACTTAATTATCCATCTTCAGTGTTCAAATATGACACATATTTTCATAGTTTGACTCAACCTTTGAATTGAGTATTTTTCATTCTGTTCGGCTTGCCAAGTAATGGCAATGGGTGGATCACTATATGGAAGCCAAATTTTATATTTTGACAATATTCTTTCGTCTTTTGGAATGCTGCAACCTATTGAACAATGAACTCTAGTGCAGAACCATACATTAGTTGCAACATGAACAAAATTTAGTATTGGTAAGATACTTTTGTCATAATTTCACTAAAAACAAAGAATTAAATATGTATGTTTTAGTACCTTGTGGATTTTGTCTTGACCTTAATATGTTGGGGCTTCAAATAAAAATGGAAAATGATGGCAAAATGGGTGGTTAAAAAGAAACATTCTTATACTTGAACAACTTTATCACTCCATTTACTATAATTTTCCATAAAACACCATATCATGCTTAATCATGATTTTTTGTTATAATAGTGTTTATTTTAATTTATTTTTAATATATCAAAGACTATTCCACATGATTTTTCCAGCAATGGTTTATGAAAGGATTTTTTATAAAATCACTCACAATTTTAGCCTTCAATATCTATTCCCTATTGAAATTTTGAGCTCCAACTCATAATCAAGTATTCCAACTCAGAAATTTAGTGGGATAAGAATTGTTGATTTTTTGTCTTAATTTATAGTAAAATTAGGAAAAATATCGAAAATAAGAGACATGGGTTTTGCGAAGAAGAAGCCAATTTAATTACTATTTAATTTTTCAAAAGTTAGTCAAGATTTAGAAAAGCATGTGGTTCTTTAAGGGAAATTTTTTTAGAAAGTATAACTAGGATGGGTCTTCATAATGAATATGTAATTATGAATTTATGAATGAAGAAGAAAAAAAATAATAAAATGTATTTTGTATATACTTTCGTCATGGATTTCATGAGAAATAAGTTTCATTATAGGTTAAATAATTTTTCTTGATGTCTTTTAGGGATTTCTCACCTTATCATAAATGTATAATATAGATTCATAAATATGAAGTATTGTCACACTCGCAAAGGAAATTATTGATGTATATGTATTCCTCAAGACCTTTTCAAATACTCTCCGTAAGATGGCTAAAATATGATGCATATTCTCCTTGTTGAAGTTGGCCTGAAAGAGAGAATGAACACCCAAGTCGACTCAAGTAAAGTCACATATATTCACAGGTTATGATGGCTTATTATTCATGTCATAAACTATATAAAGGAACCTCAGCTACCACAAAACTAGAAGAATTTTAGACAAGCTCTATGATTGAATGCGAATTTGAGGATTGTGTTTTAGTGAGATAAAAGGAAAGAGATTCTAGCATGGAAAAGTATTTTTTTTGGATTAAAGTAAAAGGAGATATGTGCCACACCTACCTCGTATACCTCATATAAGTTGAAGCCAACCTCTGTAATAAGAAGTCTACAATCAAGGTGTGGGTAAAGGTGATTGTACACTAAAGAAGGGAAGACTGTAAGGAGTGCAAGTAAGAAGTCTCCATCTTAGGCTAACATATTCCATATATCCGTAAGGGACTATAGTATACATAACGTTATGGAGGGATATTCGAGAAATTGCAAGAGCTTATTCTTGTCTTTCATAAGGTACATAAAGAAGGCTAGGGAAGAACTACTTGAAGGATGAAAGGTAAAATATAGAATCACATTATTGGGATAGGGACTCAGTCTCCCTAGTGTTTGTGCAGAACGGTGCAGAAGAGGTAGTATAACATAAGGAGCCAATACAAAGTAGTGAAAAGGTATTTGAGGCATAATAGTGTCAAGATTCTATGTCATGGTCATGTTACTTGTCAATTTAAGGTCTATAAGAATAATTACTTTCGGGTTTTTCTCTCCTAGAGGGAGACGTTTTGGCCATGTCTTGAACAACCAAAATATTGTGTCTTTTTTGTTTTGATAATTGACTTGATGAAAGACACAATAAGATAATGAAAGGAATATCTAAGTAAGAGAAATAAGATCACGAGTAATTATCAAGTAGATAATTTAATTAAACTGCACCCTACCAAATTCTCAACATGGTATCATAACTAAGGTGTTATAAAGGGCATAGAGACACTCAAGGATCATATTTCATGGAAGGAATCAAAGCAAGGTGAAATATTGAAGAACTAGAACCAAAGAAGTAATTATAAATATAAGTTAGGATCTTTGTATTAATGAACATCATTGGATCACAATATACAAAGGAAGGATTTGACTAGAAGAAATGCCAATTTTTCATAGTGACCGAAATAAGACACTTTGGAATTAAAGGAAATATTATAGTACCATATTAAATGTGCCAACAATTCATTTCCATATCAAAGTATTGCCATCAAAATATTCAATGCAAGTTACCTACCATTCTTTATCATTCAAGGGAGCAACAAGACATCTTCATCAATCACCATCGAAAGGGAAGTCAGATCTAAAATTTTTGACATAATAAAAGGAGAAATATCCTTCATTGAAGGAATTTTAATTTGGAATAAAATAATTGAAAGGAAGCTTCAACCATCTTCAAAGTAATCAAGCTAAATATTTCATCTTCACTTGTCAAGTAAGTATCTATTCTTCTATAATCAAAATTGGTAAAATGAATTTGAGTTTTCAAGGAGATATGAAGTCTATTTAGATCATCGAAGTTCCTCACATGAGAAAGGAATATAGAAATAATACTCGAAAGATAAGTGATTAAAATCTATGGAAAAAAATTTGAAGGTTAAGTATTGATTGAATAGATGGAAAGGAATCAAAGGACTCAAAGTACTGGATATATCAAAGAGATATATAATAAGCTATTCTTTGAGGATAAATTAAATGAAGGTCACAACACTTAGACATGACCTACACAAAATTGTAGGAATATCTTCATAGAATATCAATAATGAGATCTGAAAAAAATGATAAAATTTAATCATCACTATCCTATCTGATGAGCAGGGTAAAAAGTGTCCATGGGACAAGAAAGTTATCTCATTCAAAAACAAGTTGTGGGAAATAAGTATTAAATTTTAAAGAAAAATCATATCACTAGAAAGGATGGAGGAATCTGAAGAAAGGAAGTTTAAGAAAAGAGGGAGTAAAACAAATTTACTATGGTTAAGATAGTCTCCCTCACAAATGGTCTTTTGATGGCTCATAAATCCTATATAAGATATGAATAAAATAAATATATGTGGTGTAACATCATGACATAATTAAGAAATAAGCAAGAGATTGTCACATCACCATAGGGAATCACGGAGGACAAGAAGAAGAAATCTCATGACAATCAAATATGGAAAAAATAGTTGTTGGGAACCTCATAGAAGAATTCATCTAGGACGAGGATAATACTAAATCAAAAGAAAACATTTTCCAAAATAAGGATATTCAAGATCCTCAAATTTCTTTGATAGAATCCTCATCGAAGGATTCAATGATCTAGAGAAGTAACGAGTGTTTCATCAGGAACTTCAACATGTGAAGTTTATGGAGTGATGGTGACATAAGAGATGATGCAGATCAAGGGATTGAAGATAGTTCAATTAAGGAAGTTGCTAAAAGAATACTAGATGATCTAAAGGTTAATGAGGAAATATGTATGCCTCTATTTAATATTATAATGTCATGTAGTATAGTTTTAGGTAACATGGATCAATATTCATATCCTGAGGAGCATGATCAAAGGAAAGGAATCTCCTCCCCTAAAATATGTCTAATGACATGGTTCAAAATAGATGAAATGAACATAATATATTGTCATATGAAGTATGAGATGACTAGAAAATATTAAGGAGCTTTGGTTGGAAGATTGTTGGAATAAAATTGTGTGGAAGGAAAAGATCGTGAGAAGTGAAACTATGGAAAGAAGCAATCAACATATGAGGAAGCCATGAAATCTTGACTAGAAAATTTCCTGGGAATATATGTAGACTCTAATAGAAGTCTAGAGGAGATGGATACCCTTGAAAGTACATATCTTTAGGAGATGTGCCAATCTATAAACAAAGGATGTTGATGCCTACAAGAAGATGTCAAGGTGGAAGATCATCCCTAAGGTAAATTTTGATTTAAAAGTTCATATTTATAACTAATTAATATCTAAAAATATTATCCAGGGTTGCCAAAGGGAACTATATGTCTTCCATAGGTTGAAAACCATATGGAAAGATGAAATGTCATTGGGAAAAGTATGGTTCAAAGGAAAGCAGCACTGCATGACGCTAGACCAGATGAGAAGATTGATTGATTAATTTTTAATAGAAAACATGGATCTTGATGAAAGTGATGGATGATCTGTTTCCTATGGAAATATCCGAAATATTAATAATCCTCAAAAAAAAAAAAATTCATGACATGAAAGAAACTAGATCTTCATGAGAAGTTGAGTCTTTTCATCATTGTTACTGGAAGTCCATGATTAAGGGGGAGCATGATAATGAGTTTATTACTTGGAAGAGAACTCAGTGACTCCCAAGCGAAGAAGAAATCTTAGGAATATGTCTTCCTTATTTGAGAAGGAGAGATAGAGACATCATTCTTGGAGACATAATGGAGGATTGGGTAATTGTCTAGCATCTAATACTCTTTGAGAATGTGATAAGACGTTCTGATAAGAGTAGTCATGGAAGGACTTCTATGATTTTAGGATTTGGAATCCAACTGTACAAATAGTCCTAATGGGCATATCCTAAGTGAACCCAGGCGAAATATTATCCAAGAGAGACAATGATGAGGGTGTCTAGTCATAATTAGTCTCATTAGCATTATATCTAAGATATCATGGAGAGATGGAGATGTTATTCAAGGCCTTGCACTATGACAATGTTGATGGTTAATATGATGCTATACATATGAGTTACCAATCTGATTCTTCTTATGATAAATTATTCAGATTCAAAGTGACCATGTACTGTTATGAATACCTTCATATTTAAGACGGAGTGTTAGAAAGTGTAACTAGGATCATTCTTCATAATGACTATGTAATTATGAATCTATTAATGAAGAAGACAAAAATAATAAAATGCATTTTGTGTATACTTTCTTCACTGGCTTCATGAGCAAGAAGTTTTATTATAGGTCAAAGACTCCTTCTTGATGTCTCTTAGAGATTTATCATCTTGTCATAAATGTAAAATTTAGAGTCATAAATATGAAGTATTTTCACACTTGAAAAGGACAATTATTGATGTATATGTATGCCTAAATACATTTTCAAATATTCTCCACAAGATGTCTAAAAGATGATGGATATTATCCTTGTTGTAGTCGGCCTCACATAGATAATGAAGACTCAAGTCAACTCAATTAAAGCCACATATGTTCACAAGTTATGTCATATTATTATTAGTGGAATCAACTATATAAAATAACCTCGGCTACCACTAATATTGAATAATTTTGGACAAGCTCTATGATTTAATGCAAAGTTCATCTCTATGTTTTAGTGCGAGAAAAGGAAGGAAATTATAGCGTGGAAAAGTACTATATTTGGGTTAAAGAAAATGGAGATATATTCCACACCTACTTGCTATACCTTAGGTAAGTCGAAGGCTACCACTCTAATAAGAATTCTATAATCAAGGTGTGAGTAAAGGTGACTATACAATGAAGAAGGGAAGATCGTAAGGAGTGTAAGTAAGAAGTCCCAGTCTTAGGCTAACATATACGAGATATCCTTGAAGGAGACTATAGTGTACACAATGTTAAGGAGGGATATTCCAACAAGTGAAATATCTTGGTCTTGGGTGTCATAAGGTATAGATAAAAGGGTAAGGAAGAACTAATTTAAGGATGAAAGGTAAAATATAGAAGCACATTACTCGGATACTGACCAATCTCTGTAGTGTTGGTGCAGAACGGTCCAGAAAAGGTAGAACAGCATAAGGAGCCAAGAAAAAATAGTGACAAGGTCTTGGAGGAATATTGATGTGAAGAGTTTGTGTCATGGCCGTGGTACTTGTAAATTGAAGGTCTATAAGAAAAAATACTTTTGGGTTTTCCTCTCCAAGAGGGAGAGGTTTTGGCCCTGGATAGAAGAGCCAAAATATTGTGTCTTTTGTGTTTTGATTATTGACTCGATGAAAGACCCAATAAGATAATTAAAACAAGATATAGGTAAGAGAAATAATTTCAAAATTAATTATAAAGTAGAGAATTGAAGTAAACTACACCCTACCAAATTCTAAAAAAATTTCCCATAATTGTTGTTGCGGCAATTTCATAAATTTTCCCGAATTGAAAAACGAGATTAGAATTATTCCAGTTTATTGATTATGGAGATATATTTTATGTATGATATGGTCGATTAATATATTGTAAATAATCTAAAAATGTAATGAAAAATATTCTATAATGTGATGATAGATCATGGTGTTATTATTTTTCGCCTTACTCTTTGTATATTTAAACAAGATAGGCTGCAAAGCAGCAAGTCCCTACCGACAGATTGGACAATGTTAAAAAGGTTTACAACAGTGTTAAAAAGGTTTACAGTAGCAGTGATTGCCTGCAGAATGGCCAGCACTAGGGCCGGGTTTCTCTTTTGTAACCTCAAAAATAAAGCTGAAAGTCTTGAATTGTGCGAGGAAGAGGTAGTTTACAGTGGCTCGGACCAGCAAATGGTGATCCTTGTTGTAAATTTCGCATGCTTTGTCCGCCATAACCACGATTTACAGAGTCATCCCCTAAGTAATTGCGCACTGGGTGGTCAAGTGTCAAAATGAATGAGCTGAAGTGTTTTAATATATTTAAATTAAGAATAAAAACTGTAATTAAAAATAAAATATAAATACAATAAAGTAATAAATAAAGTTAAATTAGAAAAAGAAAGGCAACTGACAAGTGGCTCTTACATGCAGCCAAGTGGTTGGGCTTTCTGGATCGAGTTGGGCTCCAACCTGAGAGTCTTCCGTTGGCTAACTGTGATTCAAACGTCTGAACAGGAGGTAGAGTTATAACTGCAAGGACATTGCCGGAAGGTAGCAGTAACGCAGGGGTTGTAAGTCACAAAGTCATTGTCATTGTGACAAATGGGATAAAAGAACTGAAATCAAATATTCTTAATATGCTGCAGGAAATATGCTCTGCTTTTGTGAAGTTGAAGTTGGAATTTACGCAGAGCGTAGTGGCTGTTTCGGACCACTATCTCCCATACTCTTTGGCCTGATTACTTGCTGACTTTGAAATGGGTTCTTCAATGGTTTATGGTTCAACCTAGGCAACCATATATAGATATAGAGGCTATGGTTTTCCAATGAATTCTTCATTTACCCCTGATATATTTATTGCGGCTTCCCTTCCATTTATAGAGCCAACATCTGTTTCTTAAGTAGCTCTAGTAGCAGTAGCAGTTGTAGCTTCGCCGGTTGTACCTATTGATGATGATTTAGAAACAACAGAGGGCATGCACGGTGTTCATGGAGGACCATGGCGCTCTGTAGCAGTTTTTGTTCGGTCAGAAGGAAGTCGGTCGTAAAGCTATTGGTCAGGTTGGCTTGCTAATTGGTAACCAACAAAATTAAGTTTGCGCCTCTGCGGGGCAATTCACGCTGCTCATTTTGTATTTTGAATTCGTGACCGTCGGTTCGGCCGGGATAAAGCCGTCCAACATGGCCTTCACAGCGGAGCAGTTCGAGCAGGAAGTGTGCAGAGCTTCTTCAACTGGTTTTATTGTGCCGACCTCACCATTATCGTGTATCAGTTGGGGTTTAGGCTTCGACATCTATGTTGTTTTTATGCTTTTCTCCACAGTCTTCTTCTTTCTCGGTCGGTCAGTTTATCGCCATGATGTTTCGCGGGGCAGTGCTTTGACGAGCTACGTGCAGGTGATTGTGGCATCCATCAGAAAGCGCAGCCTAGCACAACCCTCTTATTCTTCACAGCTTCACTATGGCGAACAAACCAGTAAACCAGTTCAGGTACATATGAGCACTAATCGTTTCCTTTTTTGTTTTTAAGGGCATGGACCTAATTTGTACAGTTCTTACGACCACCATGTTCTTCAACAAGGTAGCCATAATCACCAAAGGTGACACCCGGCCCGGGGGCTCCTCTCACGTCAACCATTGGAGACTCTGTTCTGTCCAACGGATCGAGGAACTGAAATCCCTTATAAGAATAGTGCCCATATTCTCTTGCGGAATTGCCAGCAACATCACGAACGTGCAACAAGGCACGTTCTCCACTCTGCATGCGCAAACCATGGACTGGAAGCTCGGCTCCCACGGCTTCCAAATACCCGCAACATCATTCTCCATCTTCTCCGTGCTGACTGTCATCACATGGCTACCATTTTACAATAGGTTAGTGGTGCCTCCCAGAGGACAATGAACTGTCCAGGCTAACTCTCCAGACATGTGCCTTCCTACCTACCCTCCATACATGTGCCTGCCTACCCACCTCTAGGATAATCGACAACACATCAGGCCATGCAGCCATGCATTTACATGTGTTGCCAAATGCATCTACCAGGTTCAAAAACTAGTATATTGTTTTACCGGTTCAAAAATTAATATATTGTTTTACCATGTCCACAAACGTATATAAGTTTTCTAACATAAAATGTTTAGAATTAATGCTAACTTGAACATAGCGTTATTTCATTTGAACTTAAAATTTGTCGAAATGAAGTATACATAACCTAAGCTTTCGCCTCATTGGCCTCGATATGAGGCCAAATAAGATGAAAATTCCATTGATTGGTGAAATGAAAAAATAGAAAAGCTCGATTGGCAGACAGAAAATGGTAGGGACACAATATATAATGAACTATAGTTTAAAAGTTAAAAAGTGTATTAAAATATGTGCCAAGTTTATTGTGAAAGACCATTTCGATTACAATAGTCCCCGGTAGGGACTAATAAAGAAAAAGATAAAAGGGGGAGATGGACAATTGTTGAATTAGAGATGAAACTCATAACTATGTTGTATTTATTTTTATTTTTTTAATGACATGAGCTATAAGTGGAATTTCATAATTTTCTACTTGTAATCTGATTTGAGTTTTTCTTGAGGCGGACTAGCTCCACGACAATTGGGCCTACTCCCCTTGACGAGGTGTTTCCTTGAATATGTCAAGTATATCCATCTAGTATGTGTTGTATTTACATAGAATGTAGGTTGTTACTTTTCATTTGTTGTTCCTTGGTGTGAATATTTTTTTTTTACTTTGAGTTATGATAGTATACGACAACTCTAACATTAATACAGTTTGTTGTATCTCTTTTATGATTGTTGTTCTTTAGATATAGGATTATTTTCCCTTTGAATTTGTGTTGTTTTTATTTGAAATAATAATTTTTGTGTGTAATTATTTCTAATTTATTTTGTAACATCGAATGATATTATATTAGTAGAGAAAAGTTGAAAATGTTTATAGGTTGAGTTTTAATTTTAGTTGTCCATTATATTCATATTTTTGTATGAAAGTTTGATTAAATTAGAAATAGAGTTTACTTTCTTTTTTTTCATTTTCTTTTTGAGTTTTAATTTCTTCGTTCATTCTGGGTTTCTAGATTTGAAATGCTTTAATAATGTGCATAGGATATATATTCTGGTTTTTAGTAGATGACTAAGTATCATAGGAAATCTCATGTAGAACCAATATTAGTTGTTGGTAGCTACTGGCATATATTTTGTAGACTTATTTGAAAAAAAAATATGTTCCTTAGGTTGATAATTAATGTTTAGGTGATTAGTTTTTATTATTAAGAAATTAATTCCCCAAAAATTTTGGCATCCTTATTAAGCAGGCAGTCAAATACCACTAGTACATTAATCTGTGGTTGTAGATGCATACCTGACTAACTCCGAGAGGGTTGGATATTAAACACGAAAGGTAAGAACATACACACACACCCTATATAACTTGTTGTGAGGTATGCCCTATGTAGGTAGTTTGAGGTAATATAGCATTCATGAATATAAGTAGGACTCTTAGAGGTAGAAGTTTTAAAAAATAAATCTTATCATTTCATTTAAGTGGGGTTCTAAGAACCACCCATTCTACTAACCAATTGGAAATAAAATTCAAAGGAGGATCCTCAATGTAGCACATGAAGAACATATTCTATTTTGGGAAGATATTTCACACACTGGTAATTTTGAATTCCCGATCAAATATCTAGGAGGAGTGACAGGGATGCACATCATTCCCCCAACTACTCTACTAATTTTTCATGGTTTGGTAATTAAAGATCTAGATACATTATTATTTTATTTTAAAGTAATTTGTAGAGGGTATGATTATTTTACTAATGCTCAAAGGTTGAAAGTGTTTCCTCTTACTGTAAAAGAAGCAACTCACTGATGGTTCATGAGCCTTGGTGGCAACTGCATTCAAACGTGACAAGACATGAAGGATGTATTCTTGAAGAAGGATCAAGACTACTACAAGGCCAATGGATATATTTTCAGAATGAATAAGGGGAAGATGAAAGCATGGAGGACTATGTGTAATGATTTCAATACAACCTCAAAAATTCAATGCATAAACAAATGGAAAAGTAGGCATTGAAAACACTCCTACTAAGAAGGAATCAAAGATGAATTTTTATAACTTGTAAATATGATAGGAAAAGGTGATGTTTTTTAGCTATCATATAATGATATTTGTGAATTATGCATAAGGTATTCAAGATTAATCTCCAAGGTTTCTAAGAGTTTAAGATACGCTTCCTCTTTCATTTTCAAATCTTCTACAAGAACAAGAGTTAAAGGAGTTGAAAATAGTGATTTATTTGAAAATTTTAAAATTGATATTATTATCTCTCTAAATTCACAATTGGATGTTGTTGAGGTTAAAAAATCAATAAGAATTTGAAGAAGTGTTTTACCCTCAGTGTTGAAAGAAACCTCCCATGGATAGTTCCCCTTTCTTACCTTGTATGAAAGAAACATACAAAAGGCGTTGAGAAGTTGCATGCTCAAAACCATGGAAATCATGACCTGCATGTATGGTTTAAAACATTTTATCTCCATTCTATTACTCACATTATTCATCATGAAATACTCTTGTATTATGGTGGCCATATGAATCTCATTATAAATCCCCATGAATATTTCCCCCAAGTTTGGCATGGCCCATCCTGTCATTACATGGCTACTCTCCCTTATATTGTAGCCCAAAAATATCATCCATACTCTTCACTATCTCTTCAACAACATTTTCCTTACCTATCAAGATCAACCCTACAACCTAATAAATTATATCAAAAAAATCCTCCATTCCGTTGACAATTTTTAGCTCATTCCATTCGAAACCCTCACAATAATAAACGAGTACAACATGCTTACATTTATGAACTGCAAAATTTACCCACCCTTCCCACCCTTTCTATTTCACCTACACCACTACACGAAACTTATATTAGATATGGGAACTTTTCCAATCTAAAAAATTGTAGAATTCATGAAATAACTTCATGATATGACAACTATGGGAAATCTTGAGATAAAATGTTATATTGCATCTTGGTTTCAATCTATCATTCACTCGCAACATCCCTCCATACTTTGGAAATTCTTGGCACCATATTTTCAAGGGAAGTTGGTGTCTCATAGCGAGGTATTTGCTAACATGAAATTTTATAATTTGGGTATGTACATACTTGATGCCTTGTTTAAAAAATGGATCCATTGAAAGTACTCTTACATGTAGGGATATTTTGTCTTATTCAAAGTAGAGTAGGTTAATGTAGAAAATAAAATAAATAAATAAGTTTATTTATATGTAAAAATTTGTGATAAGTATTTGGATTTTTTTTTATGTATATTATTATATTAACAATCATATTCCTATAAACACACATATTCATTTTGATCACCATTTCAGACAAATTGCTTGTTTATCATATCTTATGGCACGTGGGATTGATGAAATGTGTGAGAAAATAGTTGAGACAATCATGTTTTGAGGGACCAAATGAGAATATTTTAAAAAAAAAATTCTATTTTATATTATAAACCAATTATAATATCTCAAGTTGGATCTCAAATGAAACATTTTTGACCAAAACATTGACAGGGTGTCTAAAAGGCAGCGTAGGGACAAAGTTGGGGTAGTCCATTTTTGGAGGCCTAAATGACAAGCTCATGAAAGCCTGTTTCTATGGTACATTCCCCTATGAATATATTTTACAACGAAATTTTAATCACTTATCGTAAATCAACACTCTTAAAACTTTGTTTTTCCAGTTGTTCCTTAACATGTTTGACCCATAAATTCTTCTTGTATTGAAAATATGATTCTATAGGATATATATAAATGAATATACTTTAATATCCATTTTTATTAAATTCATTCTATCATCAAACAAAAGGGTTATGATTAAAATATGGATTTTTGGTCTAAGTGGGAAAAATGAAAATAACTCTATTATGTAGGTTGTTCTGAACATATTTTACATATCATCACATGGAACTTTTAAAACCTAATTCTGTCGAAGATATCCCTTTTACTTATACTTCATGTTTCTTTGGAATCACTCAAATCAAATAATTGACAAAGAAGTTATGATTAAAACACTGCCTATTAGTATGGTTTTCTGCTGCTTTCCCGCATGTAATAAATGCATTTTAATTTGTTTATATTTTTGTGGATTTGTTTTATAAAGTAACTAATTATTTTTTGAATATTTATTGGATTACTATACCCCGATCACCTCTCTTCCTCCATGACTTCATGCTTTATTGTAGGTAGACACTCATGTTTTGCTAGGTCCCAAGAGAATAAAGAAGGCCAATTTATGAATGAGTGATTATTGAAGCTAATGTTAATAGCATAAGGGTATCATGCATATATTAATAAATTTAATACCATATGATGTTGAATTTTTATAGTTGCAATGATCTAAAACATTTTTCATCGTAAGAGCTTGCTAGGAAAGTGTTTCCGATACTCCCCCCTAACAAGCATAAAATAGTATCATGATTTTTTCATTATTAGATAAATGCATCATAAGAAAAATGAATAATTTATTTCTATATTGTTTAGTACCACTACAAAATTAACCATGCCATTTATAC
Source organism: Pinus albicaulis (assembly GCA_034641835.2). Classification (NCBI taxonomy): domain Eukaryota; kingdom Viridiplantae; phylum Streptophyta; class Pinopsida; order Pinales; family Pinaceae; genus Pinus; species Pinus albicaulis. The sequence goes on along the minus strand of CM076573.1, from coordinate 866,906,039 downwards.
CAAAGCACTCTTCCAAAAATATCTTTTGGTCGTGCTCATTAAACACTACTATCAGAACAGATTGTTGTTCCCTTAGGAAACAACATTGTTGCATCTGGAATCATAGCTATTGTAACATAAGTTATTTATTTATTTATTTTTGGTTACATTCAAGTAGAAGGATGTTTCTTTTCTAATTTATCTTATGTTTTATATTTCAATTGTTATTTCGTTCAAATTTGAAGTTGTTGTTTTCTTCAAAGTCACAATTGTTGTTCTTTCGTCAAAATAAAAGAAGGAAGTTCTTGAGTTTCACATTGTTGCTCCACATCTATCCTTTTGTTTCCTAGTCCTATCAAGTACATGGTTTCCTGAGATCGAATATTAAACACTCCAATGGTAAGCATTCATTGTAATGATTCACTCCTAGTTCCTCATTATTTTTTAAAGTGACTATGTCTCTTGATTGACTAATACTACTCCATGTGACCATGCCAAGATCACCCTTTGAGTGAGTTTGGGGAGCGGGGGGCAGGGGGGATTTTCACAATCATTTTAGATACTTCATAAATAATATGGGTAGTTTCAAGGTCATACAATGAAACGATGGTACTATTCGATGAATAAATTATTCCTCGAATTGTAATTGTTGTTACTTAAGTCACAATGACTGTTCCTTAAGTTGTAATTGCAGTTACCTCTAGTCACAATTGAAATTTCTATTACGTAAGTCACAAATGTTATTACCTAAGTCATAGTTGTTGTTACCTAAGTGTGGAGTACTAAAAAGGTATGATTTTGATGATTACTTCAATGACTTTTTAATAGAATTTGTGAACCTTTTGTATCATGAATTTGGAAAGTAATAAGGAACTATAACAAAACATGTGAGAATTGATGTGCATAACTTAGCCACTGATAATGGTTATTTTCTATACAGGAAAAGGAGAAAACGAAGGGTTGCTGCTCCAAAGGAAAAGACAAAGTGGAGATAACTGCTGTCTCTCTGGACGAGAACCGAACGCAAACAAAGAGAAACAGATCAAAACAAATCGGCTCGGAAAAGAAGGAGAGGACACCAGCTCAACGCAAAAGAAAAGACAGGATGAAGAGTTAACAGTTTGACGAATCCCTCAGGATCGAAGATCCTGAGGGATCGCTGCTTTATTTATCCTGTCACTTGGACATCTCCGCCGTCGTCTTTATAAAAAGAGACAGCACTGTTAGTTAAGAGAGAGAGATATGATACGTTTTTATGTAATCTTCTGTAAGACATCAGCTTTGGTTATTAAGTTTCGTTGAGAACTGGTTCGATGTATTTTTGATCAATGCATTAATGAAAGCTTGGTGATTATTCCATCTTCGCGTCTGCATTAACTTAAAGCGTGTATCCTTGGAGTGCTGGCGGGGCCCGGCCCCGAAGGACACTTGCTTCTCGTACTCACACATACCGCTTCGTGTGTTTTTTTATTCTCGTTATTCGAGCTTATTTGATATGCTTATGTTCATACAGATACGTTCTTTGTCAGTTTGAATCATTGAAGTTTCTACAGATAAGATTATATGTTGACTCTGCATCAAGTTATTTATCCTTTCAAGAGTTAATCGCATATCCTTACTGTTATATTACAGAGCTGTTATATTAAACATTCGTGTGGTGTGCGTTCCTAGTTTATCAGTACTGTTCTATAATTCATTTGTTTGTTATTGCTGTTCCATTAGTGTGATCTGTGTGAATTGCCTTTAGAATAACAGAATGTTCTTTGATTGCAAAGAGTGTATAGATTGAGTTTGGTTATAACCCGCGGGACTTAGTTATTCAATCGCTGTTCCATTTTATAGTTGCTGTTCCATTTCAGAATTGTGGTTCAATCCTTTATTTACGTTGATGTTCTATTTATCTGCATTTGTTGGTTTGTTGTGAGAGATGATCTAAGGCTGTAGTGAGCAGTAGCAGCCACTGTCTAGCTCCCAGGCTCGTGATCTATGCTCTAGTTCCTTTCCCATCAGTTTCCGAAGGGATGGGTTATCATTGCCGCACCCTTGACTGATAAGTTATTGAGTTTTCTGAGTGTGTGATTTATTTCTTTAAAGTAATTTGGTTACAGACAAACATCCGTTTACTCTTGTATTTCTTAAACACTGTACTACTAGCATTACTCTGACAAGTGATAGCCTCAGACTGAGACACTCTTTGGAATAACAAAACGCTCCCGGATTGACATATTAATGTGAGGTAATTAGAGGTGAAAGAGACCCTTTTTATAGATCTTCATTTTACTGCTGTTTCGGGGATTCAACCCGGGTCACTCCGTGATGAAAGGGAACAGCTCACCACTATACTACAACGTTCTTTTTTTATTGCTATTTTGCCTTTTTCAACGGAATGGCATGTTGAGTGTTTTATAGTATGATTGTCGTTCCTTTTCCTAAAGGAACGACATTTGCATTTTTTTCCCTTTTCTATTATCCATCGTTGTTGCTTTTCCAACGGAACACCATTAGCATACTTTTGATCTCTTTTTGATTTAAATTGAGGATGCTTTTTGCCTGTCTTCTTTCTAGTCTTCAAGCTTCAGCTATGTATTTGTGCAATGAAATATAAAAACAACATACCGAAATCTGCAAACCATAAATCGCTATATTTATAAGGCTCTGCATTAGTAAGAGGACAAAAGGAAGGACATATTTTTCTCTTATCTTTTGTTGTCATTGTTCTACTAATTTTTCCCTGATTGGTTATCTTTATCATGCTGATTCCCTTAAACTTTTTTTATTAGTACTTGGGAATAAGAGCAAAAAGCTTATATCTTCCTATTGAGATAATAAGACTTCTTCCACCATTCCTACTCTTAAGGAGTGTTGAACCACCCTTTGTGTATAAATAAGGAAAGTATTCTATAAAAAAGAAAAATATCTGAAAATGATATGTGAAGTGTCAAATGCAGGATAGGGGGTCTCATCGAGAGCCAACCTACCATGATCATGAGGATGGAAGTGAAGTGGCATTCCCATTCTGGCCACCACACCAGTGATATGGTCCAAAAGGTATATCAAATAAACAAACCTTGGAACAAGAGGTCTCATCACGAGCCGGCCTGCCCACGTTTCGCTCTTTCCTCGTGAATGGCATTATGGTCAACTGGTCACCAAGCCAGCATAACGGTCTACATTCTGACATAATAACCTTCCTAAGTATACACACAGGATCATGGTTCCGAGGGTGAAAAACAACTCTGCCAAGGTTATGGACCCCTGTTGGCAGCAGAGTAATGTTAATGGTATTGAAGTCACCTTGCTTACACCAATGGGTAAGATAATAACACTCTTTTGTTTCTTATATCCTAGGCATTAATCATATGTTATTTCCCGATTTATACACCGCATGAATATTTATCATTACCAATCATGGCAACGGAGGTGACTATGACCGCTTAAGATTGGGCAAGTACGATACATGCCCTATCCATCAGCCTCAAATCATAACACAGCAGCCTCTTATATAACACGCGATCCATTCTCCGCCGCGATTTCGGTAATCTGTTGTCCTTTTTCAACATGGCATAAATCCACGTGCTGTTCCTTTCTGACTTGATTGCAGATGGGTGCCGCTCCTTTATTTGCTGGCTGGGACAGCCTATCACACTGCGGGGGGGGGGGAGGTTAACCTCATCATTCCTGTATTACGTGTCAATCCTCCATTTGAAACAATTAGTTTACGACGGTTTGGCATGGTTTCACGGCATGGCATATTTTTATTTTTATTTTTCACACAAGTTGTTTTTTGCTGCACTGTTGCATACTCGTGTTTTCTTTCGCGAAACCTTGCTGTCTGTGTTTCAAACCGAAAACGTTTTTGCTATTCCATTTAGAAATCACAGTGAAAACATGGGGGGAAAGGCAATTCGAAGTGAGCCTCAACAGCTAACGATCTCTGCAGCTGCCCGAGAAATCCTGGAAAGGGCAGGATGGTTGAACTATTTCAATCGCTTACAGGAGGCTAATGAGACAGTAGCAATGGAGTTCTTCGAATTTACAAGATGATCACTCCATAGTAAGAGGGAAGCGGATAGCGGTTACTGATGACATAATTGCAGAAGTTTCAGGGCTCCCAGCCACCGGACCGGTATGGACATTAAAAAAGGAACGATTACAGAAGGTCATGGAATTGTTTCAGGACGAAGGCCAGAATTTGACAATTAAAGGGAAGGGAGTTCTGCCAGCAACCCTAGGTGAACCCTGGATGGAGCTACCAAGAACGGTGCAGAGTTATATTACTTGCGAAGGAAGAAAAGACGTGGTAAGACCACGACACCTTAAACTTTTAGCTGTTTTAAAACAGAGATGCTCTGTGAATTTACCCGCACTCCTGAACTCCTTACTGCATGATGCTGCACAAAGTATGAAAAAGGCACAGCACGTAGAGGCAATTGTTAGTCACCATGGGTTGATTCGACTTATTGTGAGTTATAGTCTTACCCAGCAGCAGATCAGCTGGGAAGAGCTCATTGCAATGATTGAAGGGGGATCGACAGAACCATCCCCGAAACGTAGACACTCTATAAACCCACCAGAACAACCGACAAAACGCAGAGAAGATGTTGCTAGTACATCACAAACACACCAAGAATCGGCAAAGCGAAAGCATGTCGTTGATTCACCGGAGCAACCAGAGGAACCCAGGAAATCAGCTCGGTTAGCTCAGATGAGAGGAAGCATAAATAAGCCCAAAAAATCAGCCCGGTTGGCTCGAATATGAGGAAGGCTGGAGAAGCTCCAGGAAAGAGCCAGCCAACCGGTAGTAATTGAGGACGAACAGTCCGAAGAGGGGGCAGAGGCTGAACAGGAGGAGGAAATAGAACAGCAGGAAGATAGCCCATTACAAGACCTACTGGGAGAAGTTGACTTGGCCGCCATCCTAGCCAATATGAGTAAGTATGGTCAACCTTCTAGTTCAGAGGACCCTCACGACAAACCCCAAGAAGAGAACATGCCTGTTCATGATGAAGAGGAGGAAAATACTGAACGGGAACAATCTGCTCCCATGTCACAAGAGGAAATTCTAGAAGGAGTAGAAGAAACATTTGCTCGTAAAGAATTTTAACCGCCGAGATGCATACCCTGCATCACGGAAAGGTAGCAAAGCAGGAAGAACCTCGTGAGGAAGAGTTAGCAATCGGTCATGATCCACCACCATCGACAGATCGCCGTTCCTTCAAATGAAACAATGGAAATCAAGAGTTGCGGAAGGAACGAACTAAATTTTTAAATACGTAACCCAGCTCAGACAACAAATTAGGATTCTGTAAAAGAACCAGAAGGTAAAGAGGAAAAAGAGGGCCAACAAACGGCCTGCTGTCCAAAACCCTGAGGATCCAGCTGCCGTTCCACATGATGCTGAGGTTCGTGTTAAAATAGAAAAGGATGATAAGCAAATTCAGACAGAGGCACCACCCTCAGGTGTAATAAGGGTTCTGAACTCCAAACAGCATAAAAAAAAGGTTCAGGTAAAACTCCCGGCCTCCACTGATCTATGGAAGAAAGATCCAAAGACAAAATCCTTGCACAAGATGATGAAACAAGCACAGCAAGAAGTGGAGCAACTTAAAGAGCAAACGGTTCCCCTAGAAAAATATGAAGAGTTGCAGCAGCAACTAAGGGAAGTCAGTCAATCTAAAAGACAGGCTTTTGAAGGATGGATGAAGGAACAAGAGGAAGTCACCCAGGTAACTTGTAAACTAGATACTACTATCAAACAGATGAATGACTTGTGTTCTTTATATAATAATGTTTTAGCATGTAGGCCTCCTGCTAAAAACTATGCTCTGTTTCTATTAGAACGATATTTACAATTACAAATAAAAGCTGTTAAGGCAGGCACCCCTATACAGATCAACGATGTCAATGATTTTATCGACTGTTGTAGACATTATGGGGTAAAAGTCCAGAGGTTGTTGTGTGAACTCTATTTACATGACCTTGTGCTAAGTCAGGAGACTGAATTGAACCCTGGTGCCTCCATTGGCGATATCCAATTCCAAGCATTCATTTCATTCGGGGTTAATCAGATTAAGTGGCTCAAAGCCTATGACAACTTCCAGAGTCAAGAAAATGGTCTAGATTTACGAGTTAGGGCTGAGCCTAGGAACCGAGTACAGTTATGGACAGCTCATATAAACCACATAAGGACTCCAGGTGTCATTGTAACATTAGGGCCTATGCATGCGGCACTCATTCAAGAGAGTTTAGAGTATTTTCTTATCAAAGACTCAAGCACACGTTAAAATGCCCAAATTCCGATATCGAATCTCTCGATCCACACATCCAGCCTCGTAGAACCATTTAAGTATGAGAACTTTGAGTTAGCCGGGGCCGATCGTTTGAATCTCTTATGTACGTAGCATTCTCGAAAGGTGGTCATCTTGTTAGGATATAGATTTCGTGCTCCAATTATTTGGCATCCTGCGCATGGATACCAGGCCCTGTATGATATGCCTGAGGGGCAAGCAGGTCAGTTCTTTGATTATTTAATCACTCAACATGGTTGTAGGCCTCGGCATGAGACTCCTTCTCCAGCATACTCTCTCACTGCATTACATGTCAACTACAATGTTTTCATGAGGACATGAAACAAGGTAAGAAGGGTGGTGTGTGGAGTACTAAAAAGGTATGATTTTGATGATTACTTCAATGACTTTTTAATAGAATTTGTGAACCTTTGTATCATGAATTTGGAAAGTAATAAGGAACTATAACAAAACATGTGAGAATCGATGTGTATAACTTAGCCACGGATAATGGTTACTTTCTATACAGGAAAGGGAGAAAACGAAGAGTTGCCGCTCCAAAGGAAAAGACAAAGTGGAGATAACTGTTGTCTCTCCGGACGAGAACCGAACGCAAACATAGGGAAACAGATCAAAGTAAATCGGCTCGGGAAAGAAGGAGAGGACACCAGCTCACCGCAATAGCAAAGACAGGATGAAGAGTTAACCGTTTGGCGAATCCCTCAGGATCGAAGATCCCGAGGGATCGCTCGCTTTATTTATCTAGTTGCTTGGACATCTCCGCCGTCGCCCTTATATAAAGAGACAAAGACCGTTAGTTTGGGAGATAGATAATAGCGAGATAGATAATAGCGAGATAGGATACACTTTTATGTAATCTTCTGTAAGACATCAGATTTAGTTATTAAGTTTTGTTGAACTGGTTCGATGTATTTTTGATCGATGCATTAATGAAAGCCTGGTGATCATTTCATCTTCACGTCTGCGTTAACTTAAAGCGGTGTATCCTTGGAGGCTAAGGGCCCGGCCCCGAAGGACACTTGCTTCTGTACCATTACAGCTTCGTTTCTGTGTGGTTTGTTTATTACTGTTATTTGATTATTTGATATGCTTTACAAGTTCATATTACATGCTCTGTTCAAGTTTGAATCATTGAAGTTTCTACAGCTAAGACTTGTGTGTTAACTCCGCATTGCGTTATTATTTCTTTCAAGAGTTAATCGCATATCCTTACTGTTATGTTACAGAGCTGTTATATTAACATTTGTGTTGTGAGCGTTTCCACCGAATCAGTATTGTTCCATAATTCATTAATCGTTATTGCTGTTCCATTAATATGATTTGTGTAATTCGCCTTTAGAGTGATAGAATGTTCTTTAATTGCAAAGAGTGTATAGATTGAGTTTGATTATAACCCGCGGGACTTAGTATTCAATTGTTGTTCCATTTTAGAGTTGTTGTTCCATTTCAGAATTGTGGTTTAATCCTTTATTTCCTTTGCTGTTCTATTTATCTGCATTTGATGGTTTGTTGTGAGAGATGATATAAGGCTGTAGTGAGCAGTAGAAGTCACTGTTTAGCTCCCAGGCTCGTGATCTATGATTTAGTTCCTTTTCCATCAGTTTCTGAAGGGATGGTTTATCATTGCCGAGTCTTCGATCGATAAGTTAGTGAGTTTTCGAGTGATTTGTTTATTTCTTTAAAGTAATTTGATTTCCGCTAAGCATCCGTTTACTCTTGTATTTCTTAAGCACTGTACTACTAGCATTACTCTGACAAATGAGCCTCGGATTGAGTCACTCTTTGTAATGACAAAACGCTCTTGGGTTGACATATTAATGTGAGGTAATTAGAGGTGAAAGAGACCCTTTTTATAGCTCTACACTAAGCCACAGTTGTTATTATTTAAATGAAATTTTTTGATTCACGACTATTGTTACCTAAGTCATGTTTGTTGTTACCTAAGTCATGATTTTTGTTACTTTGAACAAAACTATTTCTACTTTAGCTTACTTTCATCATTTGTCCCCCTTTACTTTATATGAAACTTGTAGGTTTTTATGATCTTTCCGTCCTTTGTTTGAATGGGGGGGGGTACTTGTAATGTATGTAGGTCCTCTTTGACATGATGATCGACCATTCAATTTATCCTGATCTATCCATAAATGAAATCTTATCTTTAAGGAATAATTCTACAAAAAATACTTCATCATGCAGCATTTCAACTTTATTAATTTTTCAAGTCCATGTTCTTGTAAAATATATGATGATTACGATAAAAAAACATTCTTAAATATTTCTATCACTATCTAATGATTTTTTCCTAAAATCCAATATTAACAAAGAAAAACATATTTATCAACAAGTATTTTAAGAAGCAACACTAGTCAAGAAGAAATTATTTACTAGAAAAAAATTTACATCATCCATAGCTCTTATAGAGTTGACCTTCCACCCCATCTATTAAGTAATATTTTTTTGATTGATAATAACCATAGTCAAATTTTAAACATAAATAGTCAACTCGAGAATAAAAGGTACCATCATGAGTCAAACTACCATCATCATAGGTCCCAATAAAGTGACATTAACACTACTAGTCACCAAGCCAAGGTAATAGCCTTTTGTTGTAAAACTGAAGGACAAGAGGTTTCATCATGAGCCAGCTTGTTCATTTTGTTAGCTCATGTGAATGGCATTGTTATTAACTGGTTACCAAGCCTGAACAATGTTCTTTAGTATACATTTAGGTAAATTGAAATTCTCTTGTAACTATGTATTTAATTCTAATAGATGGGACACTGACATCTCAATGGGTTTGAAAGGCATCCCTGTCGAGGCTATGGACGCCTGCTGGCAGAAGTGGCCATGCCTATAGTATAGAAGTTAATTCAATACTATGATCTACTTGGTTACATTGTTTTCTCGAAACTAATTTCCAAAAAAGCCTACTATTGCATATACAATGTTTGCTGTAATTCTTGGTTCATGGGGTAATATTTAATTAGTTCTTACATGATGATGGTTATGGTTTATATTTATTATTGTGTTATCAATATTCATTTTACATGTCATGGATGAAACTTTTAGGATAGTTTACATTTGACATTTTCTATCATCTAATCTATCATTCCATTATTGTACAATTTTCATATCTTTAACCAAAGATAACGGGTTCGCCCAATTAGCCGCCATTTATTGGTAGCTTAACAACACCAATTATTTTTGGGTAAAAAAAAAGGGGGCCCTTAAAGTTTTCAAATTCTCCATCTTCCAGCCATGCCCGATTATTTATTGATGCTTTCTATTAGTGTCGATTAGGTTGAATATTCCAATGCCACTTCCTCGTTATTGCATTTATTCACATGTTTTATTCAACTATGAACAATTATGCTTATAAATGAATATCAAGTGTATTAATCATTATATGTATTTCACAATTTTCGAAAAATAATCTCTTTTTGTCAACGAAGTTTTTTTCGGCAGTGACTTCCTCATAGTATCATGTGGCAGGACAATTTCAAGTATGACTAATACTCTTGGATTATTCAAAATTACTAATTTATTGACCTCTTCCTCTATGCCTGATGTGATTACTGGCCAGGGACAACCTTTAATTCAATTAGGGGGTGGTATTTTAATGTATAAGCCGTTTTCTGCTATATTGCCACATGTTGTGATATAATTCATGTGTTGTTACTCCAATACCACATACTCGGTAATTATTCATGTGTTGTTACCATAATTCTTATTGTGAATGCCAAAATGTTTATAAGACTTTGAGAGACAATGTCTAAGATAATTGATTCATCCCATGTGCCACCATTTTTTTGCCCTTAACAAGAAAAGATGATGGGTCCAGGGAAAGCGTCTCTTTGTCATCATTTTTACCTTATTTTATATCACCTTTTAATCCATTCTTCCCCCATGATATTCACAACATGATTATGTAGCTGTTATATATAACGAGGTTACTGAGGTGATGAATTATTGATAGAGGCTACTCATGAGATGTGATATATAAATATTGGTGACAAGGAACCCAATTAGTTTGGGGGAAGGAAATACTGCTATATTTTATGATAAATTTCTTTTAGGTTGCATGGATTCCACCTTTAGCATTACTTTTAGCATCGATTTCTCCTACATGAACTTCAACAAATATTAGTCTGTTCATGCCATTCCCCACTCTCAGAGACATAAAACATGAGGTTAAATGGAATAAGTTTTTGATTTATTAAAAGTTTAGGAGGGTGTCATGAAAAACAACTGATCATTATTCACTCATATTTTCAAGCTATTATATTCATTTCTTTACCACTTCCCATTTTTCAAAGTCATCAAAGCTTTCAGTTTGGGGGAGGGTATTTTTATTTTTTCTCTTTATCATGATCATTCTATCCATTACCATCCTTATTTATTTGAAAAACCTCCCTTATTCCCTATGACCTATGACATCTATGGCATTGTATTCCATAACCCTACTAAAGAACGCAAATGGTTAAATGATTGCTCCATGAGAAATATTGTTGCTACATAATAAGAAACAATTATAATGAATATCATGTGGTTGTTACATAAGAAGAAAGGAGGAAATTGATACATCAACAATTTCCTCCTAACCACATGATTGTTATACAGCAACTAGATTTTTCAAAAATGATTGTAGCAACACACTCAATTTTTTTTCCAGTGTAGCATGAGGGCATGGTAATTCTCCAATTTTGGGGAGGAGTTGTTATGCATGATGTAGTTTTTCCCCTTTCTTCCTCATTTAAGGCATACAATCTCTTTTTTTATATAGTGCAAAAATTGATTCTTATACATATATTTAAAACCATGAAATAGATTCTTGTGATTTTTGAACAACAAGAAGGTATTATTAAAATGAACAAACCCAGAAAATATCAAGCTAAACCATTTTATAAAATTCCGTAAATCATGCATTGTTACATACAATGATTTTGCTGATATATTGAAATTGGTGCTTTAGATTGCTTTAATTTTTAGTGTGGAAAAGAGTTATTGTAATAGAAACAAACTTTGTAAAATTTCAGGCATAAATAATCTATTGTTTTTGACAAAATAAAAATCACCACCTACAACCATTTTGTTTATATCTCGGGATCCATGCATCAGACAACTTTGATTTTAAGTCTGGAAATGAATTAATATAGTATAGATATGATTGAAAATTTTTAGCAAAATATGGTTTTCATTTTTGAGAAAAATTTTAATGAATTTTTTTGTTACTTGTATAATATTTTTCTCCAACTTCTTATATATGTTATTGAAATTCAATGTGAAAATTGTTACAACTTCATCAACATTACTAGAATAGAATAATCATTGTTTTGAGGAGGAATTTGGGAAAAAGTATTTTATTCAATCAACATCATGAGTGGGGCAGAGTGTTTGGGTTATTGTATTATATCATGGTTAGTATAGACACATTGGTTTCATCAGGACATGCAACATGCTCAGTTTGGGGGAGATTTAGGGCCACTAATTTGTCATTATTATTATCATTTCTTGAAATGGATTTTGTCTCTTTCTACTGCTCGTCTATCACTCCATTTACCATAATTTTCCATAAATCACCATATTAGTCTTAATTTATTTTTAATATATTGGAGGCTATTATGCATGATTTTTACAATGATGGTTTATGAATGGGTTTTTTATAACATTTCTCATGATTTTAGCATTCAGGATATTTTCTAGATTGCAAATATGAGCTCCAACTCATTTTCAAATATTCAGACTCAAAAATTTGAGAGGAAGAGAAGTGATTACTTTTCATCTTAATTTATGGGAAAATGAGGATGGATCTCAAAAATCTAAGGCATATTTTTTGTGTAGAATGGACCAACTTATTTTTTCAATGAGAAATTTTCATAAAAAATCTAAAATTGTAAAGAAACTTATTCTATAATATAATCATAGACTCCTGATGTTGTTATTTTCCCCCTTTCTCATTGTATATTTAAATGAAGACAAATATTCAAGAGGGAGATTCAGAAACTTTGAATTACCGATAGAGCTCAAGACTATGTTCTATTTATTTCTATTTTTTAATGAAATGAGATATCAATGGATTTTCATAATTGTCTACTTGTAATTTGATTTGAGTTTTTCTTATGATTGACTCATTCCTAGAAAATATGGCCCACTCCCTTGGACAAGGTGCTTCCTTGAATATGTAAGGTATATCCATCTAGTATTTGTTCTATTTACATAGACTGTAGGTTGTTACTTTTCATTTTTTTTGTTTAGTGTGAATAAACAGTTATTACTTCGAGATCTAACTATGTGTTATAACTCTAATGTCAATACATTTTGTTGTATCTCTTTTCTAATTGTAGCTCTTTATATATATGACTATTGTCCCTTGAAATTAATGTTGTTGTTCTTTGAAATAATAATTGTTGTGAGTCCATAATGATTTCCAATTTATTTTGAAATAGTTAATGCTATTATATCAATAGAGTATGGTTGAAGATTTATGTAGCTTGGGTTTTAATTTCAGCTATTCATTAAATTCATATTGGTGTATGTAAGTTTGATTCAATTAGAAATAGAGTCTACTTTTAGTTATTTCATTTTATTTATGTGTTTTAATTTCTTCATTCATTATGGTTTTCTAGATTTAAAATACTTTAAGAATACACATAGGATAGATGTGCTCTCTTTTACTACATGATTAAGCATCATATGAAATATCATGTAGAACCAATAATATTTGTTTGTAGCTACTTGAATATATTTTGTGGACTTCCTTGAAACAAAAATGGGTTCCTGGGGTTGATAATTAATCTTTAGGTGATTAGTTTTTTTTATTGATCAATTGATTTCCCCAACAGAAAAAAAAACCTACAAATAATAACAAAGGTACTTTCTAAGGGTATTTGGAATTGTAGGTTTTAAACCTGAACAGAAATTATCTACACACGAATCTTATAACAGAAAATAAACAATAGCGAGAGCATAAAACATAAAACAGATAAACACAGAGATTTTCCCCTGGATCGCAAATCGCGACGACCAGCTTGATTTTTCATTATATTCATTTCAGTGTTACAACACATATATATACATGCCGAAGCATACATAAACCCCAATCCATTAACCCTAGATTAGAACATAACTGTAGTTCCCTTGTCTGGATCTACAAAATACTAGGGGCTGAAAACCATCATACCCCAAAACCATGTGCAAACTCATGCACAAAACATGGGTGGGTCTGCCTATGAGTGGGACTGCACACCAAAAAAAATTTTGTCGGGGCGCTGCCCCGGACCCCGATAAGGCGGGCTACCGCCCCCCCTGCTACGCCCACCGCAACGTACAACGCATGGGGCTAGTCATGGAAATAATATAACACATACCCAACAGGCGTCGACTTTAAATATGAATATAATTACAAGGTTTTTAATTGATAATAGGTCATGAGGCTTTAACCATGTCTAATGAATCAAAATTCATTCCTTGATATGTTGTTCAATCCTTTTGGGCTCAAGAGTCTTGATTGAGTCCTTAAACTAACACTTAAACCTTTTGTCATTAGGGGAATTTTGAGGTCTAAATTTGGCCTCCTAAGGAAATTATAAAATAATAGTGGAAATAATAAAATCATATTGGAATACATCATCATATTTTAGAGGGAAAAAAAATTCTTTTTCAACTTGTATTTTCAACTTATCTCTCTATGGGTTTACTCAAATTTAGACTTGGAACACTCATTGGACATAGAATTTGATTCCTCATCCAAGAAGTAACCATGTTGCATACTTTTGATGGACCTTGCTACACGAAGGATGAGAAATACATGAAAAACATGATTGGAATCACATTTTTCATGCATTTATCATATTTCGTGTAGCAAAGTCCATCGAAAGTATGCAACATGGGTACTCCTTTGGTGAGGAATTAATTTTTTCATCCAACGAGTACTCCCACTTGAAATTTGAGGAAAACCTTAGGGAGATAAGTTGAAAATACAAGTTGAAAAAGAAGTCTTATTATTTTATTATTTTTTAATATTTTTACCTTTTTGCCTCGAAAATGGTGAATCATCCCCCATGGTTGACATCATCATCTTGAATCCTATTTGTTCTTATAAATTTTATTTTGGTTGTACATTTTTCTTATTAGGCCCATTTTAGACCTGAAAAGTTCTCTAATGAGGGGCTCTTTATACACCACTGAGTGGGATACATGCACCATGAGTATATTTTATGGATTGGGAATATGTATTTATCCATTAAAATCTTGAAACACGAGAATTTGGGGTTGAATCCCTATTCAAAATTCTTTAAGATTAAGCACACTTAATAATTCCTAGAAGAAACAACATGAGGCCTCGTTTGGGCCCTTTTGTCTTAATATTTGGATATGAGCAACATTAGGATGTTTTGTAGACCATAGATTGTTTTTGGTTGATTTATTATTGTTTAGGTAGGGAAATAATAATGTTAGGCCTTCCATCATGGTTTTGGGTTGGAGGAAGCAACCTCAAGCCTTAAACATAACTTTTCCATCTAAATATACATGAAAAAATTATCAACCACCACACACAAGACCCATATTGGGAATACTTAGTCTAATAGAGGGATATGTTCATGATTAATCTAGGCGTTTGAAACCAAGAATGATTCTTAAATTCAAAATGATGTTAAGCTAGAAGATAAATTCCATTATGATATAAATTAGGCACCTTCTTGAAATTAAGCACAATGAAAAACAAAGTGGAAACACCTCTATACACATGATGTTTTGAATTTGAGTTAAATATGAATGAAAATAAAATAATTTATCATGCATGTATGTGTCATGAGGCCTTATCCATCATCAAGCTGGAATGAAAACTAGTTCCTTATAATATTTTTTATGCTTTTCAAGATAAATAGTGTTATGAAACCAACTCCAAAAATAGAAGAAAAGAGAGATCAATGCCTTATAGAGAAACCACTTCTAGGGGGAAACATCCTTTAAATTACATAAATGAACAATTCTTCGATTATTAAAATGACAAAATATCCTTTCTATAAATAGGAGTCCATGGGGTCACAATATAATCCTAGCCGACCTAACAATAATAATTTAAGGGCACAACAATAACAAGAGTGGGGTTTTATGTGGCACAATAATAACGAAATAGGGACTACATGGGTACAATAATAACAATAAGGGGGCTACACTAACAATAATAAGGGACTAAACTAGTAATATAGGGACATAATATGCCCCTCTCCTTCAAACAAGTGTCATCCTCAATGCGTGATTATTTCTTGATTCTTCTATATAAAATTCTCATCCTACGATGTTGAATCTTCAACGGGTAAATTTTTCCACTTGCTGAGATACCAACTCGAAAAATAGAAGAAAAGAGAGATAAATGCCTTAGAAATCAGCCACTTCGAGGGGGAAACTTCCTTTACATTACATAAATGCACAATTTTTGGATGGTTCAAATGAAAAACCCACATTTCTATATATAGGAATCCATGGGGTCACAATATAATCCTAGCCGACCTAACAATAATAATGTAAGGGCACAACAATAATAATAGTGGGGTTTTATGGGGCACAATAATAAAAATATGGGGACTATAGGGGTACAACAATAACAATAAGGGGGCTACACTAACAACAAGAAGGGACTACAATAGTAATATAAGGACATAACATGCCCCTCTCCTTAAAAAAATTGATGTACTCAATGCTTGAGTAGCTCCATTTGCTTCTGTATAAAATTCTCATTCTCCTATCTAGAATCTTGAGTGGGTAAGTTCTTCCACTTAATGAGATACTCTGAAATTTATCAATTTCATAGCTGTCAATTTCTTGTTTCTCTGACTTCTTTAGGTTCCAATATGATTTTTCCTTTTTCATCAAGTTTTGGCAGTATTATTTAAACTAGAAGTTTGTCACCAATAACCTGCTTTAAGCATGAAACATGGAAAACTGGGTGCACTCGAGAAGAAGCACGAAGCTCCAATTTGTATGCCACAATACCAATATTTTGCAACACCTTGTAAGAACCATAGTACTTTGCTGATAATTTATTATCCTTCTTAGCTTGCTTGAGGGAAATTTGTTTGTATGGTTTTAGCCATTAAAATACCTAGTCTCCTACATCAAAACTTCTCTCACTGCGTTGTTGATATGCATGTTGTTTCATTCGATTTTGTACAAAATTTAGGTAATCCTTTAAGATTTGGAGAACTTGTTGTTGATTATCGATGCGATATTACACTACTTGAACCTTACAATTTTCTATTAAAGATGATGTGATGGATGGTGGATGATATCCATAATGTTCCATAAATGGGGTCATTTTTTCTGCAGTATGGAAGGAAGTGTTATACCACCATTCAACTGGAGGTAACCACTTCACCCATTGTGTTTGTTTATCATATACGAAACAACAAAGATATCCTTCCAAACATTTTTTCACTATCTCAGTTTTCACATCAGATTGAGGAGAATAAGATGAGCTATGGGCTACTTGAGTCCCCAAAAAATAAAATAATTTCTTCCAAAATTTTCTAGTGAAAATGGGATCTTTGTCGCTTACAATAATCTTTGGGTTTTCATGTATCTTTTGAATTTTTTCAATAAATGGAGTAGCAATTGTACTTCAACGGATGAGATAATGCAAAAAATTGTGTATACCTCCTAAGTCTATCAAGTACCATAATTATGACACTCTTTCCTTCAGACTTAGGTAAACCTATGATAAAATCCATTGAAACCTACTCCCAACATTGACTTGGAAGGGGTAAAGGTTGTAGCAGACCCGAGGTCTTAATAAAACCAAACATTCTGCCAACAAATTTTGAATATCAGATTTAAGGCCATCCCAAGAAAATTATTTCTTCACCCTCTGGAAATTTTTTAAAAATACCGAGTGTCCTCCTATGGGAAAGGTGTCCAATTCCAAAAGAATCTTTCATTTTAGTTGGGAATTATTACAAATATATAAGTGATCTTTGTACCACGAGGAATCATTTTTCAAACCAAATGTATCTAGTGTACTGGGATCTTGTTTCAGCTTTTTAATCAACTTCCACACTTCTTTTTCATTATTCCATTCCTCCCTTGCTTTGGTTATTCAGTGTGGTTGGATAATAGAAATGGCACAAAGAAATTCTTCCACCTCCTCATCCTTTCTTGAGAGTGCATCTGCAAAAGCATTTAGCTTCCCTTTTTTGTAGATGATTTCAAAGTCATAACCCCACATCTTTGTCACCCATTTTTTCCTCTCTTCTGAAGATAATCTTTGTTCAAAAAAGTATTTAAGACTATCATGATCAATTTTTACCTTGAAGTGTCTTCCCATTAGGGAAGGCCGTAATTTCTTTAGTGCATGTAGTATTTCCAATATTTCCTTCTCATAAATTGCTTTCTGTAAATATTTTCCTTTTATTGGACAGCTTTCGAAAGCAACGGGTCTTCCTTCTTGCATTAAAACAACACCAATTCCATTTCCTAAGGCATACACTTCCACAATAAAGGTTTTTGTGAAGTCTGGCATAGCTAAGACTGGTGCTAGGCACATTGCCTATTTAAGATGTTCAAAGACCTTAGTTTCTTCAAGAGTCCATGAAAATGCATCTTTCTTCAATAATGTTGTTATAGGTGCTTCTATTCTCCTGTAATTCTTAACAAACTTGTGATAATACACTATTAACCTGAGAAATCCTCGCAACTTCTTTATGGTTGTGGGGAATTTCCATTTCTTCATGGATTTAATTTTGTTAGGGTCTACCTTAACACCCTCCTAAGATACAATATGACCTAGATATTCCACCTCTTGTACTCCAAAGAAGAAATTGGAAGTTTTTCCATATAATTGTTTCTCCTCCAATAGTTTGGGCACCCTGTCAACATGTTGAACATGATCCTTCCAAGACTTGTTGCAGATTAGTATATCATAAAATAATACTAATAAAAAATTTCTAAGGAAGGGTTTAAAAATGGAATTCATCAACCCTTGAAATGTAGAAGGTGCATTGGTAAGTCCAAAATGCATGACCAAAAATTCATAATGACCCTCATGAGTTTGGAATGCTATTTTAAGAATATCTTCAGTGGTTATTGTAATTTGATGATATCCTCAACGAAGGTACAACTTGGTAAAATAAATTTCTCCATGTAATTCATCCAACAATTCATCAATCACAGGAATGGGAAATTTATGTTTAATAGTGATATTATTGATCTCCCTATAATCCTGACACATGTGCCATGATCCATCCTTCTTGTGCACCAATACTACCGTAGCAGAGAAATAACTTTGACTATGTTGAATTATACCATCATCTAACATTTCTGCAATAAAACATTCAATTTCTCTGTTTTAGACATAAGGATATATGTAAGGCATGATGTTTGGAGGAACAATTCCTAGACTCAAATGAATCGCATGATCATGATCATGAATAGGTGGGAATCCTTTGGAAGTTTCAAACACCTTGGAATGATTGTCCAAGAGTTTTTGGAGATCTGGAGAAATATATGATTTTGATGTTAGAACTTCTAGTGAGCATAATTACGCAATTATGCCTCATCATTATTTATTCCGAAGCTTTGTCATGACATTAGAGCTTATTATCATTCCTAGCTTCCATGCGATACCACGTAATTCAACTTCCTTTCCTTCCGAAAAAAAAATTCTTGAAAATTAAAAGCTATCGTCCCCAAATTTTGTAACCATTTTACTCGTAGTACAACATCACCACATCCCATTTGAATGGAAATCATCAGAATATTCAATACATATTCCCCCATGGTTAGCTTGATATTATGGCAATTTTTTAGAGAAATTTATAGTCCTTCCATTTTCAACCATCACTTGACAGTCTAGTGCTAGGTCTAGGAATAAATTCAATGCCTTGGCTACCTTACAATGAATAAAATAATGGGTACTACGTGAATCAATCAACACTATTACATTTTTCTTCTTGATATGTACTTCTACCTTGAGGGTTTAAGGAGTGGTAATTCCTGCCAATGCATTACAAGATATGGTTGGACTCATTTCTTCTTTCTATAGGGTTGGTTCCTGTTGTTTATCCTCTTCTTTTGAAGTTTCTTGTTCATTTTCTTCCTCCTCTTCAAAATCTATGTCAAATAATTTCTTCTTAGCACACTTATGATCTTTAGTGTATTTTATATCACAAATGTAGAGAAGCCCTTTTGCTCTTTTTTCTTCCAATTGTTGTGGTATCAACCTTGTAGGTTGTGGAAGTCTAGGAGTATCAACACTTCCATCTTTATAAACATGAGTGATAGGCGTCCTTGTCGCCTTAATTTTACTTTCAATTTTTCTTTCCAACCTGAATGGCTTCTCCAATGAATTAGGTTCCCAAAGGTGAGCCTCATGTTGGATGTTATCTTTAAAGTCCCTATGAAGACATCAATCACGTGTTCCTCTGGAATATCAGTTACCCTTATATTCAATTTTTTGAAGTCCTCAATGTGCTCCACCATTGAACCTATTGTGTAACCAGCTCCAAAAATAGAAGAAAAGAGATATCAATGCCTTATAAATGAGCCACTTCAAGGGGGAAACCTCCAATACATTACATAAATGAACAATTCTTGGATGCTACAATTTACAAAAACTCCTTTCTATATATAGGAGTCCATGTGGCCATAATGTAATCCTAGTGGGCCACAATGTAATCCTACCCGACCTAACAATAATAATTTAAGGGCACAATAATAACAAAATGCGGGTTACAAGGGTACAATAATAACAATAAAGGGGTTACACTAATAACAGTAAGGGACTATACTGGTAATATATGGACCTAACATGCCCCTCTCCTTCAAAAAAGTGTTGTACTCAACACTTGAGTAGCTCTGGGTACTTCTGTATAAAATTATCATCCTGGACCCATGTAGAATCTTCAGTGGGTAAGTTATTCCACTTGATGAGATACTTTGAAATTGATCGATTATGTAGCTGTCGAGTTCTTGTTTTCATGACCGCTTCAGGTTCCAATATGACTTTTCCTTCCTCATCAAGTTCTGGAAATATTGTTTGAGCTGGAAGATTTTCACCTATAACCATTTTTAAGCATGAAACATGGAAAAATGGATGCACTCGTGAAGAAGAAGGAAGCTCCAATTTGTATGCCATAGTACCAATCTTTTGCAACACCTTGTAAGGACCATATTACTTTGGCGATAATTTATTATCATTCTTAGCTTTCTTGAGGGACATTTGTTTGTATGGTTGTAGTCGTAAAAATACCCAATCTCCTACATCAAAACTTCTCTCGCTGCGATGTTGATCTGCCTATTGTTTCATTCGATTTTGTGCCAAATTTAGGTTATCCTTTAAGAGTTGGAGAACTTCTTGCTGATGCTCGATGTGATCTTCCACTGCTTGAACCTTCGAATTTTATCTTAAAGATGATGTGATAGATGGTGGATGATATCCATAAAGTGCCATAAATGGGGTCATCTTTGCTGCAGTATGGAAGGAAGTGTTATACCACCATTCAGCGAGAGGTAACCACTTGACCCATTGTGCTTGTTTATCAAATACAAAACAACGAAGATATCCTTCCAAACATTTATTTACTATCTCAGTTTGACCATCAGATTGAGGATGATAAGATGAGCTATGAGCTAATTGAGTACCCAAACAAGAAAATAACTCCGTCCAAAAATTTCCAGTAAAAATGGGATCTCTGTCACTCACAATAAACCTTGGGCTTCCATGTAGCTTTTGAATTCTGTCCATAAATGTAGTAGCAACTGTACTTGCTTTAAATGGATGAGATAATGCACAAAAGTGTGCATACTTGCTAAGTCTATCAACTACCACCATGATGACACTCTTTCCTTCGGACTTAGGTAAACCTGTGATAAAATCCATTGAAATCTCCTCCCAACGTTGACTTGGAATGGATAAAGGTTGTAGAAGTCCCAGAGTCTTAATTGTCTCAACTTTAGTCTGCTAGCAAACAAAACATTCCGCCACAAAATTTTGAATATCAGATTTAAGGCCATCCCAAAAAAATTCTTTCTTCACCCTCTGGTAAGTTTTTAAAAATCTTGAGTGTCCTCCTAAAGGAGAAGTGTGCAATTCCAGAAGAATATTTTTTTTCAGTTGGGAATTCTTAGAAAGATATAATCGATCTTTGTACCATAAGGAATCATTTTTCCAACTAAATTTATTAGATGTACTAGGATCTTGCTGCAAATTTTGAATGAGTGCCCATACATCTTTGTCCTTCTTCCATTCATCTCTTGCTTCGGTTATCCAATCTGGTTGGATAATATAAATGGCACAAAGCAATGCTTCCACCTCTTCATTCTTTCTTGAGAGTGCATTTGCAACAACATTAAGCTTTCCTTTGTTGTAGATTATTTCAAAGTCATAACCCAACATCCTTGTGACCCATTTTTGCTGCTCTTCGGAAGATAGTCTTTGTTCCAAAAAGTGTTTAACAATATCATGATCAGTTTTTACCTTGAAGTGTCTTCCCATTAGGTAATTTCTCCATTTCTTTAGTGCATGCAATATTGCTAACATTTCCTTCTCATAAATAGGCTTTTGTAAATATTTTCCTTTGATTGGAAGACTTTCAAAAGTAATGGGTCTTCCTTCCTACATTAAAACAACACCAATTCCATTTCCTGAGGCATCACATTCCATAATAAAGGTTTTTTTGAAGTCTGGCGTAGCTAAGACCGGTGCTAGGCACATTGCCTCTTTAAGATGTTCAAAGGCCTTAGTTGCTTCAGGAGTCCATGAAAATGCATCTTTCTTCAATAATGTTGTTAGAGGTGCTGCTATTCTCCCATAATTCTTAATAAACTTGCGATAATACCCTGTTAACCCGAGAAATCCTCGCAACTGCTTTATGGTTGTGGGGACTTTCCGTTCCTTAATGGATTTAATTTTGTTAGGGTCTACTTTAACACCCTCGTGAGATACAATATGACCCAGATATTCCACCTCTTGTACTCCAAAGAAACATTTGGATTTTTTTGCATATAATTGTTTCTCCCGCAATAGTTTGAGCACCCTGTCAACATGTTCAACATGATCCTTCCAAGACCTGCTATAGATTAGTATATCATCAAAAAATACTAGCACAAATTTTCTAAGGAAGGGTTTGAAAATGGAATTCATCAACCCTTGAAATGTAGAAGGTGCAATGGTAAGGCCAAAAGGCATGACCAAAAATTCATAATGACCCTCATGAGTTCAAAATGCTTTTTTTGGAATATCTTTAGTCTTCATTATAATTTGATGATATCCTGAACGAAGATCCAACTTGGTAAAATAGATTGCTCCATGTAGTTCATCCAATAATTCATCAATCACAGGAATGGGAAATTTATCTTTAATGGTGAGCTTATTGAGATCCCTATAATCCAGACACATTCACCATGATCCATCCTTCTTGTGTACCAATACTTCAGGAGCAGAGAAAGAACTTTGACTAGGTTGAATTATACCCGCCTCTAACATTTCTGCAATCATACGTTCAATTTCGCTCTTTTGGATGTAAGGATTTCTATAAGGCCTGATGTTTGGAGGAAAACTTCCTATAATCAAATGAATAGCATGATCATGATCACAAATAGGTGGGAGTCCTTTGGGAGTTTCAAACTCCTTGGAATGATTTTCCAAGACTTGTTGGAGATCTGCAGAAATAGATGATTTTGATGTTGGAACTTATAGTGAGCATAATTGTGCAATTACACCTCGTTGTTCTTTCTTTAGAAGCTTTGTCATGACATTAGAGCTTATTATCTTTCCCGACTTCCCTGCAATACCACGTAATTTGACTTCCTTTCCTTCTGAAAAAAAATTCAAGAAAAGTTCTTGAAAATTAAAAGCTACCGTCCCTAAATATTGTAACCATTGTACTCCTAGTACAACATCAGCACCTCCCATAGGAATGGAAAGCATTGGACTAGTCAATAGATATTCCCCCATGGTCAGCTTGATATTATGGCATTTTCCAGAGCAATTTATAGTTCCTCCATTTGCCACCATCACTTGACATTATGGTGTTGGGTATAGGAAACAATTTAATTCCTTGGCTACCTTGCAATGAATAAAATTATGGGTGCTACCTGAATCAATCAACACTATTACCTTTTTCTTCTTGATATGTCCTTCTATCTTGAGAGTTTGAGGAGTGGTAATGCCTGCCAGTGCATTACACAATATGGTCGGATTCATTTCTTCCTCTTCTAGGGCTGGTTCCTAGTGTATATCCTCTTCTTGTTCATTTTCTTCTTCTTCTTCACAATCTATGTAAAATAATTTTTTCTCAGCACACTTATGACCTTTAGTGTATTTTCTATCACAACTATAGCAAAGTCCTTTTGCTCTTTTTTCTTCCAATTTTTGTGGTGTCAACCTTGTAGGTTGTGGAAATATAGGCATAGAAACACTTCCTTCTTTATAGAAGTGAGTGGTAGGCTTCCTTGTCGCCATAATTTTACATTCAATTTTTCTTGCCAACCTGAATGCCTTCTCCAACGAATCAGGTTCCAAAACGAGAACTTCATGTTGGATGTTATCTTTTAAAGTGCCTATGAGGAGATCAATCCTGTGTTCCTCTGGAATATTAGTTACCCTTATATTCAATTTTTGGAATTCCTCAATATGCTCCCCCACTAAACCCTTTTGTTTGAGATTTATCAATTGGCTAAAGAAGGTGTTGCTCTTTGTATCCTCATAATGTGCTATCATTTCCTCCGTAAAAATTGACCAAGCCACAATTTTTTTACGGGAGAAAAGCCATCGATACCATACAAATGCATTTTTTTCTAAATGTAAAGTTGCAATGCGTACCTTTTGTGTGTTTTGCACATTATGGAGATCAAAATATTTCTCCATCCGTAGTATCCATGTTACAGGATCCTTTCCATCAAACTTCTTCATATCCATTTTTGGAATATGGTGGTTTTTCCCGCCAACATTAGAGTTTATGAAATCATGATTAACATTTATTTTTTTTCTCATCATGAGTTTCCTCTACTATCTTTTCACCATTAGCAAACATTTCTTTTATCAACTTTGTCAAACCTTCTATGTCTGCTTTTAGATCATTCTTCATGTTTTCCATTTTAGATTCCATGCCAGCTTCCATGTCATCTATCTTAGATTCCACGTATTTCTTCAAACCATCCATATTATTCTTCACACCATCCATCTTTGCTTCCACGCATTTCTTCAAAACTTCCATTTCATTTTTTGCTGCTCTTTGCGAGAACGAAATTTGGTGCATTTGCTCTTGTAATTTTGATAGATCATGTTGCAATTCTTCATCTTCATGAGTCATAGTAGAGCCTCCTGAAGGCTTAATGGGTGTGGAATTATTTTTACGGGGCATTTTTTAGAACCCAATACTGATATCTATTCTATAGTATGCCCTTGGAATCAATTCAAATTGGATTTTCAAACAAGACTTATGCAAATTGGAAAAAAAATAAACACCTTTTTCTTGCTTTTGAGGAGCTCGATATTGAAATTTGATTATCTTTGTGATTGCAGCTCTCCAATATCTGAAATTCAGCACTAAAGTAGCCCTATGAATTCTCTTTCGAATTCCATAGGTCTAACCTGATTTGGATTCTCCAAGAGAAAGTTATGTCCAATCTCCCACAATGACCTAATTATGGACTGGTTCAATAGATTGAACTTGTACAGCTTGCCACGTGTCACTATTTCATCATTCACCTCTGAAATTGATAGCCAAAGAAATAAAGTCTGTGTAATTGTGACCAATTTTTACGGCACTCCAATCCGATGCTTAGAGAGAGATTTATTGAAATTTTCCCACAATCACCTCTTTGAGATGAAATTTGGGAGCTTGAAAAAGTAGCACCTTCCACAGATCATATCTCCAAAAATATTGTGAATCAAGATCTGAAATGTTTTGACAAGTTTCCTCAGGATTTCAGCTTCGCACCCTAAAAATTTCAGATTCTGAACCTTCTTAGAAAATAATATTTATAGAAAAAATTCCACGATGACCTGTTTAGGAGCCTGAAAAAATACCTAACTTCCACAGATCATATCTCCGAAAATATTACAAACCAAGCTCTGAAATTTTTAGAAGATCTTTCTCAGGATTTCGGCTTCGTACCCTAAAAATTTCAGCTTTTGAAACTTCATAGAAAAAAATTTATAGCGAAAATTCCACGATGACCTGTTTGGAGCAACGAAACCCTAGAATCCAAAGCTCTAATCCCAAATGTTGTGTAACCAGCTCCAAAAATAGAAGAAAAGAGATATCAACACCTTATAAATGAGCCACTTCGAGGGGGAAACCTCCAATACATTACATAAAAGAACAATGCTTGGATGCTACAATTTATAAAACCTCCTTTCTATATATAGGAGTCCATGTGGCCATAATGTAATCCTAGCCGACCTAACAATAATAATTTAAGGGCACAATAATAACAAAATGGGGGTTACAAGGGTACAATAATAACAATAAAGGGGTTACACTAATAACAATAAGGGACTATACTGGTAATATAGGGACCTAACAGAACCCTTTTGTCTGAGATTTATAAATTGGGTAAAGAATGTGTTTCCCTTTGTGTACTCATAATGTACTGTCATTTCCTCTGTAAAAATTGACCAAGTGACAATTTTTTTACAAAAGAAAATACATCGATACCATACAAATGTATTTTTTTCTAAATGTAAATTTGCAATGCGTACCTTTTGTGTGTTTTTCACATTATGGAGATCAAAATATTACTCCATATGTAGTATCCATGTTACGAGATCCTTGCCATCAAACTTCCTGATATCGAGCTTTGGAATATGGTTGGTCTTTAATCCAACATTAGAGTTTATGAAATCATGATTAACATTTTTTTTTTTCATCGTGAGTTTCTTGTACTACATTTTCACCATTAGGAATAATTTCTTGTATTAATTTTTTCACACCTTCCTTCAAACCTTCCATGTCTACTTTTAATCCATTCTTCATGTATTCCATGTTGTCTTTCATTTTTTCATCTATCTTAGCTTCCATTTCATCCATCTTATCTTCCATGCCATCGATATTAGATTCCATGCCATTCTTCAAAACTTATGTGCTTTTCTTCAAATCATCCATCTTAGTTTGCACACCTTTCTTCAAAACTTTGATTTCATTTTTTGTTTCTCTTTGCGAGAGAGAAATTTTCTGCACTTGGTCTTGTAATTTTGATATATCATGTTGCATTTATTCCTCTTCATGAGTCATTGTAGAGACTTATGAGGGCTTATTTGGTGTTGAATTATTTTTAGGGGCTATTTTAGAACCTAATATTGATATATATGCTTCAAATATGCCCTTAGAATCCCTTCAAACTAGTGTAGTCCCTTATATTACTAGTGTAGTCCCTTCTTATGGTAGTGTAGTCCCTTATATTACTAGTTTTGTCTCTTATTATTCTATTGTAGTCCCTTATTATATTAGTCTAGCCCCCCTTATTGTTATTTTTGTACCCCTGTAACTCCCATATTGTTATTATGGTGCCCTTAAATTATTATTGTTAGGTCGGCTAGGATTACATTGTAGCCCCACTAGGATTACATTGTGGCCCCATGGATTCCTATATATAGAAAGGAGGTTTTGTCATTTCTATCATCCAAGAATTGTTCATTCATGTAATGTATTCGAGGTTTCCCCCTCAAAGTGGCTTATTTCTAAGGCATTGATATATCTTTTCTTCTATTTTTGGAGCTGGTTTCATAACATTTGGTATTAGAGATTTGGATTCTAGGGTTTCATTGCTCCAAACAGGTCATCGTGGAATTTTTTCTATAAATTTTTTTTTATGAAGGTTCAGAAGCTGGAATTTATAGAGTGTGAAGCTGAAATCATGAGGAAAAACTTCACAAAATTTCAAATCTTGGTTTGCAATATATTGAAATATATGATCTATGGAAGTTAGAGTTTTGTGCAAGCTCTTGAATTTAACCTAAACAGGTCATCGCCGAATCTTCACAATAACGCTTTTTCTACGAATACTCGGAAGTTGAAAATTTGAGAGTATGAATCCAAAATCCTAAGGAAGATCTTTGCAAAATTTCTGATCTTGGTTCGCAATATTTTCAGAGATATGGCCTATGGAAGTTAGGTGTTTTTCATGCTCCCGAATTTCATCTCAGAGAGGTGAACGTGGAAAAATTTGCATACCTCTCTCTGTCTGAGCATCAGATTTGAATTTTGTAAAAAGTGGCTGCAAATGCACAGATTGAAGTTTCCTAGATATCAATTTCAGAGAGGAAGGAGAAAACAGTGACACGTGGCAAGTCGTACAAGTTCACTCTACTAAATGAGTCCATAATTAGGTCATCGTAGGAGATTGGGCACAAATTTGTCTTCAGCAATCCAAATTAGTCAGACTTGTGGCATTCAAAAGAGGATTGAGAGGGATACCTCAGGGCCAAATTTCATTTATTGAGGATCCAAAATCACATAAATAATTCAATTTCAATATCGAGCTTCTCAAAAGAAAAAAAAAGGTGTGTATTTGGTTTTCAAAATTGCATAACTTTTGTTTGAAAAAGCAGTTTGAAGTGATTCCAAGGGAATATTTAAGAATTTTTATCAGTATTGGGTTCTACAATGCCTCCAAAAAATAATTCCATACCCATTAATCCCTCAAAAAGCTATACTATGACGCATGAAGAGGAAGAATTGCAGTATGAGATATCAAAATTATGGTACCAAGTGCAACAAATTTCGATCTTACGAAGAGAAACCAAAGATGACATAGATGGTTTAAAAGAAGAAATGGAGGCTAACTTGGATGGTTTGAAGGATCAAATAATAGCTAATATGGATGGTAAATTAGTGGAAGATAACATCGAGCATCAACAAAAAGTTCTCCAACTCTCAAAGGATAACCTAACTTTGGTGCAGAATCTAATGAAACAATAGGTATATCAACATCACATCGAAAGAAGTTCTGAAGCAGTCATAGAAACAATAACTCGAAAATTACGATCAATTTTAGAGTATCTCAGCAAGTGGAAGAACTTTCCCGTAGAAGATTCTTCATGGGAGGATGAGAATTTTATACAGGAGCATCAAGAAATAATCAAGCATTGAGAACAACACTTGTTTGAAGGAGAGGGCATGTTAAGTCCCTATATTACTTGTGTAGTCCCTTATTATGTTAGTGTAGACCCCCTTATTGTTATTGTTGTACCCCTGTAACCCCCATATTTTTATTACTATGCCCTTACATTATTATTGTTAGGTCGGCTAGGATTACATTGTAGCCCCACTAGGATTACATTATGGCCCCATGGACTCCTATATATAGAAAGGAGGTTTTGTCATTTGGATCATCCAAGAATTGTTCATTCATGTAATGTATTGGAGGTTGTCCCCTCGAATTGGCTTATTTCTAAGGCGTTGATATCTCTTTTCTTCTGTTTTTGGAGTTGGTTTCACAACAATGAAATCATGATTAACATTTATTTTGTTTTCATCGTGAGTTTCTTGTACTGCATTTTCACCATTAGGAATAATTTATTGTATCAATTTTGTCAAATCTTCCTTCAAACCTTCCATGTCTGCCTTTAGATCATTCATCATGTATTCCATGCTGTCTTTCATTCTTTCATCTATCTTAGCTTCCATTTCATCCATCTTAGCTTCCATGCCGTCCATATTAGATTCCATGACTTTCTTCAAAAATTCTGTGCTTTTCTTCAAATCATCCATCTTAGTTTACACACCTTTCCTCAAAACTTCGATTTCATTTTTTTTTTCTCTTTGCGAGAGAGAAAAATTGTGCACTTGGTCTTGTAATTTTGATATATCATGTTGCATTTATTCCTCTTCATGAGTCATTGTAGAGACTTATGAGGGCTTAATTGGTGTTTAATTATTTTTAGGGACCATTTTAGAACCTAATACTAATATCTATGCTTCAAATATGCCCTTAGAATCCCTTCAAACTAATTTTTCAAACATTACTTATGCAATTTTTAAAAAATACACACATTTTTCTTTCTTTTGAGGAGCTTGATATTGAAACTGATGTATCTCTATAATTTGAGATCCCCAACAATTTATCTTTGGTCTTGTAGTAGCCCTCTATGTTTTCTTTCCAGTGCCATAGGTTTGACTAGATTTGGATTCTTCAAGGAAAGGTTATGCCCAATCTCCCACAATGACCTAATTATTACTAGTTCAGTAGAGAAAACTTTTATGATGTGCCATGTGTCTCTTTTTTCTCCTTCGGCTCTAAAATTGATACATAGGAAACTACATTTTGTGTATTTTCATCCACTCTATATATAATTCCAATCTGATGCTCAGAGAGAGAGTTATGACGATTTTCCTAATGTCATCTATTTTAGATGAAATTCTAGAGCCTATTAAAACCTTAACTTCCACATATCATATCCCCGAAATTATTGCAAACCAAGATATGAAATTTTTACATATCATTCCTTAGGATTTCATTGCAATTGGGTGTTTTTTTTAGCGTCTGAACCTTCATAGAAAAAAATTTATAGCGAGAATGCCACGCTGACCTATTTGAAGTAGTGAAACCCTAGAATCCAAAGATATGATACCAAAATTTATGAAACCAGCTCAAAAAATAGAAGAAAAGAGAGATCAACACCTTAGAAATTAGACACTTCGCGTGGGAAACCTCCTTTACATTACATAAATGAACAATTCTTGGATGATTGAAATGAAAAAACCTCCTTTCTATATATAGGAGTCCATGGGGTCACAATATAATCCTAGCCGACCTAACAATAATAATGTAAGGGCACAACAATAACAATAGTGGGGTTTTGTGGGGCACAATAATAACAAAATTGGGACTACAGGGGTACAACAATAATAATAAGGGGGCTACACTAACAATAATAAAGGGCTACACTAGCAATATATGGACCTAGCAAATAGCCTTGAATAAGTCCTCAAATCAACACATGAAAAATCTGTAGGGGATACTTGATCTCTAAGTATGGCATAATAAACATGAGAACATTCTTTTAACTAGATATGGTTGTTAAGGAATAAACATGCTCAGGAGGGAAGAAATAATCTTCAGCCCAAATGGAAACTTCTCAAGCTCAAGCAGCATATCAACATATAGGAACCATAAAATAAGCCCTCTCAAGGGATTCACTAGCATTCAAATTAATATGGGTTACATTTCAAGGAATTATACATCACACATGTCTCTCAAGTTCTTAAAATTAGTTCAAAGAGAGAAACAATATTTTTTTACCCCTAATCCTTACTCCCTAGGCTAAAAGAATGAAAACTAGTCCTCAAACCACTAGGTATGACCTACACATGATATCAAATATCTTAAAATGGGATATGGTATTATGAATAAGTTAGTTGTGAACCAAGAATGGGTTATGATGTTAAGGAATGTTAGAATAAAAAACAAGGACCTTATTCCCTAAATAGAGCTTCTGTGACTTAGTCACCATGGAAAAAATCTATAACCCATAAGGCATGCACTCTTTTCGGGAATTTTTTAATATGCTTTTTTTACAAGGAAATATTAGGATTTTCTTCGCAATATTAGTGGGTATATAGATCTCAATAATGCTCGAGGAAGGAAATAAATGGGATTAGAAATTTAAGAAACATTCTTGGGTTAAATCATCATGAAAGGGTATTAGAAAAACGCATAGGATATTTATATGTGATGTTTGGCCTTTAATAAGGATATTGATTTCATTAACACGTTTTTTCTAGTAATGACGATTCAAATGCTTTTGAATACGAAAAAAAAGGAAAATAAGGTCCTTGCATTGGACAATGAAACTTCTAGGTATTAAGAAATATAAAAAATGTCTCTATCCACAATACATGCACTTGCAATGTGTCCGCTCAACTTCAAGTGACATGACATACTCCCTTAGGCAGTTTTATGTAGATAAGATGGATCTAGGGACTTTGAATATAACTATGAGAGGGAAATTGGTCATGTTCCGTTATAAGGCTTTAGTGCTACAACTTTTATTTTGAAATGGGTGAGGGTGAGTGAGTTTTATATAGTAATTATTTTATGTTAAAAATGTGTGCATTTTTTAATGATGTGCAGTCACTTTCATAGCCAAAATTATAATTGGGAACATGATAAGAAAACTTAGGATATTTGATTTTCTTAGAAACTACAATTGGTTGTTATTTTACACTCATTAAGAAAATTGGTGCTACTAGTATCACTCCCTTTATTCATGGTTATAATTACCACCTTTTCAAACCATGTCCCCAACAACCTTGTAACGCTACCTTAAATTTCACCTTCCACTTAAAAGTGCACTACTAGTTATAAACTTGACATTTATTCCCCTATCAATTTGTAATTAATTATGTTTAGCATTATTTTATTTGAGAATGAATATTTTATTAACATTTAAATCAGAATTTGATAAATTAAAAATATGTATTTTCAATATGTATTACTTTGATTAAGGAAATGGTTGAATACAACTAACAAATTTTTGAGTACCTACATGAAACACGCCCCCATGAGTAAGGTATAGTGAGGTGGTATGTGTATTGAACATGTAAACATGTCCATGCCACCATTTGATTTTTTCCCTCCTACCCAAATCATTAAATGAGGAAGCTATTTTTGCTGAAGTATTTCTCCCCTCACGGGAATGTTTTAGGGTTTATATTTTGTAGATGGGATAATTCCCATACCTTAGAAATATATTAACTTATGCTTAATACATCATGTTTTTTAGGTGTCTTGGTAGTTATGAAATTCCTTGAGAAAGGGTGCATACGAGGAGTTCTTATCTACATCAAAATAATTATATTTTTTTGAATTAATGAGTGTTTGGAAAATATTTCTTCCTAAATGGTTAATGTGCACTACCATAGTTTTTCATTTATAAAAATATACAAGTGAATTTGGATATGTATCTTGTATATATTGGGTGTTTTTTTTTATTAGTAAAATATGAATGCTTTATTTATTAGCGATTTTGAAAGGTCAAGTCCTAGTATAACATTGTGCTCATTGTTAAGTACCAAAGAAGTTACATGATTGAGGAAATTCCCTTAATTATCTATAATAATCCTTAAAGAATATAAATATAAGATATAATCCTTGAAAGTGTAAATTATATACATATATATTCTAAAAGTAATTTACTTCCATAGTAAACTTTCATAAGCTACATTATTTAACCCATTATTATCACCTCTGGAAGACACTATGGAAGATGTGTCTATGAATGAAAAGGAAAAGTTTTTGAGTTTTTAGGCCTTAGTGGCTCATAATAGTTTTAGAGATAAACATAGTAATTACACATATAATCCAATACATATGTGTATTAACAACAATTCCTATTGTTTCTAGCTTTACATGTTTGAAAATTTTGGGAAATATAGCTACTTCTAATGAAGTAAAAGACTTCTAATAGGAAATGAATACGTTGTTTTAAGACAAAAAAATATATGTTGAAAGTGTGAGGGCTTGGCATACTTGGAAGTAGCTAGGAGAGAACTCATTAAAGTTCCTTACCATTAGCATTATTTAGCATAAAAACATGTAATGATTTAAAAGAAAATATTAATGAGAAAAAGTGTATTAAAAGAAAATAATTTTCATATGTTGAAATGATTTTTGTGCGATATGGAATAAGGCACCATGATCTAAGGGATGACTAAAAGGTTTTTATTCACCATCAAAAGGGAGAAAATACTAACTGGTGTTATGCATATCATCACAAAATTTTATGTTGCAATATAACATGCCTAATATCTTCTTTTAGTGAAGTGTTATTCCCAATGTGTTCATTTGAGGACAACAATAACAATATGTGGTCTTTTTTGAAGGGAAAGGTGGAGCGACAAAGCACTGACCTAGAACTCCAGGGTTTCCTTTGCGCCCCTATAGCGGGTGTCGTCACTGCCTCTGATCCACTGCTGCTACTTGCAACCTTGTGATCTCTGACTACTTTTGCATCGCAGAATCCAAAGCGGGGGACCTTGTCACCCCCCCCCCCCACCTCTAGGAAATACCCAAACTTTCCTGTTTTGGATAGATATGACAAACCTGACTCCGCCAACGCTTCGCAGGTTGCGACCGACAAATCAGACCTTCAATTTAAAGGATCCGAATGAGCCAGCGCAAATGAAGTGCCCACGGTGAAATCGTCAACCTGCATACGAATCGAGCCCAAGAGGCCTGAGATCCACTTTCCGGAAGAAATAATGAACGGCTGAATCTAGTATATGCATGACCATGCCCTGATTGGCAAATTTATTGGGTTTTGGCCCACTGAAAAAACCCTCTATGGTTGGATAAATGCCAAATGGAAGCCAAAGGGTTAGGTCACTCTACAGCTTCACCCCAAAGGATTCTTCAATATCATCTTCACCTATCTTGAATACAATAATCGAGTCATGGATGGAGGTCCTTACTTCTTCAACATGGCGGGGCTCTTTCTTAGGGATTGGGTTGAACGCTTCAATCCTGACAAAGAAGACTTCAACTGGGCACTAGTTTGGATCCGCCTCTACTCTCTGTTGTAGGAATATTGGGAGGAAATCACTCTCAAGGATATTGGAAATTTCTTGGGAACCTTCATCAAAGTGGCAGAGGAAACAAATCACAATCGATACACAGCCGATGCCCATATCTGTGTGTACATGCATCTCGCGAAGGCCCTCCCTGATTCGGTAAGTTTAATGCATGAATATTTTTAATGGATTCAATCTATTGATTCTGAACAAGTTCCCTTCCACTATCGTAAATTCCATATGCATGGCCATCTATTCAGAGATTGCCCTCAGAATCTCCCGCCTAACCCTTTTAGAAATCCTAGCTCTTCTGATCCCGACAGCTTCACCAAAGTTGCCCCTCGAAAACAGCATGCCAAGAAGAACCCCTCCCCCCCTGGGTCCTCCGATCCTTCATCCAGCATCAGCTCCTAACCCTCAACTAGAAACAGCTTTCAGCTCCTTGCTAGCCTTGATCCGGAAAAGACCCAACCCTCGATCCCTCCCGATCCTGCTCCTTCCACCTCTTTGGCTTTCGGTTCTTTACCGCCTCTCATCTTTTCTTTCCCCGATCTCAAAATGCAACATAAGAAGCTAACAACTGAAGCAAATGCGAGCCTAATGGCCTCATCAAGCATGCCCTCCTCTCTGTCACTGGTAGATTCCCTTAGATCTCAAGTATCCATGGATCTGGGACCTTAGATCCCCTCAATTCAATCCAAGGGCTCAGCAGATAGCACCACCCCAGATTCCACATTGTACATGATTGAGGAACCGAAAACTATTGATTTTGGGGACCTTGATCTCACTGGGTTGGAAAAATCTTGGGACTCCAAGGCTTACCACACCATCCCTCCAAGGAAGATTGAAAATTTGGAAGAGCCCTGCTTAAAGCATAACTGCTCAAAGGAAGTTCCCATATTGGGA
The DNA here is from genome assembly GCA_034641835.2 of Pinus albicaulis. Taxonomy (NCBI): domain Eukaryota; kingdom Viridiplantae; phylum Streptophyta; class Pinopsida; order Pinales; family Pinaceae; genus Pinus; species Pinus albicaulis. Next base: position 866,871,334 of record CM076573.1, on the reverse strand, counting down.
TCCAGGGGGAACTCATACCAAGGGAAACTATCAACATTATCAGAGAATCAAGGAAAAGAGGAAGACCAACATATTTTCGAAGATTAATTACCCAAGGGGATCAACTGGTCGAATATAACAGATACTCAAAGTTGATGAAGTTCTTCAAAGCTATTAACCCCTTCATTACATGATGAATCTCACATCATGGAATATTCGAGGGATCAATAAACCCTCAAAGTTCCGTATAATAAAAAACTATATTAGATGCAACAAGCCTGCCATCTTATGTATACAAGAAACCAAATGCACTAGCTCCACCTTCCATTGACTTTGGCCGGGTTGTAATACCATCGTAGTTGATTCGATTGGATCCTCTTGGGGTCTCGCCATTACTTGAAATCCTTCTCTTATTTCCCTCTCTAGCTTCCATGCTTCCCATAATTTCCTTCAGGCCACCTTCCATCTCTTGGGTAGCAGTCTCAAGAGCCTTCTCACAGATGTCTACTTTCCCCGAATCCCCTCCAGCAAGATTCAACTTTTAGATGACTTGGCTTCCCTTTCCTCTTCGAATCCCCATCCCCACTGGATTCTGGGGGGTAAATTTAACATGATTACCAGCCTCAGGGAAAAGTGTGGGCGACACCCTCTCTTGGAAGCTGACAGTCAATAGTTTAAGGATTTTATCCTCCATAATCATTTGATTGATATCCACATAGCTAATGGGGTCCATACATGGAACAATCGACGGAGCAGTCACCACCATATTTCTTCTAGGCTGGATCGCTTCCTCATCTCGGAATCGATCATCCAAATCAAGGTAGATATCCTCTTAGCTATTCTTCTGGCTGTAGGACTAGACCATTAGCCCATCCAGCTTCACTAGGACCATCCGACTCAGGGGCTATGCAAACCCTTCTGCTTCGAGTAATTTTGGCTACCACACCTCGGCTTCAGAGAGATGATAGTCCACTAGTGGCATAACATCAACCCCAATCATGGCTCCACTATGCACAAGATCTACCAGAAGCTCGAGACCATCAAAGCCAGATTGAAACACTGGAATGAACACATCTTTGGCAACATATTCCGAAGTCAACGAGACCTGGAAGCCAAAATGGCCAAGCTTCAATAGTTTCTTATCAACTCCGGTCGCACTGAGGAGCTGGACAGACAAGAACAACAACTCAAAAACCAAATTGAGGAACGAGAGGTGCAAGAGGAGATGCTCTGGAAAAAAAATCAAGAATACAATGTGTTGAGGAGGTAAATCCCCTCTGCGGACAGAGGCGATCCCTACTAGCCCAGCAGGGGTCTAGCAACAAACAAACAATGCTATGACGCAAGCTCCTAGTTACGAATGAAAGACTTGGGATAAGAGCCTACCTGGATTCCAACGCTAGATCTGAAGAAGAGATGTCCCCGTCCTTCAGCCCTGGCAGATCACAATCCTTCCGCGATCTCCGCGGATGAACACCTGCACACAGAAGAAACGAACAGATACAAGCATAGGAACCAGCATACGTAACTAAACATCGGTCAGAAAAGATATTACTCGCATTAACATGATGGAAAAAGGAGTGGAACCATAATCATAGTCATCTATTAAAATGATAAACGAATAGAAGTTACAACCAAGTTATGACGTCGCAGCTTCCTTCGAACGGGTCTCCGGTCGTCCATGTCTCGCAAAGCTCGCCAAGGAAAGGGAAACCTCTCCAGAGTCTCGTAACAATGGTCTCCTCGCTTGAATGGGCCTTAAGGGAAAGAAGGGATTCTTTACAGCACAAAGGCACTTGGGAATAGGGAGATGCAAAGCTTCGGCACTTCAAGACTAGCTTGCCATGGATCTGAGCAAGCTTTTATAGATGGGGAAGGAGGGAGTTGGGATCCCTATTATTATGGGATTGGCCCTATCAACAAGGAAGGTTCCATAGAAGGTGGCAAAACTACTTCCCTTCCATAGAACTCCCGCAACCAAACCTCCCAACTCAAGATAGGCAATGGTTGTGAGTTTGTTTGAACTCAACTTCCGCCATCCATATTTAAAAAACAGTCCCTAAAATGGGTGGCGCGATTGCTGCTCTATGAGAGAGCGCCAAGTGGCGCGACCTCTTTACAGGATTTCCCTGATTGGCGCGAGCACTGAACTGTCTACCCGCGCCAATGCAAAAAGAGCTGTTTTTTATGAGTTTTGCAAGGAGATGTCTCAAGGGGAAATGAAGCTCATACTCAGAGGGATGCATTGATGATGTTTTCAAGGCATGACAGTGTTCACAGGTCACATAATGGGTCCTCCATTGCGCGGGACGGGGGAATGGTAGGGACGGTGACAAATTACTGTGTAACAGATGCCCCCTAAAGCATGAGGCCCGAGAGAGAGAGAGGGGTGAAATGCTTTACGAGAACATGTTCAACTGAAGGCCCGCCGTCGGAAAACCTGCACAGAAAGATACAACTGATATCTCAAGTACATGATGTATATCTATGGTATGGACGCAGCCATCCGAACAGAGTATGCTATAATCCGGATCCAGGGTATGGGCGCAGCCATCCAACTAAGATCAAACAAATAGACTCGGGTATGGTCGCAGCCATCCAATCATTGAGTCATGTACATAATGACAATAATCCACAATCGCAGCCTGGATTACAACAGACACAATCCAGGGTCTTGCGCTCCATCTCGACCCAAAGAAGTACAAGTTCTAGCATGCGAATGTGTGAGCTGATGTCGAACATGCAAGAACATCGTCTGATTACCAGCCAATGATGAAAGCTGTTAACAGACGCGATAGAAACCACCAATAATGACGATGGTCCTCAAGGTACTACAGGTACAATCTACGGCGTGTGAATAAATGAGCTGACGTCGAACACCCGCAGAATCATCCGATCGGAGGCCAATGATGAAAACCTCCCGTCGAATGCGACGAACCTGCCATTAAGGCATGCAGGCTCCAAGGTACCATCAGGAGTCTCTAGACCAACTTCCTGGATAATGAGTTGAAGTCGACAGGAAGTGACCTTGATCGAAGGTGGGCCATAACGATTCCCACATCATCGACACGAGACAGAGAAACATAATGTTTTGTTGCGAATCAGGATCATATGAGAAATAGAGGAAGGTTGATATTTGCAGAGGCCAACTTCTCTTGAACACATAAACGGCACGACAATGGACTTGGCAGTATTTGACATCAACGGATCAAAGGTCATGGCGACGAGGCAGTGAACAGATGAGAGGTCAAAAGAGATTACCCAAACCCATGGAAGCAAGGTGAAGCAGCGAGATGAGATGTCCCCAACCCGACACGAATGCAGACAAGTGCCATGTTCAAGAGCGACATACTGCCGACGACAACGACGATGGTTCCATTTTCCCCCACCATTTCTGGCGAGTACCCCAATTATTTTGATAACAAGCTTGAAGGGGATAGCATATGCTTGTGATATAAGTCCGCCCTTCGGGCGAATCCATCCTAGTGCATTTAACGAGTCCTAGGAAGGAGAAACTCGGAGAACGTCATTTGGACGAAATCCAATGTCATCAGGGTTTAACGAGTCTGACAAAGGAAGAACTCGGCGTCTTTTCATGTTTAGAGAGTTTGAAAAGACAGCGGAAAAGAAAACTCCACAAGTCCCTTTTCGTAAATAGTTCCCCAGATCCGAAAAGGTAGAAAACAATATCGAGGAAAACCTCCTAGTCGCGATAGGCTAGGGTATTCCTTTTTCGTAATCAATCCATCCCAGCCCGAAAAAGGGTTAAACGTATACTGGGTGAATGTCGATTCGTGTCCATTTTAACGAGATCGAAACGACAAGGGCCTCGGCAATCTTTTCATATTTAGGGAGTCAGAAAAAAGCTGAAAGGTGACTCCAGAGTGACTTTTTCGTGTATTTACCGAGTCCGAAAAAGTATAAAATACAACTCGTTTCCACCTTTTAAGTCGCAAAAACCTGCCGCTGCACATACCCAACAAGCGTAAAATCCATTTTCGACATAATACATGCAAATATTTGACAAAAAAATAACTTTTAAAGCTCATTTAACGTCGAAAAGTTATAAATATGTCTAATGGTAAAAAATAAAATTACTTTTTACTATTTACCTTGTGGAGAGCAACAGTGGTCCATTTGGAGCAGAATCTTCTGACGGTGATTGCGACCAATCCAGGCAACCATTCAACGTCTCGTCTGTGACAGGTAAGAGGCGCTCCTTTTCTCTTTCTTTTCATGCATTTTTTAATGATTTCCCCTTAGAAATCAGCTCTGTAAGGGCACCTTTGAAATTTTAGGGTCGGGCCAAGTGGCGCGGGTATCGGGCACGGACCCGCGCCACTGAGCTCCTTTTACCAAAGGGCCCGCGCCACATGGCGCGACTGTCAGCAAAACAGTCGCGCCAGCGGCGGAACCCAAATTTCCGCCTAAAATTCCGCTATTTATGCCAAATTTCTTGAATTTTGAAGCTCACAAAAGATCTAATCAGGGGCTTTGGACCATGGGAATGCAGATAAACAGTCAGAATGGAAATCGAATGGAAGGAACGAGAACACGGAGATGAGGACGAAGAGGCCATGCAAAGCCAAGCATGTATGAATGCTCTGAGAGACTGTGGCTTAAAAAAGTTCTTCCTCACGCCATGCTTACGAGCTCAGCCTGAGCTCCTCCAATATCTGATCAACCTCTGGGAAGAAAATGACCAAGTATTCAGAATACGAGACCAGGTGTTGGAATTGGAGGTCACTGACATTTATTTCGTTACTGGATTATCCCGCAGGGGTCCAATCCCTGTACTGACTGGGAGCAGACCATCAGGGGAAAAGATGGAAGAAGTAATGGTGCGGGTGTGCCGTGGGGCACAAACAGGAACAGGGAGTAAGAAGGTATACATCTCAACCATCCCTGATCTAGCACTGAGATTTGTACTCCACACCATTACGCGGGCTGCCGGATCGCAGGCACCGCACGAGGCTACAAAGACTCAACTCTTACTGGCCTCAGAATGCATGGGTCCCCGACTGTATGATTGGGAAACAGCCGTCACGATCAACATGAAAAGGCAGCTCACAAAGTGCAAACAGGGCAAACTGAAGCAGTTTGGGTATGGTTCCATCTTGGTATCGTTCATTCTAGAACGCATACCAACCTTCCAGGGCCAAGAGGCCCATGTGGCGAGTCCGGTACCACGAGAGCTGAGAATGGCTCGCTGGGCAGCACTGATGCCCAGATCTGGAGGCGGGCAACAGATGTCCTGGAAGCCTGAGTTCTTCAGGTGGCTACGGCGCCAGCTGATCGTTGTGGAAGATTGGCCCTATTCGGGAACTGACTTTACAGGGGACCCAGATCTCCCGCTACCAGAAGGAGACGACTGGGATGAAGAGCTGGGTAAGACCTCATATTTTTGATTTTATGTTTATATGTTTTTTTGTTAATACACACTTGTCTTAACACAATTATATATGCATGCAGATGTAGGACCTGAGAGACCAGCCAGGATGTCTCCTATCTCCCGGAGGACACAACTCGCCCCTGAGATCCAGGGGGAAGGCACCGGAGGAGAGGCACTGGTCCAGAACCTCGAGGGGATTGCCCATGGGATCCCAGACTATGCCCGGCTGTCAGACGTACCGATGGAGTACCAGCGCCATACGGTGGGAGTTCCAAACCGGCTCCACCGAATCCTGAGGCGGCTAGTGCGTGCAGTGACGTGCTATCATGAGCACCATGCGGATTAGTCTCTAGGATTTAGCTACACCTATTTTTTGAGAGACATAGCGTCTCCGGATGTACTAAGACGACTATGTATATTTTTTGAGTTTTATGTGACGCACACTGTGCAAACATTTCGACACACATATATATATATATACATATGACTATTTTGGATGGATCTTTCTTTACATGTGATGATGTTTTCTATATGTTATGCAAATGTCTAATACAGATGTAATCTAATGTATCAGTTACATAACAAACGACCCAATGCGAAATGTATTCACACAATGCATTTAATCACACATTTCATTTTTACGCAAGCTTAAAAGCACACATGAACACACACATATGCAAACTATGCTTGAAATGAGTTTTATTTTTACGCAAGCTTAAAACACAAACTATGCTTGATAATAAGAAAGACGGGCATGCCCCCCAGCATGTTGTCTCAAATCGAGGCACATGCCCCCCAAGCTTCACTCGATTGAAAATGGAGTGAAGATTGAACACACACGAGAGTTGAGCTGAAACTGACAAAACTCGAATTGAATATGCTTGTGTTTCATTATTTTAACGAGGTTGACACACTTAAAAGAACTATCCTCGAACAGCTTGTTTCATTGTTTTTAGGAGCTTGACAAAAGTGGAGGAACTATGCTCCAAGATCCTAGTTTCATTTTTTAAAGAGCTTGACCCAGGGAGGAAACCATGCTCTAACCGACTTACATCAAAATGAACAAGAAGGCGACGCTTCCAAGAGTTCCACTCCTGATGGAAGGGAAACATCCTGGAAGTCAGGACCCAATGCCCCCAGCACATTATGCACTACGGCATCATCACTGAGCATAGGCACGGGGTAAGTATCCACATAGTTGACCTACGGTGGAGCAGATACAACGGGTGGATAAAAACCAGGAGGGGGTGATGGCGGACCAGATCCTACATTGGGACCAAAGAACGACAGCTGATCAATGGTCACAATCCGTCCTTCATGTGGAAAACAGGCCACACGAAAAAGGGAGGAGACAAGCGCGCCCATGGCATAGGTGTAATCGCGCCCCAGGAGCAGATGAAAATCCAAGGGGCCTGGAACGACCATCACATCCATATGGACGGTTTTCCCTCCCAAAGTAATTGGTAACCTTGGAAGGATCCCCAACGGTTGACTGGTCCTTCTATTGAATGACAACAGATTCTGCGTAACAGGCGCAAGCGGTGGTGAACCGAAAGCTTGCCAGGTAGTTGAAGACAGAATACTAATAGACGCACCTTCGTCTATAATGGTGCTGGGTACAACCAGACCAAGAGCCTGTACTGTGATCTCGAAAGACACATAAGACGGAAGGCGAAATCCTGCAAATCGATTCCAATCAAAGGAAGCGACCAAACTACTCGGAGGGGCTACCATCGAAATGCGAAGGTCTTCCCCTGATGTTACGGAAGCAGAAGCCTCCTCCATGACCTCCATCTCGAAGGCGGGAGGAATATCCTCCGGAGCCTCCATCATGGGAGGCGGAGGAGCGGCTTCTTGAAGCACAGGGACAGGAGAATCTTTCTCCAAGTCTGACGAATCTGAAGAAACCAGAAGGACATGAGGAGTGTGAGATCCACTCTCGACAGAAAAGACCTGGTGCACCGCGGATGGGTCCAGTTCAACCGATCCTACGACCAATGGTTGGTCAGGGCCGAATTCGTGAATTTGAATTTCTGGGGGAGTGGGATCGACCAAGGATGACTCTTGACCAACCATAGGATCGGCTGGTAGAGGACTCACAGAAAGCCGATTATAACCAGGTGGAAGGCGTGGTGTAGAACCGACTGGGTTGTCCAAGACTCGCTTGGCTTCATCCATATAATGACAAAGGTGAATGGCATGGTGCCCTTCACACAATTTACAGGGATTGGTGATCTTACCCTGCTTCTTAAAGTCCTTATCAACAGCAGCTGAAGACGTGCCCCCAACTTGACTCCCGGAAGCCAAAGGCAACGGTGGGCAGTCGTTGGACCATACTTCGAGCACCTTGGGAATGCCAGGGCAGTCTCGAAGAAGATGGTCTCCCGTGCACAACATGCACGGGAACTTGACTTTCCGAGGAGGGTTGGAAGGACTATCGAGAGGAGATTCCTTAGGGACAGTAGCTGCACATTTAGCCTCTCGCTTATCAGACTTCTTCTTCTTCTTAGCCACATGGTTACTCGAATCCAGGCTTTCACCAGGCGAAGTAGAAGATGAGGATGCAGAAACAGGCGAAGAAGGGGAGAGGTCCACCTTGGAATCAACATGATGTTGTTCCATCGGAGGAACTGACTGAACAGTAACGGAGTTATTCGGGACAACAGAGGTTGAGAACAACCAAACAGGCAACCCAACAGTTAACCCGGGAAGGGACAACGTCGCCATGTAAGGAGCACCAACATTTCCAAAAGGAGAAAAATGACCAGGATTCCCTTCTGAGGGGATTCCTTGGTTGGTGAACTCTGAAAAAGTTGTCATCAAACTCAAAACCACACACGGGCTGAAAACGAGTTAAGGGCACACGATCAAACGGTCAACAAGCAATATCTAAGCAGGTGTGTAATCGTGGGGGATTAATTTTACCACATTGGAAAATAAGAAGTTCTACCGTTTCATGTTTCAAGAGTCGAGAAACGATAAAAAGATGACTCTATCTCTTTCAGAGTTGACACAAGCGTGAAAGGACAAGCGCTTGACGGTCTTTTCAAGTTTAGGGAGTCAGAAAAGACCAAATGACTGCTCAGGAAAAACTAGGCACAAAGGGTGCACCGAATATCCGTGAACTGCAATATACACCTTGGTTTCAAATGATGAAACAGAAATCAACCAAGGACTTTCCGTACGTGCAGGTAGTCTCCCCGAATGCTGTGTTCGATGTATCACGGGTATAGGGCGGCAGACTCGGCTTCCTATGGATAAAGGATTGAAAACCTATAGGGGTCTCCCTTTATATACGCGACGGTAAGGGGAGCGCAAGTCCGTACTAGCGCTATCTAAAGCCAACAGGTGAACGACAGCTGCTAGGTTTAACGACGCCGGAACACGTCTCTAGCCTAGACCTTCTAAACATGTTGCGTTAAGTTCCAATGTTGCCTTAGGTTAATTGAATAAATTTTACAGTTGATCTTCAATTAAGTTTCAATTTCCAGGCCCTATCGTATGTGGTGTCTCGAAAGACTCCTAAATGCAAGCTATATGCCACAGTGCAACATTTCGTTCGATGAAAACTAGTTAAATAAGAGTTGAGAGCTTTTATGCAAACGAAATGAACGGAATACAAACAACAATGTCTCTAATGCAACTAATGCAATTGAACACTTTTCATTCAAACACTAATCACTAGCGATATGGAAAAGATCACAATTTGCACTAATTAACAAAAGCAAGAGAGATTTTTTTTTTGATTTTCAATGTTTAATGGCTAATGTGCACTGAAAACAAAAGGAACAATTTGAGAAATTATATCTAAGAGAGCGAAGAAAACAACATTCACTCAACGAAGCAAGCAACCAAATCTCTAAATCGACCCAAAGTCCCTCAAAGCAAAGAAAGACTCGAAAACTTCCGATGGACCGTGTGATCTAGGTCCAAAGCAAGGCAAACGAATTCTGAATGAAGGAATGAACAATCACTCAAAAGACGCAGAAAAACAATCAAAGACTGATAAGAGAGCGTGGAGAATCAATCAACAAGTTGACAGGACAATCAGAACACCAAAACTCCCAATGGAGGGCTCGATACACTAAGCCACTAGATGCCCTAGGGCTCAAATCGTGAAATCGGTATATAGAGACAAACAACCAAAGGACAGCGGTGAATTCCAGCCAAACAAGACTCCAACACACTCAGACAATCAGGAAATCAAGAAGAAAAGTACCGGTCAAACTCAGAAAGCTAAAAAAATAAAGAAACTCAAAAAAGTCACAGGGGTGGCGCGACTGTGGACTTGAAACTGGCGCCAGAGGCCGATTGGCGCGAGACAGACGAATGCAACAAGCGCCAAGTGGCGCGACTGTCGGGTTAAAAACCCGCGCCAGTCGAGTTCTTCAATAAAAATTAAAAAACAAGCTACTCTGAAAGCAGACCAATACAAGCTAAGCAAACCAAGAAGCTAAAATAATGAAAGAATCCAACCCAGAAGGTTCATCAAGCAAGGAGAAACAATCAAGGCGAAACAATCATAAAGAAGACAAGGAAGACCGGACGATCCCCAGCGGAGTCGCCAATTTTTTGAGGAGGTAAATCCCCTCTGCGGACAGAGGCGATCCCTACTAGCCCAGCAGGGGTCTAGCAACAAACAAACAATGCTATGACGCAAGCTCCTAGTTACGAATGAAAGACTTGGGATAAGAGCCTACCTGGATTCCAACGCTAGATCCGAAGAAGAGATGTCCCCGTCCTTCAGCCCTGGCAGATCACAATCCTTCCGCGATCTCCGCGGATGAACACCTGCACACAGAAGAAACGAACATATACAAGCATAGGAACCAGCATACGTAACTAAACATCGGTCAGAAAAGATATTACTCACATTAACATGATGGAAAAAGGAGTGGAACCATAATCATAGTCATCTATTAAAATGATAAACGAATAGAAGTTACAACCAAGTTCTGACGTCGCAGCTTCCTTCGAACGGGTCTCCGGTCGTCCACGTCTCGCAAAGCTCGCCAAGGAAAGGAAAAACCTCTCCAGAGTCTCGTAACAATGGTCTCCTCGCTTGAATGGGCCTTAAGGGAAAGAAGGGATTCTTTACAACACAAAGGCACTTGGGAATAGGGAGATGCAAAGCTTCAGCACTTCAAGACTAGCTTGCCATGGATCTGAGCAAGCTTTTATAGATGGGGAAGGAGGGAGTTGGGATCCCTAATATTATGGGATTGGCCCTATCAACAAGGAAGGTTCCATAGAAGGTGGCAAAACCACTTCCCTTCCATAGAACTCCCGCAGCCAAACCTCCCAACTCAAGATAGGCAATGGTTGTGAGTTTGTTTGAACTCAACTTCCGCCATCCATATTTAAAAAAACAATCCCTAAAATGGGTGGCGCGATTGCTGCTCTATGACAGAGCGCCAAGTGGCGCGACCTCTTTACAGGATTTCCCTGATTGGCGCGAGCACTGAACTGTCTACCCGCGCCAATGCAAAAAGAGTTGTTTTTATGAGTTTTGCAAGGAGATGTCTCAAGGGGAATTGAAGCTCATACTCAGAGGGATGCATTGATGATGTTTTCAAGGCATGACAGTGTTCACAGGTCACATAATGGGTCCTCCATTGTGCGGGACGGGGAATGGTAGGGACGGTGACAAATTACTGTGTAACACAATGGCTAAAAGAGGGTGATAAGAATACTAAATTCTTCCAACGCTCTACCATTCAAATAATAGTGGTCAACCACATCTCCATCCTAAACAACAAGCAAGAAATCAATATAGAGACGCATGAAGAGATCGAACAGGAACTCCTCACTCACTTAAAATAAACTATGACGGAGCTGGCCCTAGATTGATAGGAGGCCATCAATAAGATCACTCAGCACATCCTTGATCTAATCACTAATGAGCACAACCAAAGCAAGAAGTAGAGCAAGCTATGGCCCAACTCAAAGCAGGAAAAGCCCCTGGCCGAGATGGATTCACCACGAACTTCTTCCATTTATTCTCGGAATATATCAAGGCTGACAAATGGGAGTTGGTTGAAGAATCCAGATCCATGCACTGGATTCTCCCAAATCTCAATGCCACTTTCATCACTTTCATCCCCAAAGAAGAGCAGGCCACTTCCCCAACAAATTTTGACCAATACCCTCTGCAACGTCCTATACAAATTGGTCTCCAAGGTGATTTCCAATCTCCTAAAGCCTCTGCTACCTCTCCTCATATCTCAATAACAAACGGGCTACATTGAAGGATGTCATATTCTTGATGGAAAAATTCTAACGCATGAGGCAACACACTCTTTAAAGACTTAATATTCCAGGTATGCTTCTCAAAATCGACTTATCTAAAGACTTTGATAAGCTTAGTTGGGCATACATACAAAAAATGTTGGCTGCCTTTGGCTTCAGTCAAACTTGGATTCGCTGGATTATGAGCCTCATCTCTTCCCCTATTTATTCCATTCTTCTTAATGGCTCCCCCTCTGCTCCCTTCACCCCTCCAGAGGCATCCGTCAAGGAGACCCCCTATCCCCTTTTCTCTTCATCCTAATGGCGGAAGGGTTAGGCATAATCATTAAATCCCAATTTCTTGATCGCTCCTTAACAGGTCTTCATCTTCACCATCACCCTCTAATATCCCACCAGCAGTTTGTGGACGAAAACATGCTCTTTGGCCACCCCTCGGTTTAGGAAGCCTCTTCCTTCAAATCTGTCTAAGATTGCTTCTCCTCGGCAGTTGGCACCTCGGTTAACAATTCCAAGTCCCAGATATTCTTCTTCAGCACCCCCCTACTTACCCAATGCAACATTTCTCGGACTCATGGCTTCCCTATCACCTCCCTACCCTCCAAGTACTTGGGTGCCCCCCTCACCAACTCTATCATTAACAATTCCTCTTGAAAAGACTTACCAGACATATTGGAAACCCACCTCTCTCTTTGCACTCACCAAGCTCTCAACCTAGCCAAACGTCTTATTCTTGTCAAATCCATTTTCCATTCTATGCCCTTGTACCTCTTCTCTATGCTCGCCACACCAAAATGGGTGCTTAAAGCTATCAGAGGCCTCCAACGCAACTTTATTTGGGGAGGAGATAAAGCCAAAATAAAATGTGATTTAGTCAATTGGAAAGAAGTCTGTGCCCCCAAAAAATCTAAAGGTCTCGGTTTGAGAGATTCACAACACAACAATGAAGTCATGGGAGATAAAGTATGGTGGAAATGGATCTCCAAAATGGGCTCCCCATGGGCGCAGCTTTGGTCTTCCAAATATGTTAGTAACTGGCCAATAAGCGAACTCATTCGCTTCAACGTTGAGAGGGACGGGTCTCTCATTTGGAAGGCAGCCAAGCAGGAATGGGCTTTGGTCTACGATCATAGTTTCTGGGAAGTTTGATCAGGGAATCAAGCCAATTTCTGGAATGATTCTTGACAACAAATGCCTAAAATGTCTTTCCTTTTTCTCAACTCGGACTGGTAGGACAACTTGGCACATCTGCAGCAGCCTCGCATCAATATTTTTTGGAGCACACAGGACAACATGCACTCTCCTTCTTAGTATCGACAATGTCTCACTAAAGATCAACTCTAAATTCAATACAACCTCCAAATCACTAATGACATCAAGCAGGAACTTGCCAAGTGTCAAATCCACATATTGGAAGGAGCCGACATCATTCGATGGGGACACACCTCGGCAAGAAATTTTACCTACAAAGAAGCCTATAGATTGTTCCTCCCCAACCATCTTGACCAGAAAGATAGCATATGGGAGAAAATATGGCATCCTAGAATCTGGCTCAAGATCTCCACTTTTCTCTTGCTCCTCAGCAAATGACATATTCTCACCTGGGATAATCTTTGCGAGAAAGGATTTGTCGGCCTGTCCCAATGCCCCAACTGTGGTACCAAGGAGGAATCTAGTGAGCATCTCTTTAGCAAATGTAATTTGGCCATCAATCTCTCAGACAAGGTAGTGCTGTTGAGCAGAAGGTCTGATAGGATTCTAGGAAGCATCATCAACACCATTTGAAATTGGCTCACTACTCCCTTTCAATGTGAAATTCTCAATGCCCTTTGGACTGTTCTTCTGGGGCACATTCCATGGACCATCTGGAACGAGCAAAATCGCAGAGTTTTCAGAGATCAACGCTCCCCTCCTAGCATCATTTGGAATATGGTCTGCAAAAATTTGCAAGAGACCCTAGCCCTCCATCACTGGCAGGACTCGGACCTTTGCACTCTCCCTAGGGAACATAAAATCTGGGCTAACTAAAATCTAAGGCTTCATTCCTACCCGTCTCCGAGCCCCCTTCAAACCAAAGGCCTGATTCTCCCAGCTCGTGGTCTCCACCACCTACAGGGTTCATAAAGCTAAACTTTGACGACGTGTTTAAGGGAAACCTGGGTGAGGCAGGCTATAGTGGCATCTTCATAAATTCTCAAGGCAATGCTCTTTTGGTCTACTATGGATCTCTTGGATGGGATACCAACAACTCAGCTGAACTCGAAGGCATGCTCCAAGGGCTCCTCCTAGCTAGGGATCACAACTTCTTTCCCTTAACAATCAATGGGGACTCCCAAATCCTCATTGACATAAAAAAAATATTCCAGGTGGGCACCTCAGCTACCAAATTAGCCAAGAGCTGGCGCCTGGCCTCGCACATCCTTCTTCCCAAGAAAGGGATCCACAATCATTTTGCGATTGACTTCCACCACATCAGAAGATCTTCTAACAAGGTGGCTTACTTACTGACTAACAAAGGGGTAACTCACCATACCCCTATCAGCTCTGGTACCTTATCATCCCTAGATGATGAAGCTCTCAAAGATGAATGCACTTAGTTGGTGGGCAATGATCTACTCCCCTTGGATGTGGGTGTTTTTTAGATGACATGGGGTGGCCATGTGGATAGACACACGGTACACCCACGTGATCCTCCGTTGGGTCTCCCACAACTTTAACTGTTGGTGTGAGATGGCCATTAGAGCCTCCTCTGCCACCCTTTAGGTGATGTACCAGGGAGCCCCCACATTAATTCACGCCATGGCTATTAATTTCACCACCCCAGCTTCTCCCTCCGCATTACGGATCGACTGTTTTCTTGTTGAGTTCCTCTTCATTCTTGTTGCCTTGTCTAAAAATCTTAGTCGTGACCCCTCCTCTATTCTTGATTGTTGCAACTTCTCCCTTGTTTCTACCTTCTCCCTCCTCTGTTTCAGAGCTTCTCCCTCTTGCACCATTATGCCCCATCATCACAGAATGAGGTGTTGGAGGGCAGGGGGACAGGGCCTTCCCTCTTTCCAGCCTATGTCTCTCTCCCTCGACCGCGCTTTGAATCCTTCCTCCCTAGCCTGGAATGCGCCCGACTTTCCCCCTCCTGCCATCCTGAACGTGCGGCTCTCCATGCAGTTTCCTGCCTCTGCCCTCCTCCCCTCCACCTCTCGCAACAGAAAAAGAGATCGCAAATCCACCATCTCCGAGGAGCTAGCTTTCATCCCATGGAAGATGAAAGCTCTTCCCGTGCATCTTGATTCCAGTGGTAGTGGTGACTCCAGCATCTCCAACGATGGCAGCTTGGACTTGGACGTTGAAGATATCCAAAAGAAGAAGCGTGATGGCAGTTCATACTGCCCCCAGGTGTGTGAAGCCTCTCTACGGCATGAACAACAACTGGACACCCTGGTGGAGCATCTTGGTCTCCTAGCCTCGCCACACTCTTCTCCTGCCGCAAACCTGTCCAGCTCTGATGCTATGGACTTTGGCTATGTCTGTAGAATTCTAGAAGAATCTCCTTCCCCTAGCAACGAGCATGAAGGTCCTCCTTATAATTTCCATTTCAGTTCTTCTTAGCATGTTCAAGTCCAGGAAAGATATGCTCTAATTTTTTTACTCATTTTTGAAAACTCTCTCTGCTAGTTTCCTGTTTTGGGCAGCATTATCTCTGTCATCTCTAAGGACTAGTTTCCCCTCTTGGGGTAGTCCAGCCCTTGGCAGCAAACTCTCAAATTATCCCTCTGGAATGGACTTTTCCATTACTCATGAGGTGCCTTATAAATTTTTGTTAAATATGATATAATAGAGTTAGCTTTACTTATAATATATATATATATATATATATATATATATATATATATATCTTTTCTTATTCACGAAAAACTCGAAGATTTAAAGCATATGTTGTGTGCAATGAGGTGAGAGTTGGGCCACTATGATGGGTAGTAGAAAATTATCAGCATGAACTATCATGCCATAAAATTCTTTTCATGTGACATGTTTACAAACCCCAGGAAAATTGGGCCTATGATAACCTCTATGGACACACCACATTATGTTTACAGGTTGCATTAGAATGAAATACAAGCTATAAAGCATTGGATGAAAAACATATTATTAAATTATATATATATAGATATATATATATATATATATAGATATAATGTCACAGCCACATAATGTTTTGGAATGTGAAACAAAAAATGTTTATCACATAGATAAAAATAAAGTGGAGTGTGATACAACTGTCATGCATAGACTTTTGCTATCTCTACTATGTAACAATATTTATTTTTTGCATTTATTATTTCCATCAAATTCCATTAAAATTCCAATATCAATTTCTTCACTAGTTTTAATTTTCGAGTTGTTTAAACCTTCATTCCAACCCAACACAAGTAAGATGAGATAGATAAATATAAATCTATACATTAATGTAAATTACTATGAAATTTATGTTGATTTTTGAATCTCTCTTAATGATAATAATGGGGATTTGATCTATAAAATTTTATAAATACATATATGAAAAAATCAATAAAATTATAGAAAGAATATGATGAATGACGTTATATGTCATTGTTGTTTCTAGACCCTCACGTATATACAAAATCATGGAGATCCATCTCCTACCCTTCCATCTCTTTATAAATGTCAAAATTATAAATATGTTTGAATAAAATGTATGTTGTTGAATATTTTTTTAAAATTTGGAATATGATACATAAAATGAGAGATATTTATCTTTAAGGAATAAAAATTAACATATCCAAACTACTTCTTACTCATTTTTTAATCCTTGTACTTAAAACTGGTAGCTACCTAAACTAATAACTCTAACCATATAAACTTTGCATTGGACGAGTTGGGGACATGTTAAGGGTATCACAATCTTACTCTAGCGGAAAACTTATCTTAAAGTTTAGAAACCTATGTTAATCTTGCTAGTCTCCAATATGAAAACTATAAATTTTTGGGTGATATATTTGTAAAAACATTCAAATTGTTTATGTTTTTATATATACTGTATATATAATTTGGGTGATATTTAAGGTAAAATGTTTTTATATTATAAAACTTGGCGAATAGTTTTTAGGAAAAATGGAAATTGGTGAATTTTTTTTTCTTGGAAAAACCATGGAAAACTATTCCACCTACGAATATTATCCCCTAAAATTTTACATACCTCACTCAATGTCTAAGGTTAAAGAGCCACCCATACAACATTAATATCTAAATATGATTTAATGGAGAGTCTCTAAAAATGAAGAGGATAGCTTATGGTGGTGCTCTAGTTTGTATTGCATTATCAATGCTCACACATAAGGACAATGGAATGACATTGGCCATGTTCCTTGTTCCATCATTTTTTATGCCAACCTTGTTCTTATCATTGATTTCCCTCATCCTATATATCAGTTTATGGCTTCAGGGCTATCATTAAAGATGTAACGGGTGTTGTTTTTTCGTTCAGTATTGTTTTTTCCATTCTAACACCGACTTGGTTTGCTAAAGACATTGTGACTGTTGGAGAGTTTTTCAAAACTGATCTCTTTTTCAACTCTCTAATCCGTAGATAATCCTAAATTTTTAGCATCTGGTTTGGCTCCTAATTTTTGTAAACATACTAACCATAGGGCACATTATAGACCTATTATTTGCATTCTTCGAGGGTACCAAAAAAAAACCCCTGCTGACTAATGGTAAGAGATTTAAACTCATATTTTTAGGGAATAGATTTTCTTGAAGGTCGAGGAAGCACTTCATTATTTTTATTTGGATTTTGCAGTTGAGAAATTTTGTACTATCATGATTTTAAGTGTTATTAGATATAACAAAGTGGTGATTAAGTGAAGGCATAGATTTGGAAAACAAAAACAATACTTATTAAAAATTATATGCTACCAGGTAGGATAATCACGGATAGAAATGGTGCGAAAGAAGAGAAATTATTGATATTGGACAAGTGACGCTTAATGAAAGTTAAATGGGGATAGCTATGAATAGAATTAAATCCCAATTAAAAATTATTTTATACTAGAGAATGAAAATGCTACAAGGTAGGATAATCACGGATAGAAATGGTGCCAAAGAAGAGAAGTTATTGATATTGGACAAGGTAGTGCTTAATGAAAACGAAATGAGGATAGCTATGAATAGAATTCAATCCCATGTTTCTCCTAGTTTGAGCAGAAGTGGATACATCTAAGTGAACATAAACCACATTGAGGTGGATGTCTCCACTTCTAGCTAGTTTTGTTTTTTTTAGTTTCTTTTTTTATTCGGTATTCTGGTTTTGTTAGTGTTAGAATGTGTAATTTCTACTTGTCCAGTTGTGACTCTCTATGAATAGAGTCTGTTCCTATTTCCTAGGTTAGCTAAAACTAGTTTCCTTATTTAGTGTGAGGTTGAGATATTCCCTCAACCAACTTATTGTACGTCCAAGATAGATTTCCTATCTTGAGACTAATTCATGTATAAATGTGTGTAATGTATTTTATTAATGATATAGTTTGCATATTCACATTTTATTTTGGTATCAGAGCCATAAAGGCCTGGACCTCGGCCCCTCCTGGGCTGAGGGAAATAGAAGAGAGCTGTGCGATCAATTCTTGTTTGGTTAATCAGATCCCAAAAGCTTGCTGTTCGTGGAGCTGGCAATCTGCTGTAGGTGCTGTTCGTGCCTCCCTCCAGCTTGTTGTTCGTGCCTGGCGTGCAGTTTTAATTGGGTGCGATTCTGTCTATGCCTGTCCAGCAAGAGCCGAAGTGTGGATCTGTTTTCCATCTGAAAATCCCGTTGATAAAGCCGAAGTGTGGCAGCGGTTTGGTCGTTGAAACCTGCCCACGAATTGCTGCAGTTGGAAAGTTACTGCCAACGTGGTCTTGGCATACAGTAGAAGAGCCATCGACCTATTCGATTGCCAGATTGCCAGATTGCCCAGAATTCGATTGCTAGATTGCCGGATTTCAGTTTGTAACAAACAGTGCGTGGAGTTTGAAACGCGTGTCCAGCAATTCGATTAGTAAAACCCCTCAAAGTTGAAGCGTTTTCTGCATTCCCGAGTTGAAGCGTTTTCTGCATATCAGTCGACCCTTCAAAGGTTGATTGCCCACGTTGTGCGTAAGTTTTCAAAGCACATTTGCTGCGTTCTTTTAGTTAATTGCCAGAGTTGTTAATTGCCGGCGTGAAGACAAGTTTTCATCTCACAGAATTGACCAGATTGCCTCTGCGTGCCTCGTACCAGCGTTTCAACGTGCGCCGATCCCCGTGCTGTGTTGTGCATGCGGTTGTTTTTTTTATTTAAGTTTTTTTTTGATGCCGTCCAAAAAAATCGATCCACAAAATCGAAACAGAGATTAATCGCGCTCTTTGAAATTGCTTAGATGGTTATCATGAGAGATCGGCTCACGGGTCATGCCAAAGGGTTCGGTTTTGTGGTCTTCTTAGACCGCTCGATGGTCGACATAAAAAATGACACTATCTTTTTATCAAGAATGGTGCATACCGTTGCACTGATTATAGCCGAAGCGACGGGTTCATCTTCGTTGTCTGCGCCGCAAGGTCAACTCCATACAATCCTTTTGACCACAAGACTATCGAATCTGGCGAAGTACGTGATATGGAAGCTACATGCCCTTTGAATTGGGCGAGGAAGGGCTCCATTTGGCCCATGAAATTTGGCCTTGTATGTTGTGCAGTAGAGATGATGCTTGTGTAGTGAGTGAATTTGTTGAGTGAAGATATTTGTTAGAGTATGCTTGGGTAATTGGGTTTTGCTTTTTTAATAACGAAAGTATTTTGGAACTAAAATTAATATACATATTGAGATTAGTCACCTCAATATGAAGTTATTTTTTGTTAGAATTGACTACTCTAACAAATGACAGGTTAAGATGGAGTTCCAAGTTCTAATTGATAAAGACAAAGATGCCCAAGATAGATGCCCAAGATGTAATGGAAATTATGGAGCTTGAGCGCAACATACCGAGGAGCAGCCGCAGCATTTCAAAATATGATGTAATGGAGCAGCACGCAACATTTCAAAATATGATGTAATGGAGCAGCCGCAACATTTAAAGGAGGATGGACAACGAAAGTGAAAGTTTGTTTTGTGTTGTTTTTAATGAGTCACAGAGTTGAATGGTAAGCAAGTCTAGGATGGTTTTGGAGTGGTCATTTTATGTACCTGATAACTCCAAGAGTTGGAGTATGTAAGTGTTGTAAAAGTTCGTGGTAATCTCAAAACCACTTTGTAACTACAGGTTCATGGTCAGCAAAAAACCATTTTGCAGTGTCAGTTTGTGGTCAGCTAAAAACCACGTATAATTAGTGTTCGCCCACTGATGAAGAGCATGGTTACGGGTCATCCGATAAAACCCACGAAGAGCATGGTTACGGGTCATCCGTTAAAACCCAGGAAGAGCATGGTTACGGGTCATCCGATAAAACCCACGTTGGAGGGGGATCTGTAGATAAAGGTACATGTATGCAGTGATAATGGTTGACAGAACCATGTATACGAAGGACATCCTACAAGACCAGCGGTTGCAGCAGTTGGTACCCATGCATTCCGGTGGATGGTTGCTCTTTTATATGGACTTCGACATATTCTTTGTTATGTTTGATCACAACTAGATTTTGCGAAGTGATATCGAGACAAGTAGTCATTAAGGGGGTGTGTTAGAATGTGTAATTTCTACTTGTCCAGTTGTGACTCTCTATGAATAGAGTCTGTTCCTATTTCCTAGGTTAGCTAAAACTAGTTTCCTTATTTAGTGTGAGGTTGAGATATTCCCTCAACCAACTTATTGTACGTCCAAGATAGATTTCCTATCTTGAGACTAATTCATGTATAAATGTGTGTAATGTATTTTATTAATGATATAGTTTGCATATTCACATTTTATTTGTTAGGACATTAACAACTGATTTATATAGTCTAGTTTATATTAAACTATAGCTTCTCATATGTATGAAGCCTTGTATAATTAGGTTCTTATTGAACACTCCCTAATTTTGGAGATTTGGTATAATTTTTTTACTGGTATGCTCTTTTTTCTCTACTATTTTCATTTCACATGTGGCAGACTACTAGTAAGCATGGCTTTTAGGTAGTTGTAACTTCCTTTTTTTTACTTTATTAGCTTTCAGAAAAATTAACAAACCATTTAAAATTTAACTTATTAATTTAGGAGACTAAATTCGCTCAAGTTACATGGATCCCACATTTATATATTCTTTAATATATAAAAAAAACTTAAACATAATTGGTAATTCTATATGCATCAAGCTACTTAATTTATATATTTTAAAGATATATCCATACATTTCAATAAAATTGTAGTAAATCAATTCCTCGCATAGTGTTATGGAAATTTATTTCAAAAATTAGGAATATGGATACCCATTCCCTTGGAAATTTAGCCGCTTCTAATTTCTAACCATTGTTATGAAGAAAACCCAATACCAAGGAATAGGGATTTTATCTCATTGAAATGATGAGAATGCGTCAAATTTGATGTGGAGGATTGACCTGGCACATTGACCTGGCAGAATTCTCTTGAAACACCACATCATATTCATCGGATCACCTCTCTTTTATCTATATTTTATCAAAATAAACATAGGCCATTCCTTCATTTAGTGTCCTCCCTACAATACCAACTAAAACAATAGGTGAAGAATAACCAATTGCAAGCCATGTGGGATCTATAATATCAACCCTAAATTTTCATGAAAATAAATGAGATCCTATATATACATATAAATTCATAAGTTAATAATGATGAGATCCTATATACACATATAAATTCATAAGTTAATAATGATATTTTGAATATAGAAAAGGATTCCATCTTGTTTTAGATCATTTAATAACTTGCTGAAGTGTAGAGAGGAAAAGGACAGATTCTCCTACATATCTTCAAAATCGTCTCTACAATGAGCCCAATGTAAATACTATAGTATTAAATCTATCATACAATCTCCTCTCTCACTACGAAACTATTGTGAGCCTTTGCACACAAGGGAATAATTCCATAATACTATCCCTTCCACATAGAGGAAATGTCCCAACACAATTATGATACCAATTTTGAATATGTGTTACAGTTTCAACCCTATCACCTCGAAATCAAAGTTATGTTATTAAAATGTGAATCACTACAAACTATTTATTTGAATCAATATAGAGGAGAGGATATTATCATCACTTGATTCGAAAGTCCACTATGAGATCTTTGTAATGAATAGGATCTTTCAATATTATTAGATTGATTGAGCCTTCCAGCATTATTGTTAATAGAATGACTCTTGTGTTGAGCTTATATCAACAGAATGATGGTCTTTCACATGGAAATTAGACATTCCATTTGCTATTTCATGAATGTATATGGATATGGCGCTCTTCTTATTTCTCATGAGAGGATTCCTAGCTTCTACTTGTACCTCTACCTCCATTATTTCTCAACCAATATGCGTACTTTTTAGGAAGTCCACCAAAATTGAATTTATTTAGAAAATATGTTTGAAATTATAGATTGGTTACATCAATTCACTTATGTTTGTGGAAAAAATTATACATTTTATACTTTGGGTATGTCGGTATGTTAATGTGGATTTGATTCTCATGTGGTGTTACTATTCCACATTTTTTTAACAAGTTCATTTACTATCACATTAAACATATATAAAATATGTATGTTATAGATTTAAAAATATCACATCTAAATAAATTATTTAAAAATATTTCTTACTGGACATTGAAGTGATCAAAGATAATTGTATCAAAATAAACAAGGATAAAATCCTTCCACTCCATTCCAATAAAGTGATTGTCAATGTATGCTACTACAAGTAATTGCTTTCACATTATCGAGGTTGGTGCCTCAACTAGGTTAAAGCCTATGAAAATTTAGTGATTTCCTATCATCACGGTCAGTGCCTCAATCAAGTTTTAGCCTAAAAAAAGTATGTTCTTTCACATGTTGCTAGTCGGTTCTTCGAACATGTTTATGCTTGCAAGCTTTGTTTCTTGGTGGTGGGTGCCTCAAGTAAGTTGGTGCCTACAAATATACGTGATTAAATTAAATTAATATCTATAATATTATTATGATTATTTGTTTATTTTCTTTAATGATGCATCATTATTGACACAAATTTTACTAATTGATAAATTGTTTAAATTGATGAAAATTTTCCATTACAATCATCAACACCCCTCTTAGAGTAATATTTAGTTTGATAATTTGTATCAAAGCAATTTAGTTTATGAATAGTTAACCAATGAAATTTTGATCACATGGAAGATGAAATCTTTCATATTTTCAAGCAATCATCTTCAGCATGATGGAGCTGCCTATGCCTTCTGGAAGATAACAATGGAAATATACCTCATATCATTGGGAGTTGATGCTTGGGAAGTTGTAGAGAATGATTATCAAGTTCCTGTCACTCCACCTACTTATACAGCTCATCAGACTCTCTGTACATCCAAATGAAATAGATAAACATACCATCTTGAGTGGTTTATCAGATACCAAATTTGTCAAAATTATGCTTTTCAAGCTATCCCATGATCTATGGAACAAGCTCAAGAATTGTTATGAAGTGGAAAATAAAGTGAGCGAAGCTAAGGTACAAAGTTAGAAGGATTAGTATGAAAGTTTTAAAAATGGAAGAGGATGAGAATATTGCTTCATATTTTCTTCAAGTAGAAAATATTTTCAACTCTATGATAAGTCTCAGTGAATATCTTAAGGAAGCTAATATTTTCCAAAAATATCAAGATAATTGACTTCAAAGTTGAAATATTCAAGATAATTTACTTCAATATTGAATACCAAGGTATCAGAGCTTGAATAACTATCAGACATGGATAAGTTAAGTATGGATTTACTTCATGGAATTCTTAGTGCATATGCATTGAGGAAAAAAAAGGACAAGTCAGGAATTAAAGAATTGACATTTAAAGTAACCAAAGAAGGAAAAAATAATAGGAATTAAGAATACATCCTATCATGAATCAAATCAAGAAGAATACATGTTTCCTAGAATGATAAAGAATGGAAATGGAAAGTTAAAGGTAAGATTCCTTCTAAATGTTTTAAATGTGGAAAAATAAGACATTATGTTTCTAAATTTCCTTATGAAAAAATAAATGAAAAATATTCTACTCAATGGAAGAATGTGATTATGGGAGTAATGAAAGTATGATTGATGATGGAAGTGGTGAGATATTATTTTTAGCTGAAGAACAATAAATTGAAGCAGAAGTAGATTAGGAAGGAGAAATAAAAACAACACTAATAGAAATAAAATATCTTAGAAGGATGGTGGGTAAAATAGAATAGAAACTGAAAGATAAAGATTCAGATTAATATTCCATTGTCTGTCCCAAAGCTGAAAAATAAGAAACAAAAACGAAAAGGACTTTCTATTAGAAAAGCTAAAAAAATGGAAGAAATTTCTGAAAACTTGCAATAAAAAGTCGTGCTCTTGAAAATAAATTAAAATATATTAATCACAACTTAAAACTCCTTAAAGTGTTTGAGTCATTATATTAGATAATTATCATACAAATATCTCCCCTCATCAAAATAGGTATTTGTTGTGAGGAAAATTTTGATAGATCCAAAGATAAATATATTTGAAGAAAACTAGATGGAGGACATCCTCAACGCCATGCACATACATTCATTGTATCCACTAAAAATTCAATTAAATATTTCAAGAAAGTGATGAATTATCCCAAGCATGTTCATTTCAACATCTCAAATGAACTCGGAAAGACACCAATATTCAATAAGATACATATAACGCAAGTAAGAAAAGGAACTAGGATGGAAATATAATTCTCAACATGACAATGAATATCATCAAAGGACCTACATGCAACAATGGAACAACAATAACAAATAAAAAAGGAGATGAAACTCTTCGAAGGAATAATTTTAGAGGACATACCTCAACAGGAAACTTCATGCAACTAGGTATCAAAATATGTTTTTTGGTCATTATTTCACATGCTTCAACTTTGGAGATAAATATAGAGATTGCAGAGCCTATGCCATACATGATTATGTTAGGTATATATGATTCTATGAAACTCCCAGTAGCATATATATGGGAAATAAAATTAAAATTTATGGAAATCGATCATATGGGTCATTCCTACCAATATTCAGACATATTTTAGAAATTTTCAAGTGTCATAACAAAGGTCATTTAACACATGGCTACACAATAAATTTGATATGGTTCAAGGGAGAAGGACCCTGTATTAACTCGAGAATGAAAACTAAGTCATGGAGAAGGATAGATCGTATCACTTAGATAATGAGATCTAATCAATTGGCGAAGGCATATTCAAACAACATAAATGTTAGAGACAAAAATTGAAGAAGCAAAATTATGGAGGATAAATGTAGAGGGAGAAATTGAAAAAGGATGTTATGTGGATGAATTTATCCATTTGAAAGGAGAAATTAAATAATCCACGCATGTCAAGTAGCTCATATTGGGTTATATATTGTAGATCATGACATATGTTAGATGAACTGTGAAGGTAATATCTCATATATGACATACATGCTTGATTTAAAGAAGGATATGAAATCATGCAACTATAAGTAAATTTGACTACAAGCCTACATAGGAGGAGTATGAACATAGCAGGAAGTTTCACTATAAGAGAGCTTATTGACAGTGGGAGATTGACATAATAGGGAGCATATTCTCAAGGGGATAATTTTTTCACAAGAAAACATGTACATAACAAGGTGTAGGAACAATTTGGAATAATTTATTAGTAGCTATTATTAGTAAAATACTTTTCCATTGATGTCAAAGGGGAAGAGAAAGCAGACATTGGGGAAAACATCACAAATATAGAAGGAGAGAAAGCAGTTATTGGGAAAGAAATCATAGAAACATGAATTTTTTCGAGTAGTGTCTTTCCTAGGGAGTTTAGGTTATTGCCA
The DNA here is from genome assembly GCA_034641835.2 of Pinus albicaulis. NCBI lineage: Eukaryota > Viridiplantae > Streptophyta > Pinopsida > Pinales > Pinaceae > Pinus > Pinus albicaulis. The sequence continues at coordinate 866,845,707 of CM076573.1, read as the reverse complement.
TCAATGACCCTCAATGTCTAATGGTGCTTCCACCAATCCCAAAGGGGGATATTGTTGGACATAGTGTTTTCATTTATGAAAATTTTTGTCATTGATTTAAAAGAATAAGTCAAATGAAGCTATGAATGACACATTTTGATAGTTCTTTCCAAGATAATTTTAATTTCTTGACAATATCACATTAAATGGTGTCAAAGTGGCTCAGAATTTATTTAGTTTTTATTTAATTTATGTCATTCAAATAATTCCAAAAATGGTATGGTTATATAGTGCTCTGTGATACCTTTCCAATGATATATGACATTTGGTCAAAATCCTCCAAGATGAGAAGATATGTATGTTTGAAGTTGATAGAAGAAATGAGGGAAAACACCAAATTTATTATGAAACACACCAATTATTATTTTTTTAATTCCAAGCATATTCAGATAAGATATATGATCTTGTGGTGCAATACATGGTAGATAGCTTAGGGACATGCATATTTTTTTATGGGTTAAATATCATGAATCTTAGTGTAGATATGATCATATGAGAATTCATGAATGATAGATTAGGTGATGACTTGCATGAACTTTAGTGCCTCCCCCACTGATCCAATGGATCAAATTTATGCTCAAAATTAAAATTTCTCATAATTGAATGAAACTTATGTTCTTGTATAGGTATCATCTTTCTGAATCTAATACAATTCGTTTTGGGGAAAATCGACACCATATGCTCCGAAAATGAGTTTTGATCGATTTGTCAAACAAGTAAATTTTGGCAAAAAAAGATTGTTGATTGTGTATTTTGGGCTAGTGGTAAGCCTCCACATGGGCTCTCCTGATTGGCTAAACTTTTTTAATTTTTGGCCTACCACAACTTGACACTTGGTACAAATTCATTGGCACTGACTGGGTGAATTTTTATTGGTTTCTGGTGTTGGTGATGTGGACCAACCAGAGGCTGCAATGAGACCCGGCTAGAGGCTGCCACATGGCACCTCCGTGGCCACTAAATTTTTTTTATAGGCAGATGCCACTGTGACGGGGTTGAAAACGTGACCTCCAGGCCACAATACCAACACATTAACAATGCACCTACACCATAATACTTAACATATATTGTTTCCAATGCTTATTTAAATGTTAAGCACCGTATTTTTTTAATTCAATTAACTCATCCAATGAATATTAATTAAAAATTTATATTTTAGGTGGAATTATTAAAATTATTAATCTCACGAATTTTGCCAACGTTTGGGGAAAACATAGCCGCTTTAGCACTTTTTGGGGGTCTATTTGTAGGGTGGTTTTCATGCAAGGCGAAATTGTGGGACGAACTGCTGGAGAACATGGAAGGACCATAACATCTTAAGTTTTCATTCTTTTTGGGAGTAGAAAAACACTAGACAATGGTTTTTGAGTGATATGAATCCATTGGAACTATCAGTACAGCAATTTGAGCACTGTAATTGTATGGAAACACCATTTTTGGAGCATAATGAGAGAGGCCCAACCATTGGAAGTCAGACTAGGAGATGTAGCCTAGGAGGGGTCAACTCCATAAATTGTTGTTGTGTGTTTACTGTTATGGTGATATTTTCTTATGTTTTCCTGCAAAAAATTCATTTATATTTCACGTTTACATGTTTAATAATTTTACAAAAGAGGCTTAGAACGCTAATTGAAGCACTTGCGAAATTTCACAGACCTCAAGCAACTTCAGATACACCTGAGGTTAGTATCAGAGATTAGGTTTTATTTGTTGCTATGAGGGTTTCATTTTTTGCAAGTGTACGTGATGCTTACCAAGTTGAAGCTTAAAATAGGAGAAGGAAAGCTTGTGGTTGCAAGTCCTCAACTTAGGTCAAGGATAAGGAGAGAAAATTTTCAACAATCTCCACCACAAATTATACCTCAAAATGTAGTTGAAGCTTTAGCAAGTATGTCACATGAAGGATAACCAGACAATATGTTAGAGGATGAAAAATCCTTCAGGAAATCATTCTTTTATATGACAATAATGGTGAAATTTCACTATGACGAGAGAAGCACAAGGTTGCAAGGTGAGAGCTTCAATTCTCCAAAGTGAGATAAGCCTTCAAAAGGAGAAAGAGGAGACAGGGAAAAGCCTCAAAAAGGTAATGAGAATTGTGAAAAACCACCTTTGACACCACAATTCACCTTACCACCATTCTCACAATCATATTCTTCCACAAGAATCCATTGCAAAACACTTCCACATTCTCCAAAAGGTCATGGTAAAACTCCATTTTTGAAGATCAGAATTAAGTCTGCTTTTCCTATGTATGATGGAGAGGGAGATGCTAAAATATTATAAAATTGGGTATGTCAAATTGAAGTGTATTTTAGCATAAAAGAATCAAGGATGATGAAAACAAGATTCATCTTGCTTCACTAAGATACCAAGGTGCAACACTTATTTGGTGGGAAGCCAAAACTCAAGAGGACATGAAGAAACATGGTAAGGTCTTAACCTCTTGGAATAATTTTGTTGCTGCCTTAAGAAGACAATTTTACCCATTATCATACATGCAAAATGCCATAATGTATTGGAAAAACTTTAGGCAAGGTAAAGGACAAAGTGTGCAAAGCTATACTCAAGAGGCTAGGAGAAGAGCACTAATATTGGGTGTAGATTTTACATCTCAAGAAAATTTGTTAAAATACATCGCAAGTTTGCATAGTTACCTAAGACATACTATTTTCATGTTTAATCCTTTAAATTTAGATGAAGTATGTGTATGGGCCACACATATAGAGGCAAGAGGGAACCATGTTTCAGATGAGACAAGTGAGAATACCTTTGAGTCTGAAGGGTAAACGTAAGAAGAATGCTTCCATAAAGATGGAGAAATAAAAAATCACATGGAAACATTATTCCAAATATGGGAATGATGAAGATCATTGTTGTAAACTTCATCCAGAGATGAGACCCAACAAGCTTAAAAACAAGAAGGAGAAGACAATTGCAACAATAACACATGATTTAGGTTATGATTCTGGAGATGAAACAAAGATCACCGCAATGGGTTTTAAAATTAAGGACATTGCAAGTACTAGTTCTTCAAGTTGTCCCAATAGTACACAATATGATGAAACAAGAATTGAGCTTTTCCATGTTAGAGTTATTTCAAAGTATACCAAGATTGACACCCTATTTGATAATGGTTCACAAGAAAATCTTATTTCCAAAGACTTAGTCAAGAAGTTGAATTTAGACATCATTCCACATCCAAGACATTATCATTTAGGTTGGATATGTAAGAATGGAAATTTTCAAGTGACGAGGAGTTCATACTTAGATTGCAATCACTATAAACTTTCTTGATGAAGTTGAACTTGATGTTTTTGCGCTTGATATTTCTGGTACTGTTTTCGGTTGTGCATATCTATATGATAGGAGAAAAATATTTGAGTGCCATGAGATGAGTATCACTAGTTCAAGAATGAGATTGAGTACATTTTTAGAGCGCATAGTAAAAAGATGATTTTTTCTCTTATGCAAGCTGGAAAAATGAGGAGAAGTGTTAATGCTAGTAAAAAAATTTCTTAGTTAATGTTCAAGGATGAAGATGTTGTGAATGAGGCATTTCAAGGAGGAGCATCAAATGAAAATTTTTATTCCATTGAGGTTTCTAATTGTTTTTATAAGACGTTTCAAGATTTTAACATGTTTCCTTCGAAAAGAGATAAATAAGATGCAGTAAAATTGCAGCAACATGCATCATTGTTGAGAAGTGATAAGAACAAGATGCCAATGCAAGAGAGTGAAAAGTTCAAAGAGAAACTACCAAAGAAATTTGACGAAGAGGGCATTGGGTTAAAATTTTCTTCTTGTGGGTTTCACAATGTATTGTCTTTTAAATGGGATGCTCCATGGTGTTGAGTATCATATTTGGTAAAGAGTCTAGCCAAGCACAAGGCGAGATATGCTAAACATCATCGTGTCATCAATGTTCAAGGTGTGAAAAATTTGAAGGTGCTCAATTTTTCTTTGACTGAAGACTAAGGAGAGAATGTGTTTGTTCCTTTGACGATAGGTTGTTGTTTTAAGTATTATGGGAAATTGCAGCAAGATGGTATCTGTTATCACTCAGATTTTCCTTGAAGTTGTTGGGAAGAGGAAAGGGGTCCAAGGTAACCACAAACCAACTTTTAGGTACAGAATCTAGCCAATCTGTACCCAGAGAGGGCTCTCTCTTTAAGTTTTAGCTTTTTTTTGAAAGATATTGGGCTAGCTATGAAATTTTAGGGATTTTGATTTTTTTTGGGTGGTGGAATTCAATATCAGAAGGGTAGGACTGAGTAGTTTAGGCCATTGGGCTAATGGAGTCAAAGAAGATGGCTTGACTGGATTTGGTTTCTTAACAAGGGAGGGTTTCACAGGGCAAGGTAATCAAATAGGGAACAAATAAAGATTTAAAATAAATGGAATGAACTCAAAATGGATGAAGGGAAATTAAGAATCCTTCAACCTATTCGAAAGAGGGAACTTGGATGATTATTAATAAAGGGAAATTAAGAATTATTTACCAAATAATCAGAATGAATAAACTAGGAAACAGGAGAAATTAAGAATTCACTGTTCATACTAGTTTAGAGGAGAACATTAAGAATAACAACGATTGAAAACAGATTGCACTCAAGCACTTTCTGAATTGTTCTTTTTCATTTATCATTCATATATGAAACATAGATGGTAGAATAAACAATAAAAACTTCAAAACATAAGAGATAGAAGACTTATTGATCCGATGTCTGACTCAAGAATCCTGTGAAAAGTCCTTTGCATCAATTCTTTATCCAACTAGCCATGCAAAATTTGTACAACAACACTTAATTCCAAAATAATCAATATTACAGCAAAGTTTAAGAATCCGCCCCCCTCAATACTCTAATTGAGGGAGTATTTATATAAAAAATTATAAAAAATATCTCCTAACAGAGTGAGATATATTTTAGGATGACTTATTAATAGATTACAAGAAAATGGACACAGATAGTCTCATAGATAGGAGAAAAGGTAAACCGATGTTGTGTTGTTCCTATTTTTGTGAGTGCGTTGGAGGCGGGCCTTATGATTTGGCTTGCTGCTATATTTTTTGGTAACTCTGTGCTGACTGCTCTATTTTTAAAGATACTCTTCACTTGTACTGATACACTTTGACCTGTTTGATCTCTGTTTATCCTTTTTACCCTTACTTACTGTAGTAAATAACCAAAATTCACTCAAGGATATTTTTACAACATGTCCAACATATCTTCCCACCATTGTGCTTCTGGTATTCTGGTTCTTTGAAGTTTTCTCAGGGTCTCATCAATTTCTATGTATTTGAAAAAGGTAGGCTGAATTGGAAATAAGTGCTTTACCTCATGTTCGACATAGAACAAGTTTTCTAGAATCTCATAAAGAACTCTGCCTGTAGGTAATGCTTTTGCTGCTGATGAACTTGTTGATGGACCTACCTAGTTATCTGTGTACTGATTCAATTTCTCCACATAGTCTTGATGACTCATTAGTTTATCAGGAATAATTAAAGGACTTGGCAGCCCTTTACTCTGCAAAATAACAAATCTTTTCTCAAAAGTATTGATTTCTTCCTACATATCATGGCACAATCTTTCTAAGTTTTGCATCAGAGTTCTTTTAGTAAACACCTTTTTTATCTCCAAAATTGTCCCTGTTCTATCTTGAATGCCCAGCTCTTCAAGCTGATATTTGTTCTTGGTATTTGAAAATTGTATGAGCTCGCTGGCTTCTTCAGGCATATTTCCTAATTCTTCCCTTGCATTTTGAACTTCTTCTAGAGCCAGTTTAACTAAATCATTTTGCTCATACATTATTTGGATTGATGGTCAAACATCATTTATTGATTGAGTGATGTTGGCCCAAATAATTTCCTTGATTTCTTTCAAAGGTTTCTCCAATGTGAGATCCTTTTCTAATGCTTTCACCAATTTTTCTAACCTGTTGATCTCTCTTGTCTTTTATGCAACATTTATCTTTGAGATATCATACTTTTTTTCCAAGGTATTAAATTGTTCCTTTGCTTTTTGGAGTTCTATAACTTGGAGCTTCAATTCCTCCATTGATTTTATTAGTTCGTAAATGCTCAAATTGGCAGTGTTGCCCTGTGCTAGTCCTGCTAACTGCCCTGTTGTTGTTGTACCTATGACCACTTCTGTTATGGCTATTGGTATGTTTGGTCCTAGTGTTGTCCCAAGTGTAGAAGGGACTGCTGTTGAGACTACTGGTATCACATTGGGAGGCTGAGAGGTCGACTCTCCCTGCTTGTCCTTCAATGCTTTTTCAAGTTCTTGTTCAGTCTCATTCAGTCGTTCATTAAGTTTTAAGAGCAAACCCATTAGCTATTCTTCAAATTTTTTCTTTATGACCTCAGTAGTCTGTGGATGCCTTGAAGGTGGAAGCTTTAGTTGTTTCCTTAGGGCAACAATATCATCGTCTTTCTTTTTTATTAAGGCTTCTGTAGCCTTAATATCTTTGGGATCATGACCCAATTTAGTAATAATTTCTTCTAAAGACTTTATTTTGTTATCTTTGGCCTAGGAGGAAGCTTTTTCCAGATGCAGTTGGGCAGATGTATTATCCAAGGAATTCTGCAACCTTTGGGCCATCATTTCCATACCAGTCAAGGTTGAATAAATCATTTCTCCAGTTTGTTTATGTAATTCAATCTGATCCAAAGGATGAATATCCTTTACCATAACCTCAAAATTTGTTCTAAGGTAGTCTGCTACTGTTTGAGGCTGCTGCACTTTAGGCTGGAAATGACTCATTACCATTTTACCTTCCTTGATGTCATAGGCTGACATCAATCTCTGTTGATTTGTGGGGGCCGTTTTCAAATATTGATTATAAACTTGAAGTCTCAATGGATCATTTCTTGCTTTTATGTCTATAAATGTCTTCTTGATATCCCAAGCGTCGTTTACTGGTGTTATGAAAGATGATACCTCTGCACTTTGTTGTCTTTCTAGCTCCTTTTTCTGTGAGTTGGTAGATTTCCATAAGAAGGGGGGCCTTTGGGTTGACGTTCTTGTAGCATGAAAGTTTGACAGAGGTTATTCAGTTCTTTTTGGGATAATTTTGTGATTTTTTCAAGTAAATATTTCATGGAAAGAGGAGTCAGGGCTTGACTAGGATGAAATTGTAACATTTCATTGATAGATTGAGCAGTTATGGGAAAAAGAATGGTTTGACTTCGAGACATAAATGCTCATTGATTAGGGTCGTAATTGGCATGGCAGTGATGAATTATTTCAGGAAAGACATGAAATGAGGGTAAAAAATACATTGGAATATTGGATTCCCACAATCCAAAAATATCAGAGCCATTCAGGTAATTATTTCTACATTGGAAAAAGATTCTGAGAGGATTTTCGCTAAAGGTGAGGTCTTTTATCTAGAAATCCCAATCTGCTAGAGGTAGATAGTCTAAATCTTTATGGGGAGCATTCAGGGGTGCAACAGTTAAAGCTACAGGGGTTTCCATTTCTGGTTCTTGTGGATTCAGAAAGGAATTTGGGTTTTTAGTGGAAAATAGGCAAAATGTACAGGTCTGGGAGCTTATGTGGTAAAACAAAGACTGAATTATACTCTATTTTAATCTTTTTCTATGGAATTAGAGTATAAAATCAAGAGTTGCAGGGTTTCAGTGGAAATTGGATAAATACCTGTGTTTGGGAAGTGAATAGTATGAAAACAAATACATGCAATAGCTGACAGGTTCTGTACTGGTTCGACTGCAAATTCCTTAGTAAGGTGGTGGTTGGAAATCTTTGACAGTTGACTTCAACGTTCTTTACATGGGAACACTGGCCGCAGCACAGAATAATGAAAATGATGTTTTTTTTGTTTTATTAACAAAGTCAAGTTTGGCGGGGGGTTTTTTATTCAGGCGGATGACGTATGCATTGGGCGGTAAGTGGTATGATATCGCTCCACTTTTGGGGATGGGCGGTATTTGGCCGGGAGCCAGCGATTCCATAAGATTTGCGACGCTTGGCGGGGCACTATTCACAAAACCGCTCCGCGATTGCACATTAACATTCAGTGGTGGAGGGCCTTGCGAAATGCACAACGGCCATTGGATGTGGGGTGCTTGACCAGACGACTATCGGGGAGGTGAGATGACAGATGTTTTAATGAGGGCGGGCCCAACATAATCAAAGATTATTTAATCATATCGGGAGCAACGTGATTGGTCGGGAAACTTATTAATTAACCGTGGGGGTTAATTAATCCTTATTTAAATTAATGTTGTACTATGGTTATATTTTAGCCAAGGGGCGGGGTATGTAAAAATTTGGGGATTTTGTATAGTTATATTAATACGGGAATGGGTAGATTTTTATAAGGGAAATAAATAATATAAGTTAGAAGTTGATATGTGATAATGAATGAAAAGCGCTAAGTATAAAAACATTAAGATTGTGTATTTAACTTAGGCTTGAATGAAAAAGGATTTTTATGGGATATTGTGTAATTTTCCTAAGAAAAATAGGATTTTACTTAGGAAAAGAGTTATGGAAGTAAATGAATGACTTATGGATGGTTTTAAGTACTTAGGCTTTTAAATTATTGGGCCGAGGGTCTGGTCCCTCCAGAAGTCAAATAAATGCTCTGAGCCCCTCTAATTTTCAAATGCCTTAGTACTTAGGGGAAATTAGTGAAATTTTTAGGGAAAAATGAGAAGGGGAGTTAATCATTTGACCTTATTTTGTTTGAAATTCCTCCAGTGTAATGTCTTCCTTGCACTTTTGATGAAAGTAAATATTAACACATTTAGAGTCATTATCCATCACATGTAACTTTGCAACATCATCTACCTACCCTACCTACTTTAACCTAGCATTTTTTCTTCTTTATTAGGGTGCACTTGGACTGGAAAACCCTTGTCACACTTTCTTTTCTTTTACATGTAGAAATATATCTAATTCTAACCTTATTACATCCAAGGGCTCAGATTAAGCTATTGAGCTCCTTTTATTTACTCTACCTATCTACTTATCTGCTAAGATTAAACAGTTTGTTCAGATTTTATTCTCTATTTCTAAAACATAAAATTCAAACATGAAATAGCCAAGCTTAAGATGTTTTACTGTTCACCAATTGTGGCATAAGTTACAAGTTGCACACAATTTGTTTATTACATAAGAGCAAAAAGTAGTGGAATTTAGACTTGCACACTTTCCTTGGCCTTTATTTTGGTGGGGTTCATTTTCTTTCACTTTTTTTGCCATTTTATTCTTTTCACCCTTTGATTTTTCTTTTAGGGTATACCCTCTTTACATTTTTTAAATTTTTTTCTTTTTTGACAATATGGAAAAACTTTGCAACAAGGAAAGGTATGAACATATTACATAGCCCATCAAGTCAATCATGATATATGACACCTATTGGTATAGGAGCATAATAGTATCTACAACCGCAAGTCAAGGTCTTCAAATTTGGGAAAAATCATTAGTTGTCAGGAAAGTCTCAAATTATCGCATTCAAGTAATTTTTAGTTGATGGAGACTGGAAGGGTGAGAGAGTTGGGCCATCATCTATTTACCCATAGATAAAGAGCTTTTGGAGGTCCAAAAGCTTCAAGTGGGAAGGAATGATCCAGTGGATAAAATTTATGCTCAAAGTTAAAATTTATTATAATGGAATGAAACCCATGTTATTGCTTATATCTCATTGTTATAAATCCGACGCAATTCGTTTCACGCAAAACCGACATCATATGCTCTAAGAAACGAGTTTTAACTGATTTGTCAAGTATGTAATTTTTTGAAAAAAACATTGCTCATTGTGTATTTTGCGCTAGTTGAAGGCTACCATGTGGCCTCTCTAGATTGGTTAAAAAAATAAAAAATTTTCCCTACCACTATTTGACACTTGGCAGGAATTCATTGTCGTGGATTGGGAAAAAATTTATTGGTTTATGATGTTGGTGATGTGGACCAACCATAGGCTACCATGTTAGGTCCCTATATTACTAGTATAGTCCCTTATTGTTGTTAGTGTATGCCCCTTATTTTTATTGTTGTACCCTTGTAACCCCAATATTGTTATGATTGTGCCCTTACATTATTATTGTTAGGTCAACTAGGATTATATTGTGACCCCATGGACTCCTATATATAGAAGGAGGTTTTTTCATTTGTATCATCCGAGAATTTCTCATTTATCTAATGTATTGGAGGTTTCCCCCTCGAATTGGATGATTTATAAGGCATTGGTATCGTTTTTCTTCTATTTTTGGAGTTGGTTTCATAACATTTGGTATCAAAGCTTTGGATTCTAGGCTTTTGCTGCTCCGAACAGGTCATCGTGGAATTTTCGCTATAAATTTTTTTCTAAGAATTTTGGGAAGCTAAAAATTTTACATAGAAAATCCACACTCCTGAGGAAAATCATGTAAAACTGTCTGGTCTTGGTTCACAATATTTTCGGAGATATGATCTGTGGAAGTTAGAGTTATTTTAGGCTCCCAATTTTCACCTAAAAAAGGTCATTGTGGAGTTTTCACTATAATTTTTTTTCTGTGAAGGTTCAGAAGTTGAAATTTTGAAAAAGAAGACAAAGAATCCTAAGTAACGTCTTGTAAAAATTTTAGATCTTGATTCACAATATTTTTGGAGGTATCATCTGTGGAAGTTAGGGTTGTTTCAGGCTCTTGAATTTCATCTCAAAGAGGTGACCATGGGAAAATAATCATAACTCTCTCTATGAGCGTCGGATTGGAATTATGTAAAAAGTGGCTGCAAGTACACAGATTGTAGTTTTTTTTTGTATCAATTGCAATTCCTAATGATGAAACATTGACATGTGGCACGTTATACAATTTCACTCTACTAAAATAGTCCATAATTAGGTCATTTTTGGAGATTGGGCATAACTTTGCCTTGAAGAATCCAAATCAAGTCAGCCATGTGGAATTCAAAAGAAGATTCATAGGGATAATAAAGGGCCGAATTTCAGATATCTAATATTTTAAATCATAGAGATAATTTACTTTCAATATCGAGCTCCTCAAAAGCAAGAAAAAATTGTGTGTATTTTTTTCGAATTGCATAAATCTTGTGTGAAAAATCAGTTTGAAGTGATTCCAAGGGCATATTGAAGCATAGATATTAGTATTGGGTTGTAAAATGCCACCTAAAAATAATTCAACACCCATTAAGCCTCAGAATGCTCAACTATGACTCATGAAGAGGAAGAAGCGCAACATCACATATCAAAATTACAAGAACAAGTGCACCAAATTTTTCTCTCGCAAAGAGCAACAAAAAATTAAATTGAATTTTTGAATAAAGGCGTGGAAGCTAAGATGAATGGTTTGAATAAAGGCATGGATGGTTTGAATAATGGCATGGAGGCTAAGATGGATGGCATGGAAGCCAACATGGAAGCTAAGATGGATGACATGGAAGCTAAGGTCGATGAAAAAATGAAAGATAACGTGGAAGATATGAAGATATGGAAGCTAAAAGAAGACATGGAAGGTTTGGTGAGAAGGTTAGTACAAGAAATGGTTCCTAATGGCAAAAATATCGTAAAGGAAACTCATGATGAGAACAAAATAAATGTTTATCGTGATTTCATAAACTTTAATGTTGGATTGAAGAACCACCATATTCCAAATATGGTTATGAGGAAGTTTGATGGCAAGGATCTCGTAAAATGGATACTACAGATGGAGCGATATTTTGATCACAATAATGTGAAAAGCACACAAAAGGTACGCACTGCAACTTTATATTTAGAAAAAAATACATTTGTATGGTATCGATGGCTTTGCTCCCGTAAAGAAATTGTCACTTGGACAATTTTTATAGAGGAAATGATAACACATTATGAGGATACAAAGAACAACATCTTCTTTAGCAAATTGATAAATCTCAAACATAAGGGTTCTGTGGTGGAGCACATTGATGACTTCCAAAAATTGAATATAAGCGTAACTAATATTCTAGAGGAACACAAGATTTATGTCTTTATAGGGACTTTAAAGAATAACCTCCAACATGAATTTCGTGTTTGGGAACCTGATTCATTAGAGAAGGCATTCAAGTTGGCAAGAAAAATTGAATGTAAAATTATGGCGACAAGGAAGCCTACCACTCACATCTATAAATATGGAAGTGTTGCTACTCCTCAACTTCCAAAACCTACAAGGTTGACACCACAACAATTGGAAGAAAAATGAGAAAAAATGGATTTGCTACCATTGTGATAGTAAATATACTAAAGGTCATAAGTGTGCAGAGAAAAAATTATTTTACATATATTGTGAAGAGGTGGAAGAAAATGAATAAGAAAATTCAAGAGAAGAGGATATACACCAGGAACGAACCCTAGAATAAGAAGAAATGAGTTCGACCATATTATGTAATGCATTGGCGAGAATTACCACTCCTCAAACTCTCAAGATATAAGGACATATCAAGAAGAAAAAGTTAATAGTGTTGATTGATTAGGGTAGTACCCATAATTTTATTCATTGTAAGGTAGCCAAGGAATTGAATTGTTTCCTATACCTAGCACCAAAATGTCAGGGAATGGTTTCAAATGGAGGAACTATAAATTTCTCTAAAAAATGGAATAATATAAATCTAACCATGGGGGAATATATATTGAATAGTCCAATTCTTTCCATTCGAATGGGAGGTGCTGATGTTGTACTAGGAGTAAAATGGTTACAATCTTTGGGGGAGGTAACTTTTAATTTTCAAGAAATTTTCTTCAATTTTTTTTCAGAAGGAAAGGAAATCGAATTACAGGGTATCACAGGGAATGCAAGAAAGATAATAAGCTCTAATGTCATGAAAAATATTCTAACGAAATGACAAAGAGGCGTAATTGAACAATTATGCTCACTAGAAGTTCCAAAATCAAATTATCTATTTCTCCAGATCTCCGAAAAGTCTTGGACAATCATTCCAAAGTGTTTGTGTTAGGTCCCCATATTACTAGTGTAGTCCCTTTTTTTTATTAGTGTAGTCCCCTTATTGTTATTGTTGTGCCCATGTAACCCCCATATTTTTATTATTGTTCCCTTAAATTAATATTGTTAGGTTGGCTAGGATTATATTGTGATCCCATGGACCCCTATATATAGAAGGAGGTTTTTTCATTTGTATAATCCAAGAATTGTTCATTTATGTAATGTATTGGAGGTTTCCCCCTCGAAGTGGCTGATTGCTAAGGCGTTGATCTCTCTTCTCTTCTATTTTTAGAGCTGGGTTCATAACAGTTGGTATCAAAGCTTTGGATTCAGGGGTTTCGCTGCTCCAAATAGGTCATTGTGAAATTTTCACTATAATTTTTTTTCTACAAATGCTTAGAAGCTGAAATATTTAGAGCGTGAAGCCGAAATCTTGAGGAACGTCGTGGAAATATTTTAGATCTTCGTTCGCAATATTTTCGGATATATGATTTGTGGAAGTTAGGGATTTTTGCAAGCTCCTGAATTTAACCTAAACATGTCATCGTGGCATTTTCGCAATAAAGTTTTTTTCTACAAGGGTTCAAAAGCTAAAATTTTTATAGAGAAAAACCAAAATCTTGAGGAACGTCGTGGAAAACATTTAGAGCTTTATTTTCAATATTTTCAGAGATATGATCTGTGGAAGTTAGTGTGCTTTCGGGCTTCCGAATTTCACCTCAAAAAGGTGACCCTGGGAAAATCGTCATAACTCTCACTCTGAGCATCAGATTGGAATTATGTAAAAAGTGTCTAAAAGTACACGGACTATTGTTTCCTTTTTATCAATTTTAGAGTCGAAGGAGGAAACAATGACACGTGGCACACCGTATAAATTAGATCTACTAAACCATTCCATAATTAGGTCACTGTGGGAGATTAGGCATAACGTTTCCTTGAAGAATCCAAATCAGGTGAGACCTATGGAAATTGAAAGAAGATTCAGAGGGCTACTATAGGGCCGAATTTCAGATATTAAAGATACGAAATCACAGATATAATTTAGTTTAAATATTGAGCTCCTCAAGATTAATAAAAAGGTGTGTATTTTTTTTCGAATTGCATAAGTCTTGTGTGAAAATTCAGTTTGAATTGATTCCAAGGGAATATTGTAGAATAGATATTAGTATTTGTTTATAAAATTCCTCCTAAAAATAATTCAACACCCACTAATCCTTTATAAGGTTTTACTATGATTCATAAAGACAAAGAATTACAACATGACATATCAAAATTACAAAAGCAAGTGCACCAAATTTCGCTCTCACAAAGAGCAACAAAAAATGAAATCAAAGCTTTAAAGAAAGGCGTGGAATCTTAGATGGATGGAATGGAAGCTGACATGGAAGCTAAGATTGATGACATGAAAGACAACATGGAAAACATAAAGAATTATCTAAATGCACACATGGAAGGTTTGACAAAGTTGATACAAGAAATGTTTCCTAATGCCAAAAAGATAGTAGAGGAAAATCATGATGAGAACAAAATAAACGTTAATTGTGATTTCATAAACTCTAATGTTGGATGGAAGGACCACCATATTCCAAAGATGGATATGAGGACGTTTGATGGCAAGGATCCCATAACATATATACTATAGATGGAGCAATAGTTTGATCTCAATAATGTGCAAAACACACAAAAGGTACGCATTGCAACTTTACATTTAGAACAAAATACATTTGTATGGTATCGATGGCTTTTCTCTCGTAAAAAAATTGTCTTTACGGAGGAAATGATAGCACATTATGAGGTTACAAAGCACAACACCTTCTTTAGCCAACTGATAAATCTCAAGCAAAAGGGTTTAGTGGTGGAGCACATTGAGGACTTCCAAAATTGAATATAAGGGTAACTGATATTACAGAGGAACACATGATTGATGCCTTCAAAGGGACTTTAAAGGATAGCATCCAACATGAATTTCATGTTTGTGAACTTGATTAATTGGAGAAGGCATTCAGGTTGGCAAGAAAAATTAAATGTAAAATTATGGCGACAAGGAAGCCTCCCACTCACATCTATAAAGACGGAAGTATTGCTACTCCTAGACTTCCACAACCTACAAGGCTGTGACCAAAAAAATTGCAAGAAAAAACAGCAAAATGGATTTGCTACAGTCATGATAGAAAAATACATTAAAGGTCATAAGTTTGTTGAGAAGAAATTATTTTACATCGATTGTGAAGGGGAGGAAGAAAATGAACAAGAAACTTCAAAAGAAGGGGATATACACCAGGAACCAACCCTATAATAAGAAAAAATGAGTTTGACCATATCATGTAATGCATTGACAGGAATTACCGCTCAAAATCTCAATATAGAAGGACATATCAAGAATAAAAAGGTAATAGTGTTGATTTATTCAGGTAGCACCCATAATTTTATTCATTGTAAGGTAGCGAAGGAATTGAATTGTTTCCTATACCCAGCACCAGAATGTCAAGTCATGGTTGAAAATGGAGGAACTATAAATTTCTCTGGAAAATTCCATAATATCAAGCTAACCATGGGGGAATATGTATTGAATAGTCCAATGCTTTCCATTCCAATGGGAGGTGTTGATGTTGTACTAGGAGTACAATGGTTACAATATTTGGGGATGGTAGCTTTTAATTTTCAAGAAATTTTCTTTAATTTTTTTTGAAAGGAAATGAAATCGAATTACGGGGTATCGTAAGGAAGTCAGGAAAGATTATAATCTCTAATGTGACGATAAAGCTTCTGAAGAAAGAAAAATGAGGTGTAATTGAACAATGATGCTCACTATAAGTTCCAACATCAAAATCATCTATTTCTCCATATCTCCGAAAAGTGTTGGACAATCATTCCAAGGTGTTTGATAATCCCAAAGGACTCCCACCTATTCATGATCATGATCATGCTATTCATTTGATTCCAGGAAGTGTTCCTCCGAACATCAGTCCTTATATATATCCTTATGTCCAAAAGAGAGAAATTGAATGTATGATTGCAGAAATGTTAGAAGCTGGTATAATTCAACCTAAAGTTCTTTCTCTGCTCCAGTAGTATTGGTGCACAAGAAGGATGGATCATGGTGCATGTGTCTGTATTATAGGGAGCTAAATAAGCTCACTATTAAAGATAAATTTCCCATTCCTGTGATTGATGAATTATTGGATGAATTACATGGCGCTATTTATTTTACCAAGTTGGATCCTCGTTTAGGATATCATCAAATTAGAATGAAGACAAAAGATATTCTGAAGAAAACATTTCGAACTCATGAGGGTCATTATGAATTTTTGGTCATGTCTTTTGGCTTTACCAATGCAACTTATACATTTCAAGGGTTGATGAATTCCATTTTCAAACCCTTCCTTAGAAAATTTCTGCTATTATTTTTTGATGACATACTAATATACAATAGTTCTTGGAAGGATCATGTTCAACATGTTGACAGGGTGCTCAAACTATTGGAGGAGAAACAATTATATGCAAAAACATGCAAATGTTTCTTTGGAATACAAGTGGTGGAATATCTGGGTCATATTGTATCTCACGAGGGTGTTAAGGTAGACCCTAACAAAATTAAATACATTAAGGAATGGAAATTTTCCACAACCATAAAGCAGTTGTGAGGATTTCTCGGGTTAATAGGATATTATTGCAAGTTTGTTAATAATTATGGCAGAATGGCAGTAGCTCTAACACCATTATTGAAGAAAGATGCATTTTCATGGACTCCTGAAGCAACTAAAGCCTTTGAACATCTTAAAGAGGCAATGTGCCTAGCACCAGTCTTAGCTACACCAAACTTTACAAAAACCTTTATTGTGGAATGTGATGCCTTAGGAAATTAAATTCGTGTTGTGTTAATGCAAGAAGGAAGACCCATTTATTTTGAAAGTCGTCCAATCAAAGGAAAGTATTTACTGAAAGCTATTTATGAGAAGGAAATGTTGGCAATACTACATGCACTAAAGAAATGGCGACCTTACCTAATGGGAAGGCATTTCAAGGTAAAAAATGATCATGATAGTCTTAAACAGTTTTTGGAACAAAGACTGTCTTTAGAAGAGAAGAAAAAATGGGTCACAAAAATGTTGGGTTATGACTTTGAAATCATCTACAAAAAAGGGAAGCTAAATGTTGTTGCAGATGCACTCTAAAGAAAGGATGAAGATGTGGAAGCATAGCTCTGTGCAATTTTTATATCCGACCAGATTGGATAACCGAAGCAAGAGATGAATGGAAAAAGGATGAATAAGTGTCGAAATTCATTCAAAAGTTGAAGCAAGATCCTTGTACATCTGATACATTTAGTTGGAAAAATGATTTCTTATGGTACAACGATTGCTTATATCTTTGTAAGAATTCCCAAATAAAACAAAATATTCTTTTGGAATTGCACACTTCCCCTTTAGGAGGACACTCAGGATTTTTAAAAGCTTACCACAGGGTGAAGAAAGTTTTTTTTGGTATGGCCTTAAATCTGATATTTAAAATTTTGTGGCAGAATGTTTGGTTTTCTAGCGAAATAAAGTTGAGACAATTAAGACCCCAGGTCTTCTACAACCTTTATCCATTCCAAGTCAACGTTGGGAGGAGATTTCAATGATTTTATCATAGGTTTATCTAAGTCTAAAGGAAGGAGTTTCATCATGGTGGTATTTGATAGACTTACCAAGTATGTGCACTTGTGCGCATCATGTCATCCATTTAAATCAAGTACAATTGAAAAGATACATGGAAACCCAAAGATTATGGTAAGCGACAGAGATGCCATTTTTACTAGAAATTTTTGGATGGATTTATTTTCTTGTTTGGGTACTCAACTAGCTTGTAGCTCATCTTATCATCCTCAATATTATGGTCAAACTGAGATAGTGAACAAATATTTTGAAGGATATATTCGTTGTTTTGTATCTGATAAACAAAAGCGTTGGGTCAAGTGGTTACCTTTGTCGGAATGGTGGTATAAGACTTCCTTCCATACTGCAGCAAAAATGACCCCATTTATGGCACTTTATGGATATCATCCACTATCCATCACATCATATTTAAGATAAAATTCTAAGGTGTGAGCAGTGGAAGATCACATCGATCATCAACAACAAGTTCTCCAACTCTTAAATGATAACCTCAATTTGGCACAAAATCGAATGAAACAAGAGGTAGATCAACATCGTGGAAAGAGAAGTTTTGATGTAGGAGAGTGGGTATTTTTACGGCTACAACCATATAAAAAAATGTCCCTCAAGCAAGCTAAGAAGGATAATAAATTATCACTGAAATACTATGGTTCTTACAAGGTGTTGCAAAAGATTGGTACTATGGAATACAAATTGGAGCTTCCTTCTTCTTCATGAGTGCATCAATTTTTCCATGTTTCATGCTTAAGGAAGGTTATAGGTGACAAGCTTTCAGTTCAAACAATATTTCCAGAGCTTGATGAGGAAGGAACAATTATACTAGAACTTGGAACAGTCACAGAAACAAGAACTTGACAGCTACGAAATTGATCAATTTCAGAGTATATCATCAAGTGGAAGAACTTACCCACTGAACATTCTAGATGGGAGGATGAGAATTTTATACAAAAGCATCCATAGCTACTCAAGCGTTGAGGACAACACTTTTTTGAAGGAGACGGGCATATTCGGTCCACATATTACTAGTGTAGTCCCTTATTTTTACTAGTGTGGCCCCCTTATTCTTATTGTTGTGCCCCTGTAACCCACATATTTTTATTATTTTTCCCTTCCATTATTATTTTTAGGTCAGCTATGATTATATTGTGATCCCATGGACCCCTATATATGGAAGGAGGTATTTTCATTTGTATCATCCAGGAATTGCTCAGTCATGTAATGTATTGGAGGTTTCCCCCTCGAAGTGGCTAATTTCTAAGGCGTTGATCTCTCTTCTCTTATATTTTTGGAGTTGGTTTCATAATAGTTTGAAATGGCCAAAGGAATCCCACTTATTCTTGATCATGATCACGATATTCATTTTATTCTCGGAAGTTTTCCTCCAAACATCAGTCCTTACAGATATCCTTATGTTCAAATGAGAGAAATTGAACGTATGATTGCAGAAATGTTAGAGGTTGGTATAATTCAACCTAGTCAGATTTCTTTCTTTTCTCTAGTAGTATTGGTGCATAAGAAGGATGGATCGTGTCGCATGTGTCCTGATTATAGGGAGCTCAGTAAGCTCACTATTAAAGATAAATTTCTCATTCCTGTGATTGATGAATTATTAGATGAATTTCATGGAGCAATTTATTTTACCAAGTTGGATCTTTGTTTAGGATATCATCAAATTAAAATAAAGACTGAAGATATTTCTAAAACAACATTTCAAACTCATGAGGGTCATTATGAATTTTTGGTCATGTCTTTTGGCCTTACCAATGAACCTTATACATTTCAAGGGTTGATGAAATCCATTTTCAAACCCTTCCTTAGAATATTTGTGCTAGTATTTTATGATGACATACTAATCTACAACAGGTCTTGAAAGGATCATGTTCAACATGTTGACAGGGTGCTCAAACTATTGGAGGAGAAACAATTATATGCAAAAACATCCAAATGTTTCTTTGGAGTACAAGAGGTGGAATTTTTGGGTCATATTGTATCTCACGATGGTGTTAAGGTAGACCCTAACAAAATTAAAGTCATCAAGAATTGGAAAGTCCCCACAACCATAAAGAAGTTGCAAGGATTTCTCAGGTTAACAGGGTATTATCGAAAGTTTGTTAACAATTATGGGAGAATAGTAGCACCTCTTGTTCGAAATATTGTCATTGATGGAAAAGGAGGTAGTAGAGGCAGAGAAAGACAAAGGACAAAAGTAGATGCAAAGGGGAAGACAATAGGTCTTTACAGGGAGCATGAGAAGAACAGAGGGAGAGTCTATTTATAGAGACAATGAAAAGGAGACCTGAAAAGACTGTATAGAACTGCATAGGGTTAGAAGGTAGAGTAGGGGTGTAGAAGGGCCAAGTGATTGAAGATCTGGCCAATTTTTTGTAAGTAAATTCACCGTGTAAATGAAGAAACTATTCCAACATTATCTGTGAATTTGTTGGATTGTTCTTGCGTGAAAATTCCTTAATTAACATATATGAGTAGGAATCTGAAATGTGGTTGAGATTCTAACTGTACATTCAGTGGTGAGAGCCAGGGTGATAAGACTCTGTGATTGTTACAAAGTTTGTTGTGTATTCAGTAATGCGAGCGCATGAAGAACCTGTATGGTTAAATCCGTGTTAAGGACTTGACAGATGAATGTGTGTGAACCTCCACTCTCTGCGTAAAGTTCCCTGAATTCCCTCTGTCTATATTCGAACCTATATTCTCTGCGAATAGTTGGTGTGCGTATGAGTATGTATGTTGTATAAAGGCCAGTTGTGAGTTCTGTTAGAATAGGGGAACTGTTACCATACTCTGGTTATCCAAAGAATCAAAGAAATCTTGCCTAAGCATTAATCCCTGTTTTTTAGAATGCCTCGTCATGATATAAGTCATGTTGGTTTAGAACGTAATATGTTATGATTGTATAGAATCCTGTGAGAAACCAAGGTGATTACAGTAACCTTGGTACTGGGCGTAGAATCGTGTGGTCAAAAGAGTGTGACTTGTAGTGTTGAATTTCCCACAGCAGAGTGAGCTCAACTGGTAGTGAAACCCCTGCTTACAAAGAAATAAGTTCATTTGGTTGTGAACTGAAAGTGTTGTCCCAAGATTCGAACCTATAGTCAACCCATCAGAACGAATAACATGATTTGTATTAACCCTGGTGGTACCCCGGTCAAACACTGTTCACAATCCAGAGTGGGTTTGCGAAACCAAACCCACCCATATTGCACCACCTTTGTACGGAAGTGAAGCCACTCCAAACAAACGCAATCCAGTGGAAAATGGCCACGTCAACGGGGCAATGCCGCCCTCATCGCATGCCTATCGCGCGTTAACTATCAACGGTGAAATCAACACGATATCGATGTACACCATCCAATCTGGAGGCTGGTTCATCGCATGACAATCACACTCAAAATAGCATGGAATATAACTCAAGGGACGGCGTGATAAGCCTCCCATCGTCAGATGAGAAGGGTGTGTTAAGAGGCTAGGCCCCAGTTCATGGCATGGCTTCTGAGAGTTAAATTTCATATCGTTTAATCGTGAAATTTTCGTAGGATCGGAGGGTTGGAGTGCGATAAGACATGCGCCGTTGTATGCGAATGTGAAATGAACTGCTGGGATTGACCACATATATGTGTTAAGTTGTGGGCCCGAGGCAATTACATAGGTTATTGTTTGAGGTTTAAACCTGACTCGAGGCATATATTAATGTTATAAAAACTAATGCAATGATATGAATTTTTAATAAGCCGTGATTCGAATCAAAACCGTAATATATGACGTAATGCCATACATTGATGATAAATGTAATATGAAGTGTTGGCGGGGTTCATACCTTGGAGGTTATGCCATATTCATTACACGATGAATTTAACAAGTTACAAAATGAGTTTTGGTACAAATTTTTCATTTTAATTATAAATGTTAGTGAAAGCGAAAATCAAAGGCTGTTATAAAGATTCTTAACATTTGAGTGGGGGCCATATTATATTATGGATATTGATATTATAAAATGTCGGGTATTGATTCAAAGGCTATGATATATGTTGTGGGCCAGAATTTTATGTGTAACGAGTTATATGATTATCGAGGGATTAAAATAAATGTTTAAGCTTTGGAACTATTATAGTTCACACATTATTTAAGAGAGAAAGGATGTAGTAATAAGGCACCAACCATATAACTTAAACATATATACTGTATATGACTGATGTGCACGGGTTAAAGGAATAAAAAGGAGAGGTATACATATGCGTTATGCATTCGTCAGCGATTCAAAAGTTTTGATGTTAAAGAAGTGAGCACAATATTTTGATTTTTTATCAACCAAAGTCAAAGTTTATATTAATGAATCTTCATATGAGCACCTGTAAAGAATTTATTAAAGGTTTGAAGGTGAGAAGTAGAACCTCCACAATGAATAGAGATTGCCCATATTAGACAGATTGTGGACTCTTTTTAAATGATTAATTGATGCATGAGACTTTGAGATTTATTGGTGAGCTAAACTTATAAAACAGACATATATATAGTAGATATACAACTAGAGTGAGCTCAGAGAATATGTATAGAAATATACAAAGACTACAGAATTGAAGAGGTATGCAGCGAAGGGATTTAAAATTGCAGTGAACAGGTGTACATGCACAGGTGCTCAGAGTTGTAGTAAACAGAGGTATGCAAGACAGTTGCATGAAAACAACAGAAAGGAAAAAACCATCAAGCCAAGGGCTGAGTGAAGTTTATATACTGTAACTAAAAATGTAAATGTTTTAATTGTTTTATACTGTTTGTGATGCAAAGGCAAGTATCCGAAGGAAAAGAAAAATCCCACTGTAACATTGAAATTTGTACATATTGTTATACTTTTTTAAATGGGTTGGACAAAGGAATGAGAAGGCAGAAGCCAAAGAGTCATGGTTGTTCACTCCAAATTCCTTGTGGAATACAAACAGTCATGCGATGAACTCTATATATAATATCAACTTGATATGCATAGAGTGGTTAGAGAGAGTAAGTATAGAGAATGCAGAGTATAGAATATTGAGGCAGAGAAGATAAGGAAGAGAGGAGCAAAAAGAGATGCTACAGAACAGAGCTTATATCTAAGGTAAATCAACAAACATTTCTTTTGATAAATTGAGGAAGTTGGAGCTTCCCTATCAAGTCGAAACTTGATAGCTGTCAGTTGTAGCTGACTAAGGTTGGAGCCTCCTGTAGGTTGGTGCCTGCAAAAAAACACTGGTGAGAGGGAGTAGGAGCTTTCCTTTGCATCACAACAATAATAAGATGTGGTTTTCTCCCTTTATGGGTTTCCACTTATATCTGCTGTCTCTATCTGTGTTGGATGTGTGCTGAGATGATTTACCAAATTTGCTTAATGTTTGCTGCTCTCATAATAAGGTTGATGTAACATTAATTTAATACTTGCTGCAACATATTGAGATTGTTCATATACTAAGGTTGGTTATAAAAGTAAGTTGTAAATAAGTTGATGAAAATTTTAAAAAGCTCATGTATGTGCTAAATTGATTCACCCCCCCCCCTCATTTTAACTAAGAATTCAACAATTGGTAGCAGAGCTAGGTTCCTTTTGTACCAGTTTAACCATTGAAAGGAGATCCTAGGCCCCTAGGATGGCTAGTCAAGAAGGAAGCTCAACCAATAAATCCCCTTTCTTCACTGGTGCTAATTATGCCTTATGGAAAATCAGAATGAGAGCATACATAATGTCTCTAGGAATAGAGGTATGGGCTACTGTAGAATTTGGATATGCCCCAAAAGCAACTAACCCAGAAAGAGAAGCTAAACAAGAATTTGTAGCAAATGCAAAGGCCATTAATGCAATCTTAAGTGGACTTTGTGAGGTTGAATTTATCAAGATAATGCACAGTAAGATTGCCAAAGATATGTGGGACACTCTAGAGAATATCCATGAGGGAAATTAAAATTTAAAGACTGCCAAACTTCAAGTATATAGAGCCCAGTTTGAAAATTTGAAAATGAATGATGATGAAGATGTTGGAAGCTTCTCCTTAAGAGTTGCAGAAATTGTTAACAATATGAAAGCTCTTGGAGAAACCATACCTGAAAGTATAATTGTGAAAAATATTCTAATATCTTTTCCATCCAGGTTTAATCCCAAGGTGTCTGCAATAGAAGAAACAACTGATTAGGAGACCTTGACTATGAACCAATTACTTGGAAATATAACAGCCTATGAGATGAGACTCCCACAGAAGAAGCCAAGTACAAGAGAGGCAACTTTTAAAACAGAAAAGAAGAAAGAATAAAAGGAATATACATGTTCTTTCTCTGATGAAGAAGAGACTAAATTTGTCAAGAAACTAGATAGAGGCTCAGGTAAATACAAAGGTAAACTTCCTTTCAAATGCTTTAACTATGGAAGAGTTGGACACTATGGTGCTAAGTGTCCTCACAAGAAATTAAGGAATCAGGCTGAAGAATCAGGGAAAAATACATCAAACAACTGGTAGAAAGGAAAGAAATTTAGTAGAAAATCCTTCTATGCTCAACAAGATAGTAGTACATCTTAAGACTCATATGAACCCTCAAGTGAAGAGGGAACCTCTGAATTTCTATTGATGGCCATAGAAGAAATTGAAGGACTCCTGCTAGAAGATGAAGAAGAAGAAGGTGAATTCGACCTTAAGGGGGAGCTAAGAAGTGCCCTGGAGGAGATTGATAGACTAAAACTGAAGTGCAGAAAAAAAAAAGGACATTCTCCTCAAGTATCTACGAGAATAACAAAATTCAGAAGTCCTCATGCAGCTAAAGATAGAGCTTGAAGAAGCCAAGAAGATAGAAGACATGTTACTTAAGAAAATCAAGGAGAAAACTCAAGAACAAGAGAAGTTGGAAGAAGAAGTAGTGTGTCTCAGGAAGAAATTAGAAAATGCTCAAAGAAAAGTGGCTATAAATTCTTCTCAAACAACAAGCTCTTGTAATTTGAATGAAATTCTGGATGCTCAAAGATCTCCTATGATAAAAACTGGAATAGGCTATGAAGGAGAATCAAGTAAAAGAAAAGAAAAAGAAGACAGAGAGATTATTTTTGTAAAATCAAAGAAGGATGATGAAGCAGCTCAAATAATCCCTACAAAAGAAGAAACATGTAAGGAGGGAGACAGAACCCAGAAGAAACCTCTAATAACAAAGAATGAAAGAAATATTCAGACAACAGAAAGAGATTCATATACCCTTGAGTATGTCAAATTTGGAAGCCATCAAGGGAGATTCTTCCCTCCTATGAAAAATGCCACCTGTTATGTCTACCACAAGATGGGACACATTGCTGCATACTGTCATGCAAAGAGAAGTAATTCAAACCAGCAAAAGATGCAAACAGTGACGAGACTGTCTCAAGCAAACAAATGGAGAAGACAACCTTAGATCAGGTATGAAAATAGTTTCTATGGTTACTGTTTTTATTGTAAGGAATTTGGCCATAAAATCATTGAGTGTAGAAAATATGGACAAATATTGATGTTCAACACCTCAAGGAGGTTTATGAATCAAAGAAATTTTGTTTATACTCACAATTCTGCAAAAATTATGATCAAATGTTGTGTATGCAATAAAATTGGACATATGCCTTCCAAATTTCCTCTGAGAGGATGTGATTCATCATCTCACAAAAGATACCAACCAAAACAATGCTTCTAGTGGAAAAAGAAGGTGAATAAGTGTTACATGGCTCTAACTTCTCAAGACCTGAAAAGCCAATGGTATCTGGACAGTCACTGCTCAAAACATATGACTGGAGATAGAAGCAAATTTATAACTTTGGACAAAAAGAAAACTGGTAATGTTACTTTTGGCCATGATAAATCAGGAAAAGTCAAGGGAAAGGGCTCAGTCATCTTAGATCATGGCTGAGGTAAGGCCCAAGATGTACTATTTGTAGATGGGCTGAAAGAAAATTTACTGAGTGTCAATCAAATGTGTGATAAAGGCTAAGAAGTTATTTTCAGAGCACAAGACTGTGAAGTCAGATCAAGCACCACAGGTAAGACTCTACTCAAAGGTGTTCGAACAAAGAGTAATGTTTACATAGTGAAAGAGGAATATGAAGCATGCCATCTTAGAAAACTTGAGGAGTCATGGTTATGGCATAAGAGATTGGGACATCTCAACTTCGATCATATCATCAGACTGAGCAAGAAGAAATCTGTCAGAGACATGCCAGAAATAAAATGGCCTTCTAATACCATATACAAATCTTATCAATTGGGAAAATAGACCCGCACATCCTTTAAGGACAAAGATGAGTTATCAACAAGAAGACCACTCCAGCTTGTGCACTTGGACCTTTGTGGACCTGCAAGAACTAAAACATCAAGTGGAGAATCCTACTTCATGTTGATAATAGATGATTTCTCCAGAATGACATGGGTTGCATTTCTCAAGAATAAATCGGAAGAACTGGATAAAGTTAAGATATTCAAAGCATTAACAGAAAATAAAATGGGATGCAAGCTAAAATGCATCAGATCAGACAGAGGAGGTGAATTCACAGATTATGACTTTGTAGACCTACGCAATGAACATGGGATAAAGCAACAATTTACTATTGCAAGGACACCTCAGAAAAATGGAGTAGCAGAGAGACAAAACAAGTCTGTACAGCAAATAGCCAGAGCCATGATGCAAGAGAGTAATATTCCTCAAACCTTATGGGCAGAAGCAGTATACATAGCTGTGCATATTCTAAACAAAGCCCATTTAAGGCCAAGCAGTGACAATACTCCCTATGAACTATGGCATGGTAAAACAGCTTCAATCGAGAACTTTTGAATCTCTGGAAGCATGTGTTATATAAAGAATAATGATGAAAATCTTGGGAAATTTGATGCAAGAGCAGATGAAGGGATATTTCTAGGATATGCATCCAAAAGTAAAGGGTACAGGTGCTACAACAAGACTCTTCGAAAAATAGTAGAAAGCATTGACGTGAGATTTGATGAAGAACTTCCAAACAATACAAGAGGTACAGACTGCAGCAGTCCATCAGACAACCATGACGAAGAAAACCAAGATGATGATGATGAAACAACCAAGACAATAGAAGATGCTGAACTGAGATCGAAAGCCCCCTCAAGATACACTTAGAAGAACCATCCAGAAGATCAGATCATTGGAGACAAGAAAGTAGGGGTCCAGACAAGAAGGCAGCTAACTGAAAAGACAGAAGAGGTATACATAACCATGTTATCACAAATAGAGCCAAATTTTTTTGAAGAAGCCAGCAAGGACAAGTATTGGGTGAATGCTATGAATAAATAATTGGACCAAATTAAGAAGAAAAATACCTGGGAATTAGTCCCTAGACCCACTGAGAAAAATGTCATAGGCTCGAAATGGGTATTCAAAAATAAACTGAATGAGAAAGGACATGTAATCAGGAATAAAGCAAGACTTGTTTGCAAAGGATATTCACGAATCGAAGGACTTGATTATGAGGAAACATTTTCCCTTGTAGCCAAAATGAAAGCTATCAGAATGTTTCTGGCCTTTTCATGCTACCAAGACTTCAAGGTATATCAAATGGATGTGAAATCTGCATTTCTGAATGGAGATATAGAAGAATAAGTCTACTTAGAACAACCGAAAGGCTTCTCATTAAACGACAAAGAAGACTATGTATGCAAACTAAAGAAGGCTCTATATGGACTAAAACAAGCTCCTCGTGCTTGGTACTCAAGGCTGGATAAATACTTGCAAAACCAAGGCTTTAAGACAGGACGAGTAGACAACATTCTATACATGAAATCCCATGAAAATGAACTCCTGATTATTGTAGTATATTTTGTTGACATTATGTTTGGAAGCAACAGAGATGAGCTAGTGAAATGGTTTGCTGAGGAGATGAAATCAGAGTTTGAGATGTCTAAGATTGGAGAGCTCAGTTTCTATTTAGGACTTCAAATTCAGCAAAAGAACACAGGTACATTCATATCAAAGAAAAAATACTTAAAAGAAATGTTGAAAAATTTCAAAATGGAAGACTGCAAACCTGTGTCAACTCCCATGATCACGGGATGCAAGCTGTGTGCTGATGATGGATCTACTGATATAGATCAAAGACTCTACATATCCATGATAGGAAGTCTGCTGTACCTGACAGCATCAAGACCAAACATCATGCTAGCAGTAGGACTTGTGGCTAGATATCAAGCAGCACCTAAACAAAATCACCTTCTAGCAGTCAAAAGAATATTCAGATATCTACGAGGAAATGCACAGTATGGACTTTGGTATCCAAAAGGCAAAAGCTTCACTTTGACAGCATACACAGATGCATATTGGACCAGTTGTGTGGATGACAGGAAAAGCACAGGTGGAGGTGCATTCTATCTAGGAGAAAGTCTGGTGGCATGGCTAAGCAAGAAACAAACATCTATTTCTCTATCTACAGCAAAAGCAGAATACATAGCAGCAGTAGCATGTTGTACAAAAGTCATGTGGATGAAGCAAACCCTCCAAGACATGAAGGTAAGCATTGATGAACCTATCTCAATCAAATGTGATAATACAAGTTCTATAAGCATATCAAAAAATCATGTGCTTCATTCAAAAACTAAACATATCCCAATCAAGTATCATTTTCTCCAAGAACAAGTAGCTCAGAAGGTAGTAAAGCTGGAGTATTTACCAAAAAAAGAACAGACATCAGATATATTTACCAAACCTCTTGCTAGAGAACCATTTGAATATTTGAGAGATAGACTAGGGTTAGTATCTGTAGATGCTACTCTCTGATATGAAGAGAAAGAATAGTTTCAGGGGGAGAACAGAAACGAAAATATCATTCCAGGGGGAGATCAGCTAGCAAGGAAAGCATGAAACAGGTCCTCAAGATCAGTACAACATGGGCAAGAGTTCAAAGAACACTGAAAAAATTGAGCAACCCCTTGCCATTGATGTCAAAGGGGGAGGAAGAGCAAGCAATAGAAGGAAGGGTCTGAACAGGCAAGCAGAGGAAGTGTATTGCAATCAATGCCAAAGGGGGAGACTGTTGGAAATATTGTCATTGATGGCAAAGGAGGCAGTAGAGACAGAGACAGACAAAGGACAACAGTAGAGGCAAAGGGGAAGACAACAGGTCTTTACAGGGAACATGAGAAGAACAGAGGGATAGTCAATTTACAGAGACAATGCAAAGGAGACCTGCAAACACTATATAGAACTACACAGGGTTAGAAGGCAGAGTAGGGGTGCAGAAGGGCCAAGTGAGCAAAGATATGGCCAGTATTTTGTAAGTAACTTCACTGCGTAAATGAAGAAACTGTTCTAGCATTATCTGTGCATTCGTTGGATTGTTCTTACGTGAAAATTCCTTAATGAACATATATGAGTAGGACTCTGAAATGTGGTTGAGAGTCTAACTTTACATTCAGTGCTAAGAACCAGGGTGATAAGACTCTGTGATTGTTATAAAGTCTGTTGTGTATTCAACGATGCGAGCGCATGAAGAACCTGTATGGTTAAATCTGTGTTAAGGACTTGACAAATGAATGTGTGTGAACCTCCACTCTCTGTGTGAAATTCCCTGAATTCCCTCTATCTATATTAGAGCCTATATTCTCTGTGAACAATCGGTGTACGTATAAGTATGTATGCTATATAAAGGTCAGTTGTGAGTTCTGTTAGAATAGGGGAACTGTTACCATAATCTGGTTATCCAAATAATGAACAAAATCATGCCTAAGTGTTAATCCCTGTTGTTTAGAATGCCTCGTCATGATAGAAGTCCTGTTGGGTTAGAATGGAATATGCTATGATTGTATAGAATCCTGTGAGAAACCAAGGTGATTACAATAACCTTTGTACCGAGCATAGAATCGTCTGCTCGAAAGAGTGTGACCTGTAGTGTTGAATTTTTCACAGCACAGTGAGCTCAACTGGTAGTGAAACCCTCGCTTACAAAGAAATAATTTTATTTTTTTGTGAATTGAAAGTGTTGTCCCAAGATTCGAACCTAGAGTCAACCCGTCGGAATGAATAACAAGATTTGTGTTAACCCTGGTGGTACCCTGGTTAAACGCTGTTCACAATCCAGAGCGGGTTTGCGAAACTAAACCCACCCATATCGCACCGCCTTTGTACGGAAGTGAAACCACTCCAAACCAACGCAATCCAGTGGAAAATGGCCATGTAAATGGGGCAATGCCGCCCTCATCGCATGCCTATCGTGTGTTAACTATCAACGGTGAAATCAACGCGATATCGATGTACGCCGTCCGATCTGGAGGCTAGTTCATCGCACGATAATCACACTCAAAATAGCACGAAAGATAACTCAAGGGACGGCGCGATAAGCCTCCCACCATCAGATGAGAAGGGTGCGTTAAGAGGCTGGGCCGCAGTTCATCCCATGGCTTCTAGAGTTAAATTTCATATCATTTAATCGTGCAATTTCCGTAGGATCAGAGGGTTGGAGCGCGATAAGACATGCACCATTGGATGTGAATGGGAAATGAACTACTGGGATCAACGACATATATGTGTTAAGCTGTGGGCCTGAGGCAATTACATAGGTTATTGTTTCAGGTTTAAACCTTAGTCGAGGCGTATATTAATGTTATAACAACTGATGCGATGGTATGAAGTTTTAATAAGCCGTGGCTCGAATCAAAACCGTAATATATGACGTAATGCCATATATTGATGATAAATGTAATATGAAGTGTTGGCGGGGTTCATACCTTGCAGGTTACGTCATATTCATTACATGATGAGTTTAACAAGTTACAAAATGGGTTTTGGTACAAAGTTTTCATCTTAATTATACATGTTAGTGAAAGGGAAAATCAAATGTTGTTATTAAGATTCTTAACATTCGTGTGGGGGCCATATTCTATTATGGATATTGATATTATAAAACATCGGATATTGATTCAAAGTATTTGATATATGTTGTGGGCCTGACTTTTATGTGTAACGAGTTATATGGTTATCTGGGGATTAAAATAAATGTTTAAGCTTTGGAACTATTATATTTCACACATTATTTAATAGATCGGGGATGTAGTAATAAGGCGCCAACCATATAACTTAAACGTATGCACTGTATATGACTGTTGTGCGCGGGTTAAAGGAATAAAAAGGAGAGGTATACATATGCATTATGCATTCATCGGCGACTCAAAAGTTTTAATGTTAAAGAAGTAAGCACAGTATTTTGGTTTTTTATTAACCAAAGTCAAAGTTTATATTAACTAATCTTCATATGAGCGCCTATATGGAAGTTATTAAAGGTTTTAAGGTGAGAAGTAGAACATCCACAATGAACAGAAATTGCCTAGATTAGACAGATTGTGGACCCTTTTTGAATGATTAATTGATGCTTCAAACATTGAGATTTATTGGTGAGATAAACTTATAAAACAAGCATATATATAGCAGATACATAACTACAGTGAGCTTGGAGAATATGTACAGAGGTAAACAGAGACTGAAAAATTGAAGAGGTATGTAGCAAAGGGATTTAAAATTGTAGTGAACAAGTGTACATGCACAGGTGCTTAGAGTTGCAGTAAACAGAGGTATGCAGGACAGTTTCATGACAACAACAGAAAGGACAAAACCAGCAAGCCAAAGGCTGAGTGAAGTTTATATACTGTAACTGAAAATGTAAATGTTTTAATTGTTTTATATTTTTTTTGATGCAAAGGCAAGTATCCGAAGGAAAAGAAAAATCCCACTGTAACATTGAAATTTGTACATATTGTTATACCTTTTTAAATGAGTTGGACAAAGGAATGAGAAGGCAGAAGCCAAAGAGTCATGGCTGTTCAATCCAAATTCCTTGTTGAATACAAACAGTCATGTGATGAACTCTATATATAATATCAACTTGATATGCATAGAGTGGTTAAAGAGAGTAAGTATAGAGAATGCAGAGTACAGAAGATTGAGGTAGAGAAGATAAGGAAGAGAGGAGTAGAAAGAGATGCTACAGAACAGAGCTAATATCTGAGGTAAATAAGCAAACATTTCTTTTCATAAATTGAGGAAGTTGGAGCTTCCCTATCAAGTTGAAGCTTGATAGCTGTCAGTTGTAGCTGACTGAGGTTGGAGCCTCCTGTAGGTTGGTGCCTGTAGAAAAACACTAGTGAGAGGGAGTAGGAGCTTTCCTTTGCATCACAGCAATAATAAGATGTGGTTTTCTCCCTTTATGGGTTTCCACTTATATCTGCTATCTCTATCTGTGTTTCCTGTGTGCTGAGATGATTTACCAAATTTGCTTAATGTTTGTTTCTCTCATAATAAGGTTGATGTCACATTAATTTAATACTTGCTGCAACATATTGAGACTGTTCATATACTAAGGTTGGTTATAAAAGTAAGCTATAAATAAGTTGATGAAAAATTTAAAAAGCTCATGTATGTGTTAAACTGATCCCCCCCCCACTCTTAGTTTAACTAAGAATTTAACACCTCTAACAACGTTATTTAAGAAAGATGCATTTTCATGGAATCCTGAAGAAAGTAATGCCTTTGAACATCTTAAAGAGGAAATGTGCCTAGCACCAGTCTTAGCAATGCCAGACTTCACAAAAACCTTTATAATGGAATGTGATGCCTTGAGAAATGGAATTGGTGTTTTTTTAATGAAAGAAGGAAGACCCATTGCCTTTGAAAGTCATCCAATCAAAGGAAAGTGTCTACAGAAAGCTATTTATGAGAAGGAAATGTTGGAAATACTACATGCACTAAAGAAAGGGTGGCCTTACCTAATGGGAAGACACTTTAAGGTAAAAATTTATCATGATAGCCTTAAACAATTTTTGGAACAAATACTATATTCAGAAGAGCAACGAAAATGGGTCACAAAGATGTTGGGTTATCACTTTGAAATCATCTACAAAAAAGGGAAGCCAAATTTTTTTGAAGATGCACTCTGAAGAAAGGATGAAGAGGTGGAAGCATTACTTTGTCCCATTTCTATTATCCAACCAGATTGGATAACCGAAGCAAGGGATGACTGGAATAAGGATGAATAAGTGTGGACACTGATTCAAAAGTTGCAACAAGGTCCTGGTACATCTGATACATTTAGTTGGAAAAATTATTCCTCATGGCACAAAGATTGCTAATATATTTGCAAGAATTCCCTACTAAAACAAAATATTCTTTTCGAATTTCACACTTCTCCTTTAGGAGGACACTCAGGATTTTTAAAAACTTACCGCAGGGTGAAGAAATACATTTTTTGGGATGGCCTTAAATATGATATTCAAAATTTTGTGAGGGAATGTTTGGTTTGCCAAAAAAATAAAGTTGAGACAATTAAGACCCCTAGGTCTTCCACAAACCTTATCCATTCCAAGTCAACATTGGAAGGATATTTCAATGGATTTTATCATAGGTTTACCTAAGTCCAAAGGAAAGAGTGTCATCATGGTGGTAGTTGACAGAATTACCAAGTATACACACTTTTGTGTATTATCTCATCAATTTAAAGAAAGTACAATTTCTACTGCATTTATGGAAACAATTCAAAAGCTACATGGAAACCCAAAGATGATTGTAAGTGACAGAGATCCCATTTTTTCTGGAAATTTTTGGAAGGAATTATTTTCTTGTTTGGGTACTCAACTAGCTCATAGCTCATCTTATCATCCTCAATCTGATGGTCAAACTGAGATAGTGAATAAATTTTTGGAAGGGTATCTTTGTTGTTTTGTATATGATAAGCAGACACAATGGGTCAACTGGTTACCTCTCACTGAATGGCGGTATAACACTTCCTTCCATACTGCAACAAAAATGACCCCATTTATGGCACTTTATGGATATCATCCATTGTCAATCACATCTTCTTTAAGAGAAAATTTTAAGGTTCAAGGAGTGAAATATCACATTGAGCATCAACAAGAAGTTCTCCAACTCTTAAAGGATAACCTAAATTTGGAACAAAATCGAATGAAACAACAAGCAAATAAACATCACAGCGAGATAGGTTTTGATGTAGGAGATTTGGCATTTTTACGGCTAAAACCATTCAAACAAATGTCCCTCAAGAAAGCTAAGAAGGATAATAAATTATCACCAAAGTACTATGGTCCTTACAAGTTGTTGCAAAAGATTGGTACTATGGCATACAAATTGGAGCTTCCTACTTCTTCGCGAGTGTATCTAATTCTCAATGTTTCATGCTTAAATAAGGTTATAGGGGACAAAGCTCTAGTTAAAACAATATTTCCAGAACTTAGTGAGGAAGGAAAAATCATATTGGAACATGAAGCAATCACGGAAACAAGAACTTGACAGCTACGAAACCGATCAATTTCAGAGTATCTCATCAAATGGAAAAACTTACCCAGTGAAGATTCTACATGGGAGGATGATAATTTTATACAGAAGCATCCAGAGCTACTCAATTTTTGAGGAAAACACATTTTTGAAGGAGAGTGGTATGTTAGGTACCTATATTACTAGTATAGTCCCTTACTGTTGTTAGTGTAACCCCCTTATTGTTATTGTTGTACCCCTGTAACCCCAATATTGTTATTATTGTGCGCTTACATTACTATCGTTAGGTCGGCTAGGATTATATTGTGAACCAATGGAATCCTATATATAGAAGGAGGTTTTTTCATTTGTATCATCCAAAAATAGTTCATTTATGTAATGTATTGGAGGTTTCCCCCTCAAAGTGGTTGATTTCTAAGGCGTTGATCTCTCTTTTCTTCTATTTTTGGAGTTGGTTTCATAACATGCCATGTGGCACCTTAGTGGCCACTAAGATTTTATGATAGGAAGATGGCACTCCAACGAGTTTGAATATGTGAGCTCTAGGCCGTAAGACCAATTCATTACCAATGCGCCTACACCATCATACTTAACATATATTGTTTCAAATGTTTATTTAAATATTAATCGCCATATTTTTTTAATTAAATTAATTTGGGCAACCAATATTAATTAAAATTTGATATTTTGGTCCACATTATGAAAATTAATGGTCCCACAAATTGTGTCAACGGTTGGGAAAAATGTTGCCCCGTTAGCACTTTTTGGGGAATATTTGAAGGACAATAAATCCTCATTTTTTATCCTTTTTGGGAGTAGAAAGAGGCTAGACAGGGGTTTTTGAGTTCTATGAAGCCATTGGAGCTATCACTACAATGAATTGAGCATTGTAATTATATGAGGACAACATTTTTTGATCATAATGAAATATTCCCAACCATTGTAAGTTGGACCAGGAGATGTAGCTTAGGAGGGGTGAACTCCTTCATAAATTTTTGTTGTGTGTTTACTGTTATGGTGATATTGTCTTATGTTTTTCTACAAAATACTAGTTTAAATCTCATGTTTATGTGTATAATAATTTGAAAAAAGAGCCTTAATACCCTAATTGAAACACTTGAAAATTTTCACAAGCCTCAAGAAACTTCACATACAAATCACCCATATCACTTTCCCTCTACCATGTTGGTCCAATAAAATAATGAAATATGGAAATACCTATAAGATGACAAGTGCACCCTCAACAAATGACATGGTAGTGTGTCTAGAAGCACACATGGAAAGACAAAATTGGTTGAGTATCATCAATGACATGTGGTAGTGAGAGATTTGACGTACATGATGAGATGAAATGTGCCACTTGACATGCTTAGTTGATATTTTTGTTGGTTAATTAGATGGATATTGAATGACATGTTCCCTCCTCAGAGAAAACCACATGTCAAGGTTGACATCATAATTATTCTAGCATTATTTTACACATGAAAATCAATATTGGGTTACATAGCAAGGGCACATGCAATTTCTTTAATTAGTGTCAGGACCCAAATTTCAAATTCACATAAGCCTCAATCAATTTCATGCCCACTCACACTTATTTATTCATGTGTGGAAAATTTGATTATAGTGTGTGCTCACTCATAAAAAATATTTGTATGGATCAAAGACATCAATGGTTAGCTTGTATGATCTACTACATATTGTCCCATAAGTGTTATCTAGATTTTGATCTTATTTTTGCACATTTTATCATTGGTTTTGTTGGCACCAAAGGTGAAAGTTGCGAGTTCTATTGTATTTTCCTGAAGGTGCAAGTCATGGGTTTTATTTTTTTCTGGTGTATTGGCGTGAACACACAGGTCATTGTTTCTACTATGTTGTGGTGTACTAGCCTGAAGGCGTAAGTCATGAGTTAATGCAATAGGAGTATTTCCAACTACAAAATTCATTTCCATACAATATTTTGAAATACAAAGTGTTGCTTTGGAGACTTCATATTTAAATTTCTCTTTGCCTACTCCAATGAATTTTCAATGTGCAAGTGTCCAATATTTGGTTGGGATCAATTTTTTGTTTAAAACATTAATGTATCAACCATAATCTATTAATGTTTTTGAGTGAAAATTTCTCCTTGTATGTTAATATCCAACATCATATGATGTTGTTGATATTGAATGTTCATAATCTTCATGTTTCCAAATCCCATGCTACTATCATGTATACCTTCAAAAATGTCTGCATTAGGATTTACTGCTCGTTCTTGAGCTTTTTCTTTTTCCATCCTAGAGATTTTTTCTTTAAGTTCAATTATTTCATTTTTTAAATGATGAATCTCTTGACTGACTTCTCCTAGAGTCAAAGACCTTATTTTTGTATGCTTCTGGTTTCTTTGAAAAGATTTTGTATTTGTTTCATCAAAAAAATCAACAAATAGGGTTTAGAAAAAATTACCCTTTCAAGTGCTACCTCAATCTTTGTGCATGGTTTCTAAGAGTTTTTCTTTCATTTCTCTTCTGCAAGCATCTTCATACATTCTAGTACTTTGGATTCATGATCATCTATAGTGTGTGCCATACACACTTTCTCCTTGGTTGTTTCCTTTTCTATTTCTTCTTCTGAGCTGTAATGTTAGATTGTTTCAGAAGGATTGCAATGACGTTCATCAGTATTTTTGAAGTTTCATTGTTGGATATTCACTTGTTCTTCACTATTCTCAGACTCAGACAAACTAGAATTAGAGGATTATGTTGAACTGCAACAATTTTTCTTCATCAAATTTGTTTCTTATTTGAAATGGATTATAGGTCTTTATTCTTTTTGTTATGTTCTCTAAGAGGCATATTACCACGACTTATTGCTTCTATTTTCCTTTTATTCTTTTCCTTGGGGACATGTATTTGTTGTATGCCTAGTCTATCCACATAACCAACAAGTATTCATGTCTCTTCTTTGTGACGTCAGATGAACATCTTTGGGTTCATAGTAATGTTTTTTGGGGAATTATCAGGTATGATCCTCTTTTCTGCTTGCTTTTCCTATAAGGATGACTTTTTGAAGATTAAATATCATTATTTCTATGTTTTTCTTCTTTGTACAATCGGGTCATCAATAGACAGTCCATATTTATTTCAAATTGACTTGTTGTGAGGAAGTCTTGATAGCTTCCGTAAAGTCTTGTTTTCTTTCGTACAAGTGCAAAGACCAACAAAAGATTTTTTTATATTACAATATATTTCTCCCCATCTATAATTTTAAAAAGAAGTTTTGAATACTTATTTTATTTGTATGTAATCAACAAAATTAGAAGGTAAAAATTCTAATATACTTGTTTCCATAAGACATTCTGGCTTTCTTTTAATTCATAGATTCTTTGTGTCCACTCTCTATGGAAATCTGCATATGGAGACATATTTTTACACTTAAGGTTCATCAGGACCATCTCATGTTTATTTCCAATTTCTATTGTTTCTCCACACCATTGTTCTAGCATGAAGGAGCTTAGTGCTCCAATCATATTATTTTGAGGATTACTATTTTCCTGATGAATAACATCTCCACCTTCATCTTTACCAACCTCTTCTTCTAGTTTTGAAATTAGCGCAGGGGAAGATTCCACTTCCCACTATATTTGTAGGGTGCTTGTCAATAATTCGATGAGATTCTTTCAAGATTCTACTTCAGATTTTCCTCTCATGCACACTATCTTATATTATGTATATATTTGGTCAATCATTTGCCTAATTTTACCAGCACCTAATCCATCAATATTCCACTCTATATATGAACCAGATTGATTTGTCTTCACATTTCGACGTTGTTTCATAGCTTCTTTCCCAGGGATAATTTTAATGATGGAAAATTCTCTTGAAGTTTAAAACGTTGGCGAATTTCACTAGTCCCTAATATGTGAACTATAAAATTTTATTGATATGTTTTTAAAATTATACAAATTTATAATGATTTTATATATAGTATCTATATAATGTTGGCTATTTATAAGGTAAAATAATTTTATATCATAAAATTTGGGCGAATCATTTTTACAAAAAAATGGAAATTGGTGAATCCTTTTTTTGGAAAAATCATTGAAAATTATCCCACCTACGAATATTAGCCCCTAAAATTTTCCATGCTCTTTCCTTCAACGAGAAGGCATCCATCGACTCTCGATGAACCTCCAGTGGACCTCCAATGAACCTCTCCTCTCACAGAATATAGAAATTTATTCTCAACAAAACAAACTCAGATGAAAAAATTCTTCTGCCTAATATGACTCAATGGGTATCCGCGGAAAACTTCTCTTTTTATTAATCTCAAAACATGGATTAAAATTTTGGAAGATATTTAAGAATATTAAACCTAAATTTATTTATAGATGGACTGATGAGGCATTTAACAGATATGTTACTTTAAGAAAATGAAATCTGGAGGCTACTTGCCTTTTGTAGACTGTCTATGAATTTCAGAAACATACACAGACTTCAATACCTAATGGGTTCAACCACTTTAGGTTCTTACTAGGGTTGTTAGGCCTTGATGGGTAGGATTTTCAAACTCAACTCTAAGAGAGAAAAACATCATGATGCAAGAATATCAAGTAGTCGTCTGCAGATGTAGAGAAGGAAGACATATATCATAGTTAAAACAAAAAAAAATACTATAATACTCAAACTCTCAATTCTCAAAATACCGATATCCAAGATGAGCCTTAATCCTCTTATTTATAGGATGAGGAGGGGGCAAACATTTAGACAATCAGACTGACAATAAAATTTGTTTTGTACTAGGATTCTGAGATGTGGATCAAATCACACCAAAATTCGTAGAAGTGTTATGAGTCTCGAAAAATCTCATAGTAATTCTACATAGCAGAGTTTTTATTGGAAATCCTATGAAAAACGTTAATGGGAATTTACATTGTGGATATTTTTTTTGAAATCACACAAAAAACGTCCACTGTCAAAGTGAAATGACAAGACACTGCTGTACACTATGAATTCTTTTAGACATGAGCCCATGCACACCAGTGAAATATTTTATTTATGTACCTAATGGATTTGTACCAGGGAATCTACCATTTGCATGATGATATGAACCACTAGTCTCCCAATCTTATGTATAAATTCTTCTGACAATCATTGGTTTTCTAAGGATAACCTGATGTTTTACCTTTGTTAGGACTAATCAATGATGATCCCCTTTGATAAATTAACCCAATATGCACTCATCAAAATATTTTTGTAGATCTGCAATAGTTTTGTAGGGTTGGTGAAAACGATCATAACACTCTTGGAAGTCACTTCAAAAGTCACCTTCAAAATATTTTGGATGCATGGCTATTTTGTTTATCCCATACCATCCCCACCATTCTTGTAACCAATCTAGTTGCAGTAATAGCTTTGTAATAAATATAGTTCCAAATGTATATTGATTTTCTGATCTTTTTTCTCTACATAAGATATCCCACCAGAGATCTTTATAATCTTGGAAGTTATAAGCATTGTGTGGTAATACAAGTTTTGTATCTTTTTGTGGCCATGTGATTCTTGCAGGATGTTAAGGATATCTTGTTATATTGATGGCATAATATTTATGAAATGTTTTCGTCCTTTTTCTTCCTTCATTCCATACTAGGCCGATAACTTGAAAACTTTCTCTTAATACTTCATCTGCAGGATTGGAGTACATCCTTGAATTATTATATACCATGTCATGTATCCATGTGCTAGATTTGGGATAAATATTTCATTCTGGAACGAGATCTTGTAGGTACTTTTGAGGCTGTAAATTAGCATCCATTACTTTGGTATTTCTTAATTGCCAAGTGGGCTTCAATTTTTCAACATAGACCTGCCATGGGGTGTTGTCAGGGATGTTTCTTGATTTTTATTTTTGTGTATTAGGTTCCCATTTAGTGACAATGACCATTAGATTATTTTTTGTTTTTAGATATTCTCTACTCAAGAAATATGGTAGACTATTTTTCTCTCCTTTTATGTGCTCCACATCAAAATAAAAACTGGAAAATAAGGCTTGCCATTTGGCAAACTTGGATTCTCTAGGATTTTTGAGGTCTTTTGTTAATACTTTATTTAAAGAAGAGGTATCAGTCCTAAGAAGAAAATTTTTACGTAAAATATATATGTCGAATTTTTATATATAGTTCCAGGCAGCTTTAACTTCTTTCTTAATTGTAGAATTGTTTTTTTTTTGCTAGGTTCCAAGTACCTGAATCAAATTGTACAACTTATTCTTCTTATTTATTATTTTTCTTAAGAATACCTCCCCACCCTAGATTTTTGGCGTCACTTTCTACAATCTTCGGAAATTCTTCATCTGTAAGATAAAGAATATGATTTTTTTTACCTTGGATTTTATCTTTCAGATTGCAACAGTATGCTATGGGGTCCAAGGCGTTGGATCTTTCTTCAATATTTGATTCAACAATTTTCTATCATGGGCACATCCTTTGTATAAGTTGTTGACATAGTTAAAAGACCCTAGGCATATGTGTAGTTGTGTTTTGTGTGTGATCACATCAAGAAATTTATTAGCAAATTCAAGTGCATGATTTTGGAATGTGATTTGACCATCTTCAATAGTATGTCCTAGGAATTTAATCCTTGTTTGAAAAAATTACATTATCTTCTTAATTCGTACAAGACCAATTATTTTAACTATCTGAGTGAATATCTGTACATGTTTGAAATTTTCTTCTATATATTTAGAGAAAATTAACACATCATCATTGTATACAATAAGCCAATCAAAATATGGCTTGAAAACCTAGTCCATAACCTTTTGGAATTTAGAAGGTGCATGTTTTAAACCAAAATGCATGACATTCCACTCATAATGGACAGAAGGAATGCTAAAAGTAGTTTTATATTTATTCTCTTCCTTTATTGCAACTTTCCAAAATCCAGATTTCATATCAAACTTGGAAAAAATCTTGGCTCCTGCTATTCTTCTTATTAAACTACCCTTATGGGGAATAGGGTATATATCATTTGGTAGTACAAAATTCAAAGGTTTATAATTTATGACCAATATGGGGACTCCTCTAATCTATTCTAAGTCTTTTTTTACACAAAACCCATAGCAGTTCCAGGGGCTGTTGGATTCTCTCATTAGTCCTCTATTTAGAAGACCTGAAATTTATTTTTAATACAGAGTCATATATTAATTTTTCATGGGTATGACTCTTATTTTACATGGCCTTCCGTCATATTATGTTTTTAAAGTTAGTTCAACTCTATCTTGTTTTATATGCCAAAAATAATTAGCATGTTCAGAACAACATTCTTTCTCTAGTTGCTTCTTGAGGTCTAAAATTTTTTGTTGTATTTTTGAAGATTGTAGTTGATCCCTTATTTTGAGAGAAGACTGGAAGTCTTTCAATTCTCCCAAAATTATTTCTATTATACTAACTTCCTGCATAGTATGAACCATGGTGGACAGCCTTGGTAATGAAATAAATGGAAAAGTGATAGTTTGCAGAAAGCCTTTGTTATCTGGGACAGATATAAAATAACCAACTTTACCATTTAGCATCTTGGCTAATCCATGTGGTTCAACAGAGGCAAGGAAAAAATTTCCCAGAATACAGTCAATAAAAATATTTCCTACTGCAAACTTTATTTTCATACAATATTTTGGAAAACGGAGTGTTGCACTAGATACTTCATATTTAAAGTTCTGTGTGCCTACTCTAGTGACTTTTTGATGTGTAGGTGTCCAATATTTGGTTGGGATCACTTTTTTTCTTTAAAACATTAATTTCTCAACCAAAATATATTAATTTTCTTAGAGTGAAGATTTCTCCTTCTATATTAATATCCAACAACACATGATGTTGTCGATACTGAATGGCCATAATATTCATGTTGCCAAATCCTGTGTTTCCAAATCCCATGCAACTATCATGTATACCTTCAAAAATCTCTACATTAGGATTTACTGTTGGTTGTTGAGCTTTTTATTTTTCCATCCTAGATAATTTTTCTTTAAATTAAATTATTTCCTTTTTTAAATGATGAATCTCTTGATTGACTTCTCCTAGAGTTAAATACCTTGGTTTTGTATAATGTTGGTTTCTTTGAAAAGATTTTGTATTCTTTCCATAAGAAGCATCAACAAACAGGGCTTTAGAGACATTTCTCTTTGAATTGCTACATAGATCTTTGTGCATGGTCTGTAAGAAGGTGTCTAATATTTTTTCTTTCATTTCCCCTTCTGCAAGCATCTTGATACTTAATAGTTCTTTGGATTCATCATCATCTATAGTGCGTTTCATACACACTTTCTCCGTGGTTTTTTCCTTTTCTTTTTCTTCTTCTGAGTTGTAATCTGAGTATATTTCAGAAGGACTACAATGACACCCATCAGTATTTGTGCAGTTGCATTATTGGATATTCACCTATTATTCACTATTCTCAGACTCAGACAAACTATAATAAGAGGATTCTGGTCAACTGCAACAATTTTTCTTCATCAGATGTAATTCTTCATTGAAATGGATTCTAGGTCTCTCTTCTTTTTGTTGTGTTCTCCCAAAGACATATTATTGTGACTTCTTGCCTCTATTTGTCTTTGATTATTTTCCTTGGGGACATTTGTTTTTTGTATGCCCAGTCTATCCACATAACCAACATGTAATCATGTCTCCTCTTTGTGACTTTATACAAATATGTTTGGGTTCATAGTAATGTATTTTGGTCATTATCCAGTATGATCTTCTTTTGTGCTTGCTTGTCCTATAATAATGACTTTTGGAAGATTGTTTATCATTTTCTTCTATGATTTTATATTTCTTCTTCTTTGTACAATTGGGTCATCAATAGATAGTTCATATTTACTGCAAATTGACTTATTGTCGAGAATTCTAGATAGCTTCTATAAAGAATTGTTTACTTTCATAGTAATGAAAAGACCAACCAGAGCTTTTGTTATATTACAATTTTTCAAAAGAAGTTCTGAATTCTTCTTGTATTTGTATGTATTGAACAAATTTAGAAGGTAATGCTACTAAATATACTTGTTTCCATAAGAAATTTTGGCTTTCTTTTACTTCATAGATTCTTTGTGTCCAGTCTCTATGGAAGTCTTTGTATTGCGACATATTTTTACACTTAAGGTTCATCAGGACCATCTCGTGTTCATTTCCAATTTATATTGTTTATCCAAACCATTGTTCTAGGATGAAGAAGGTTAATGCTCCAATAATATTATTTTGAGGATTACCATTTTCATGATGAATAACATCTCCACCTTCATATTTAACGACCTCTTCTTCCATTTTTTCAATTAGTGGAGGGGAATATTCCACCTCCCACCATCTTTGTAGGGTGGTTGTAAAGCATTGGATGAGAGTCTTGCAAGATTATACTTCATATTTTCCTCTCATGCACATTAGCTTATATTCTATATACATTTGGTCAATCATTTACCTAATTTGACCATTACTTAATCCATCAATATTTCACCGTTTATTGGAACAATATTGAAAGGTACAGGTTTCAAGCATTTTTCCTTTGCCACTAAGGTCAGGCGCTAGACATTGAGTAAATTGACTTGACAATGGCTCATATATGGGTAGAAGACGTCGTCCCGAGGATTCTGGATTTTCTTCTTTCGGATAAAAAATGAAAACTTTTCTACAGGTTTTGTGGCATAATGTATAGGCACATGGTGAGTAAATAACATAGAGGTTGAGATATCCTTATATTTAAGAGAGATATATATTTCTTCAAAATTTTCAGATATTTATCCTATAAGGGTCTACGTAGATTCAAATTGTGAATTTGCCTTTTTATCTATGTTTTCAATCTATGTTGATGATTGTCTGACAAAACCTTTCAATACAGATACTAAGAAATTTACGACATTAAGTGTTTTATTCGCACTATGTACATGAACTTATAATGAATCAAAACATTCTTTTTTTTCATGGATTTTAACCATATTCATTTCTATCCCTTTGATTTCTATATTGGTGAAGTTTATCTGTTCACTAGCTTTCTCGATCCTTCTGTCTATCCCTAGGGCTGAATCATCTTTTAAGAATAAAGGAATGGCTTTAGTTGTATTATTCTCTTCTCCTAGAAAAATTGTCTTGTATGGGAAAAGTGTGGTACTAGTCTCTAGCTTGCCTCCATCACAATATGTCCAGAAATATTTCTGTGTAGATGAAGTCTTGGCATTGTCCATATGTACTTCTGGCTATTCTCCTAATTTTTTGTAGACAAGGAAGGATATCCATGAGTTTTCTTCTTCCTTGTACTATTTCCATCTGAGAGAAAGAGCATGTTTTTAATCATCAGGGGTAATGAGGTCAAATTCTTTGGACTACAGATGTGTATAGAGATTCCAGTTAAGCATTTTCTTCATCCATTCAATATTGATTTTATATTTTGGGCACCTATCCATAAGAGAGAATATTTTGTACATATCTGGTTTTAATGGCTTCTTACAGTCTGATGGAACAAAATTTGCAAATCTTCAAGATGGTATTAGATTTTCTAACTCTTCAAGATATCCTAACCCATATATTGGCATACGTGGAGGGCGGATTTTACAAAATATCTCATTGAGACAAGGATCTTCATTTTCAAGGGTTTTCAGATCATCAATAATCAAGATAGTATCATGAGGGAATGGAATTTCATAACATTTTGGATTTGGTCATGGATTGGGAGTAATAGTGGGAGGGGCGTCTCTAGTTCTGGGATTATGATCCTGATAGAGAAAAAGGTTTACAAGCGACTGGGGGAAATCTATTGACTGGCAAGCTGGAAATTTTACTTCAAGAGTAGAAAAATTAAAAATTTGAGCAAGTTTAG
Organism: Pinus albicaulis; assembly: GCA_034641835.2. Lineage (NCBI taxonomy): Eukaryota > Viridiplantae > Streptophyta > Pinopsida > Pinales > Pinaceae > Pinus > Pinus albicaulis. Next base: position 866,800,960 of record CM076573.1, on the reverse strand, counting down.
ATAAATTAACATGTGAAAAATTTACAGATGGAGTATATACAAATGAAGAAGCATATGGTTGGCATGAAATAATATTGGGGCTGACCTAGTGTTTTGAATCTTGGAAAGATTCTTGTATTCTTTTTCAATCCAAAGTAGCCATACAGGGTCCTTCTTATATCTGAGTGGTCATTATATTCTAGATTTTTGGAGACTATGGTAGGTCTACTACCCAATTTTTGAGGAAAATTGAGGTCTTCCCATCTAACAGTCTGATGCTCGATTTTTTATTATGAGCATCTATAATGACCAGGGTAGTGGATTTTGATTCTCGGTTGGGTGTGTGGAGAATGGATGGATATAACGTGTTGATGTGCCTAAAGCAACCTCTAGTGTGAACTGCAATATTTGTTCTATTTTTCTTCATATAAAAACCATTGGTTTTGATCTGCAACTGGAGGATGTCCTTGATATGTTCATCATACGCATAAACTGAGAAATTTGGGTGGAAATAAAACCAAACAGGATCATTTGATAATGTGAAACTATGCCCCCAATTAATAAATCAATGTACTTGTTATGTGTGAGATCCATAATATTAGCCAACATATCTGTATTAAGTTTGCGGTTTTGTAAGGAATTTATGCCCACCCGAATGCAGCCAAGATGTAGATAATATGTACCATGTCTTCGGGCTTCTTCTTAATGTTTCTTGGGATCCAAAAGAGAGATGGTTTTAATAGATTTGGGACTTTATTGGACCTGAGAAACAAATTATTTTACTATGACTCTGGTTATGGATTTTAAATGGAATACAGATAAATCACCATAAAATTCTGACAGAAAAATGACGGGGAGAGCCCATCGGGCTGAAGGCTAAATTTCTTCTAATTCTAGTTCTAGATAATTAACTACTGAAGATGATGTAGAATGAAACAAATTTTCCATATCAAATTTATTTTCTTATGTTTCTTCTTTTTGAAATTCTCTGAATGAAACATATATTCTTTGAGGTTCCATATTATCTTTTAGAGAAGTTAAATATTAATATCCATATGAGAAAGACGTTACTAGCTCTGATACCAATTTGAATAGAGGATTCCTCCTTCAAAATTCTCTAAACTCGAGATGTATATAGAGATCCTAGTTTAGCATGTTCTTCATCCATTTAGTATTCTTTTTGTATTTGGGACACTATTCCATAAGAGAGAATAATTTGTACATCTCTTGTTTTGATGGCTTCTTATAGTTTGATGGAACAAAATTTTCAAACCTTGAGGATGGTATTAGATTGTCTAACTATTCAAGATATCCTAAGCCATATCTTGGAATACCAGGAGGGTATATTTTACTAAACATCTCAGGGAGACGAGGATCTTCATTTTTAAGACTTGGCAGTTCATGAATCATCAAGATAGTATCATGAGGAAATGGAATGTGAGAACATTTTTCATTTGGAAATGGATTGAGAGTAGTAGTGGGAGGGGCTTCTCTAGTCCTGGGATTATGATTATGATGGAGAAAAAGTTCTGCAAGAGACTGGAGGCAAGCCATTGACTTGTAAGCAGGGAATTTTATTTTAAGAGTATAAAAATGGAAAATTTGAGCAAGTTCAAATAAATCAACATGTGAAAAATTTAGAGATGGAGTATATACAGATGAGGAAGTAGATGGTTGGCATGAAATAATATTGGAGTTGAACTGGTGTTTTGAATCATGGAAAGCTTCTGGTATTATTTTGCAATCCAGAGTAGATTTTCTAGGGAAGGAAAAAGTAGCCTTAGAGGGTCCTTCCTATATCATAGCAATCGTGATATTCTGGATTTTTGGAAACTATGGTAGGTCTATGAACCAATTTTCAGGAAAAATAAGGTCTTCCCATATAATAGTATGATGTTCGATTTTTTTATTATGAGCATCTGTAATGACCAGGGTACTGGATTTTGATTCTTGGTTGCGTGTGTGGAGAATAGCTGGATATAATGTGTTAGTGTGCCTGAAGCAACCTCTAGTGTGGACTGCAATATTTTTTCTCTTTTTCTTCTTATCAAAACCACTAGTTTTCATCTACAGCTGGAGGATGTCCTTAATGTGATAATCATACACATAAACTGAGAAATTTGGGTGGAAATCGAACCAAACGAGACCGTTTGATAATGGTGAAACTATGCCCCCAATTAATGAATCATTGTACTTGTTATGTGTGAGATCCCTAATAGTATCCAACACATATGTATTAACACCTTGGTGTGTTAATGAATTTATGCCCACCCGAATGCATCTAAGATGTAGATAAGATGTACCATGTCTTCAAGCTTCTTCTTAAAATTTATTGGGATCCAAAAGAGAGATGGTTTGAATAGATTCATCATTTTATTCAATCTAAGAAGCACATTATTTTACTGTGACTCTGGTTATGGCTTTTAAATCGAAGATAGATAAATCACCATAAACTTCTAACATAATAACAATGGGGAGAGCCCATCGGGCTAAATGTTGAATTTCTGCTAATTCTTGTTCTATCGAATTAACTAATGAAGATGATGCAGAATGAAACATATTTCCCATAGAAAATTTATTTTCTTGTGTTTCTTATTTTTGAACTTCTCTCAATGAAACAGATCTTCTTCCAGGTCCCATCTTATCTCTTAGAGAAGTTAAAGGTTAATACCCGTATGAATAGGACGTTACTGGCTCTGATACTAATTTAATGCAGGGGCTTCCTCCGGCGGAGAAATGAAGCTTGCAAAAATATTTTCTATCATATATGATGAATACACGAACACGTACACAAACCTCTGAGTCTTCATGTATCGACGTCCTTTTACAACCTCTTGCCTTCAACGAGCATACGTCCCTCGACTCTTGGTGAACCTCTAGTGAACCTCAAATGTACCTCTGCGAATATAGGAATTTCTTCTCAACAAAACATAACTCAAATGAAAAAATTATTGTGCCTAATATGACTCAATGGGTATCTACGAAAAACTTATATTTTTATTAATTTAAAAACATGGATTACATTTTTTCAAGATCTTTAAGAAAATTCAACCTGAATTCATTCAGAGATAGAGTTTTGAGGCATCTACCAGATATGTCACTTTAATAAAAATGAGATATGGACACTTTAATAAAAATGAGATATGGAGGCTACCTGGCCTTTTGCAAACTCTGTCTATGAATTTCACATACACACAGACTTGAGTACCTAATGAGTTCAGCCACTTTAGGTTCTTACCAGGGTTGTTAGGCCCTGCTACGTACTATTTTCAAAATCAACTCTAGGAGAGAACATCTTCGTGATGCAAGCAAATCGAACAGTCGTTCCCAAATGCAGAGAAGGAAGAATTATCTCAAAATTAAAAGAAATAAAAATACTTTAAGACTCAAATTATCAACTCTCAAACTCTCAATGTCCAAAATGAGCCTTACTCCTCTTATTTATAGGATGAGGAGGGGACAAAAATTTATACAATCGGACCGACAATATATTTATTTAATTCATACTAAGATTCTGTGTTTTGGATCAAATCACACTAGAAGTCACGGGAGTTCTCCAAGTCTCAAAAAATATCAAATTAATTTTACACGGTAGAGATTTTATTTGAAATCCTATGGAAAACGTTAATGTGAATTTACATTGTGGAGATTTTTTCAGAAATCCCACGAAAAATGGTCACTGTCAAAGTCAAGTGACAAGACACTACTGCACACTTTGGATTATTTTAGACAGGAGCCCACGAGAACTCGTGAAATTGTTCACCATGAAAAATTATTCCTTGTAACTAAAAAGAAAAAAATTTGACTATGCACCTAATTGAAGGAAAGATATAGAGATTAAACATACATACACATAAATAATTGCAACGGAAAAACATGTATTCTTTGACAATAATTTTTTTTACAATTATGGTGAGCTTCACTCTAGTTTTTGTTGTATACTTTACCATATATTTGTTTCATTTCTTTTTATTGCAGCTTCTCCCATGGCATGTATATAAATACTACACTTGATAAACATAGATTTATGCAAAATTGGAGTTAAGTGACCATTTAATTTTTCTTAGCTTTTGAATTTTTTATTTAATTTTTTTTTTTTTAAAACTTCTAATGTATATTTAAATTAATTCCTCAACATGCATGCATGGCCAGAGTAATTATCTTCAACACTCCCACTTAATTATGATTTCTAAGCATAATTATGACTCTATCTAAACTATGTCAATTGTTCTAAGTTTCAGCGTTTACATAGAAAATTTAACTCAAAATTTGTTTCTCTTTGCATGAGAAATTTTCTTTTCCTCTTTCTCCAATTTTCTTTTTGCATGACCAATTTGCTTTTTCTCTTTCTCCAATTTTTGAAAGCTCTGACTAGTTTCAATTTTATCCTTGTTTTTATGCTAAATGTTGCTAGCTTGAAATTATGTTTGTGTTTGTCCTTCTTCAAAGTTTTCATTGTTTCATCGTTGCTCAATAACAATCTAGAAAGCACTTAAGGTTGTATGTGCCTGTCCTCTTTCATATTCTTCAAGTAATTGTTTGTATGTGGATTGTTTTCACTTGTAATTCTCTTATGTTTGGTATTGACTGATGTATTTGTTCATTCAATTGGTGCAGCAAAAGTCCATAATAGAATTTTATCTTTTGTTTGCCCCATTGTTGAAAAAATTGCTCAAAATTTCATTATTCAAGTTTTGAAAGGATCTCCATGCCTTCTTCTTCATTTTCAGTTTTAGATACAACTAGAAGTGGACTATTGTCCTTCAAATATGCACACTAAAAAAACTCATTGAAAAAACTTAAAACGTCATTCAAGGAATCTTTTTTTTCTACTATTCTTAGAGAGATTTCTCAAAATATTATCTTCTCTCTACTGGTACACAATTTCCTTACACTTGATTTTCACATTCAAGTGGGATTCCCTTATGAAACAATATTTTATCTCTATTGCTACACAATTCTCTAACACTTTATTTTCGCATGCATGTGTGATTCCCTTATCAAACAATAAATCATCAATTAGATGGTTTTTCTTCATCATTTGAAACCACTCTTTATTATTTAAGTGATCTTGATCACATTTAAAATCATATACCTATAATTCATAGAGATCACCTTCATCAATCTCACCTCCTCATTCCACCATATCATTCATTCTTTTAGTGGAATCTTCACTATCATCAGTAAGATATATTGTTGGATTTAACTACAATCAACAACAAACTATGTCACAGTTTATTGAAGAATCATTAGAGAAGATTGTTGAAGCTACATAGAAGGAGCAAATAGATGCTCATGGGTCTAACTTTTAATATGGATAGAGATGGCAATGATAATGGTGAACGTCAATGTGCTTAGAGACAAGTCGATGAGGATTGTGAAACTGTCAATGTAGTAGTATACGATTTAGTGAATTTAGCAACAAATCTCATTGATGATAGTGAAATTTCCATTTATGTACTGAATGATATGGTGGATCCAATGGTGAGAATGATGTAGGTGACCTCTTTGAATCAGAGGTACATGATGTTAGATTTGGTGAACATCACTTAACTATTAAAGACTCATTGTAGATGATGAAGAATAAACATATGATTAATAAGCTATTTATTTATAAGAGACCCACTTTCATGTGAAAACCAAGTGGAAGACAATTGTACAGCAAAAGAGAGGAGAAATCATTGAGAAAGCTATCCAAGAAGAGAAAAATAAAGACGATTATTGTAATGATGTTTGAAATGTTTTTAATGAGTTTTTTGAGTATGCAGATTTGCATGACAACAATCCGCTTCTAGTTTTAACTAAAACTGAAAATGAAGAAGAAGACATGGATATCCTTACAAGAAATGAAGAAGGAAATTGTGAGAGGATTCTTTAACAACAAAGCCAAGAAGAGATAAAATTTCAATCAATATTCGAGGTTAAAGAAGGTTGGTGAAATCTTTGGAGGTGATGTTAGATCCACACTAATACAATTAAACTCAGCGTTCTTCATTCTCATTTTATCTTATTACAAGATCCTTAGTTGTGGCTAGAATGTCTATAAACTTGTTAAAGTTCTCTTCATTTTCTTTTTTGTTTCTTTTCTCGATCCGCTTGAGTAGTCCTTTTCCTTTTGGACTTTTTGTTTAGTTATAATCTCGAAAATGAAACAAAAAATATAATATTGATAATGCAAAATATTAGTTGATCCGGCAGAGTATAACGCCACAAAAAAATCCGTGGAGTGGTCAACCGTTCCTTTAATGTATTGAATAATGAAAGTTTATTTTCGAGGAGTTATGCATGTCACATGGTCGAGTCAGACAAGAATCAAGAATTTCGGGACATCAATATTGTTTATCATGTGCTCCAACTTCTTAGCACAATGAGTTATTGGTTTCAACCCAATGGATACATATACAAAAAGGTGCAGCTGGGCACCATTCAAAGTTTGGCAGTGAACTCTGTAATGGTTAGATTTATGTTAAGAAGCCTGAAATATGATGGCAAGAAGCAGCAACGGACACCAGAGAGGGAAGGGGACTCACCTAAAGAGAGAGAAACATGCCAGGATTAACTAAAAAATTATTAATTAATCATAAATTAAAAAAATATATATATAAATTAACTCATTTATAAAAATCAAACTCTATGAAATCAACTAATATATATAAAAAAAATAAATTAATTAAGCTCTCAATACAAATCAGCTAATCTACGAGGTATACAACTAATCTACTAGGTATAGATTAAAAAGATAAAATGCAACGCAAGAAGAATCAGGGATGGAGCAAGAAGATAAATAGGGTGTAGTTATGTTGATTTCTCCATTAAGCGTTTGTCCACGTCTTTGTTGATATACTCGCTAGGGTTAGATTTACTAAGTATTCTTTATTTCATCACATTCGTCCCTAACATCGCAGCCTATGATATCCGTGCAGAAGATCCGAATCCCAGGAAAATGCAGAAATCCCGTTCGTGTCAATGTTTTTGGTGCTTGACATCCAAATACCGGATAAGCTGTAATCTCCTTTTCGCCATTGGGAGCCGTTCAACACCAAAAGCTGAGCAATCGGGCATTTTCCAAGACAACGAATAGTAAAAGAGTTCAGTTTCCTCAAATTAGTTTATTTTATATGACAAACTGTGCAATAATAGTTTATAATTATTTAAGTTATGACAAAAAAAATTACAGTTTTGAAATTGCAAATTATTTTGAGTATGAGAAAAATAAGTATATAGCTACGCAATTTCGGAAAAGGCAAGAAAAAATCAACTGTGCAGTAATAGTTTATAAATTATTTAAGTTATGAGAAAAATTTACAGTTTGTAAATTGCAAATTATTTAGAGTATGAGAAAAATAAATATAGAAAACAAAATTCTAAATCATGACAATAACTTATTTTTAAAATATATAGAATTATAAAAAGTTTAAACATAATTGTAGTTTGAATAAAAACAATGGGTTGTCTTTAATATTTAAGAATTGGAAATCAAAATTAATTATTAGTAATAATTAAGTTGAGAGGCATTTTATAATTTAATATGGGTAGATATGCACACATTACATGTTAGATGTATAGGTGTTAAATGTGTAGGCTTGAGATGGTAGATGTATAAGAGTTAAATATGTGAATATTTTTTGAATGCCAAACTCATAGATATAAATATGTTATATTCTCTTTTAATGGTCAAATTAGATTAATTTTTTTTTAATTTAATAAAAAATAAAAATAATAATTAATAATTAATAATTTTAATAAAATTGAGATAAAATACTAAATTTATGAATTAGTTTTGCACGTTCTGTTTTCACAAGCTATGGTAATCTTCTTTAATGGTCAAATTACATTAAAAAACAACTAGCAATTGCACCACATGTTGGAAAGGAAATGACGTAAGGCGACAACATGGGAAAGAGTAGCATAGAAGAAAGAAGTAAAAATATACATATGTGAATAATATCTATTGTTGATTCAGATAGATTTTTCCATTCCTTCATGCTTTTCCACTTCAAGAATGGAATGCATGTATCTAAAGAATAGTAGGCTTCCTTTCAAAATCAAACTAATGTTCTAAAAAACTAATGGCATATCGTAAGTCGAATGATTCCAAATTTTGAGTGATCTTGGTAGACGCAGAGGATGGAGTAGCGTTCAAACTGCCTACAACAGAATCAAAGGTCTTCCACTTGGTGGTGATAGCTATAGTGTTACTACACAATGGATTTTCATTTCAGATCTTTAAAGCATCCATCGTCTCAACATAGTTATGTACCCTTCCGACCTAAGTTTCATAAAACGACCAAATATCATTGGTAAATTAAGAAGCTATGCAAAATCAAAATTTAAAAATATTTTTTCATGGTAACCTAGAATTTTTAGAAATTGTTGAGGGATAGAAACAACAACAAGACCTCATAAATCTTCTAGCAAGAATTGCAGCTTCATTTAAGAGGTTTACAAGATCAACACCATCAATTATAACCTATGTGCAAGTTATTTACGACGGTATTCACTCTTATATGGAAACTAGTGATATCAAGGAGAACATAGGTCTTGTCGATAATTTTTGAGGTGAGAATAGTGGTTTCAATTCAAATGCGATTCAAGAGTATTTATCACAAAAAAAATTCTCAAGAGCCATCTTTTCTCAAAGGTTTTGAATGTGATGCTTCAACATTATCAAAATTGGCCCCTGAACAATTTTTCTCTATTGAATTTTTAAAGATATATTAGGGATTCATTATTCATTTTGTATGTATTCTCTATAGGATGTTAGTGTATATCTAATGATAATTGAAAGGTGTTATGGTGGGCTCTTTTCCCACCCGATTCGCTTTTACAGTGGGTCATGAAACATTTGATCCTTCCTTACAACCATATTGATTTTGAGTTGAAGAAAAGGTATCTATAATATGAATTGAATCAAAATGATTACGAGGTTGAGGAATGAGGTTGGTTATATGATAATATGTATAGAAGGTTCTCTTTTTAGTATCAGAAGTGGATCTCATTTGGGGTAGGTTGAATTTACTAAATAGTTTCATAGAATCCATCTAGCATCTTTCGAATGAGAAAAATTGCAAGGAAGATTCACCTAGGGTTTTATTTCATGAAATAAGAATCCATTATAATTTAAAATGGGGCATGACACATTTGGTCATTCCTTACAACCATATTGATTTTGAGTTGAAGAAAAGATATCTATAATTTGAATTGAAGAAAAATGATTACGAGCTCGAGGAATGAGGTTGGCTATACGATAAGATGTATAGAAGGTTCTTTTTTTAGTATCCAAAGTGGCTCTCATTTGGGGTAGGTTGAATTTACTAAATAGTTTCATAGAATCCATCTAGCATCTTTCAAATGAGAAAAATTGCAAGGAAGATTCGCCTAGGGTTTTATTTCATGAAAGAAGAATCCATTATAATTTACAAGTGAGAAGATTTATAGAAGGTTCTCTTTTTAGTGTCAGAAGTGGCTCTCATTTGGGGTAGGTTGAATTTACTAAATAGTTTCATAGAATCCATCTAGCATCTTTCGAATGAGAAAAATTGCAAGGAAGATTCACCTAGGGTTTTATTTCAGGAAAGAAGAATCCATTCTAATTTACAATGGGGCATGACACATTTGGTCATTCCTTACAACCATATTGATTTTGAGTTGAAGAAAAGATATCTATAATTTGAATTGAAGAAAAATTATTACGAGCTCGAGGAATGAGGTTGGTTATACGATAAGATGTATAGAAGGTTCTTTTTTTAGTATCCAAAGTGGCTCTCATTTGGGGTAGGTTGAATTTACTAAATATTTTCATAGAATCCATCTAGCATCTTTCAAATGAGAAAAATTGCAAGGAAGATTCGCCTAGGGTTTTATTTCATGAAAGAAGAATCCATTATAATTTACAAGTGAGAAGATTTATAGAAGGTTCTCTTTTTAGTGTCAGAAGTGGCTCTCATTTGGGGTAGTTTGAATTTACGAAATAGTTTCATAGAATCCATCTAGCATCTTTCGAATGAGAAAAATTGCAAGGAAGATTCACTTAGGGTCATGCTTGTTTTAGAGGATTATTAATCACCAAAGGATTTTCACCCCCAATTGCCTATTTCAATATCTATAACAAAATTTTTATATATGTGAAAATATTATGTTGGTATATATATGTTTTCACCCACAATTGACTACTCCAATATCTATAACAAAATTTTCTGGTTGATAACTCTTATCATCAATATTTTTGAAACCTCCACGACCTAATTCCATGGAAGCAAAAATTGTCTACGATGGCTCCTTCTCTGCAACAACTTATTTCTTCTAGGCTACTCTTTCCTATGGTTTTGCCTTACGATGTTTCTTTTGCAACATATGGTGCAATGGCTAATGATGTTTATTTTAAATGGATTTTTTAGAAATGTAATTTAATTATGAATAATTGTTAGATAGATTGTGGGGATTTAAGCTCCACATAATAGTAGCATACAAAAATAAGATATTGATATTTTTCTATACTATTTTTATTAATTAAATTGATTAGCTAAAAACAATGAATGCCATATTAAATTAGTTATACGTTTTTTTAGACATAGTACTAAAAGTTAACAAAACTTATACATATTAATTTTTTTATGTTAAAATTAAAATAAATCTTTATAATTAATAAGAATATTATTTCATGTATTTTTTATATATACATATAAATATAAATGTAAATGATTGACTTATAAATTGGTTTTTCTTAATAATAATAATATTAATTTAAAAGATAATAATAATTTAATTGTTTCTTATGTTTTTTTTTTTTTTAAATTACAAAAATTGTAAATTAAATATTAGAATGCTATAAAAATTATATAATTATTTAATTTACATAAATAACTTAATTAAAAAACTACAAACCATGCAACCAAATTGCACCATACAAATTTAAAATTATATTGAATTTACGTAAAACTACATTGTAAAAATATAAAACTATATTCATAATTAGTATAAGCATTTTGGACATCTGACGACCTGGAATACTACTAACCGTTAATAATTATTTATTATCCTAGTGTGGCACTGGCTACCGAGACATGATATGGAATGCATTTTTTTGTTGTATTTTCTGACCAGAAAAAAGTGGCGGAACAACTAGAAAATATTAAACCCTGCCGAGATGGAGATGATAACAATGGATTTCTAGATAAATGGTTGGGTTTATTATTAGTGTTAATATCAATCGGATTTTGCTGCAAGAACAGAGCTTCATGAAACAAATCCGTCAAAAATAAAATTTAATAAATTTTCAGATTTCTAGTCAATTTTCACATTTCCTGCATCAAGGGAACAAAGTTTCATGCATAACGCGACTTTCAGCTGCAAATTAATTTAATATTTGTAGTTAAAATAAATTAAGAGTTTCTTGAAACCAGTTGGCCAAGAAGAAACCAATTACCTCTCACGACTTCTTATCAACCCCTCTAAGCCGTTTAAAAATATGCGTTTACTTCCATAAAATATGTTACAGAAATGAAATCTGTAAGTACGGCCGTGGAAACCAAGGCGAAAAATAGTGAACAGCTTGTGCGTGACGAAACTGGGCTGCCTAGGAGCTTCGATCAAGAAACCAAGTCAATTTTCACATTTCCTGCATCAAGGGAACAAAGTTTCATGCATAACGCGACTTTCAACTGCAAATTAATGTAATACTGGTAGTCGAAATAAATTAAGAGTTTTTTGTGACTAGTTGGCCAACCAGCAACCAATTACCTCTCACAACTTCTTATCAACCCCTCTAAGCCGTCTAAAAATATGCGTTTACTTCCATAAAAAAAGGTTAAAGAAATGAAATTTGTAATTACAACCGTGGAAACAAAGCCGAAAAATATTGAGCAACTTGTGCGGACGAAACCGGGCTGCCTAGGAGCTTCGATCTAGAAATCAAGTCAATTTTAACATTTCCTGCATCAAGCGAACAAAGTTTCATGCATAACGCGACTTTCAACTGCAAATTAATGTAATACTGGTAGTTAAAATAAATTAGGAGTTTCTTGTAACCAGTTGGCCAACAAGCAACCAATTACCTCTCACGACTTCTTATCAACCCCTCTAATCCGTCTAAAAATATGCGTTTACTTCCATCAAAAAGGTTAAAGAAATGAAATCTGTAATTACGGCCATGGAAACAAAGCCGAAAAATAGTGAGCAGCTTGTGCGTGACGAAACCGGGCTGCCTAGGAGCTTTGATCAAGAAACCAAAATTTAATCGAGGAAGTGTGCTAGCTTTTGCGCAGAGTGGAAATCATTTAATTATTTAAAATTTTGGGAAGAAAACCTACCTCAGCCATGAAAAATCGACCTTAGCAAGAAGGATTTAGCTTCAAATAATCCATTGGAAGTATCAAAGCAGGGTTCGAAACCCGTTCTGGTGCAGCTATGCTCCCAAACGCAACAAGAAAGAAATGAAACCCCAACTACAGAGGAATGAGATTTCGGTTTTGTCCGACGCAGTTATGGCATTTATTATTTCAATTTCTGTAATCGATTTCTGTAACCATTTCAACCCAACGGCAGAGAATGGTTTAATCATCTAACATTTGATCAGACGCAGCAGACAAGTCCACGGTGGCAATTCAGTATGTTTTTTTCAAATAGGTACGATTTACGTCATAATAATTAATAGTATATTCACTGATGGAGGCTTTTGGGCTTCAGGTTTTCACAACCCATGGTATTTTTCTCTAATGTAACCTATTAAAATGTATTCTTCGCTAATGTGAGATGTTTCTCTGATGTATCCTATTTAAAGGTATTCCTTGCTAATGTGAGATATTCATTGTAATAAAAGTTTTTAGTTAGATCAAAATTAATCTTGATTTCCACAACAAATATCATAACCTTGAGAAATTCTAATATTTCATTTGGCAAAGAAAACCACTTCATAAAGGCACACTACATCAAGACTCTATATCTCTGTTGATACATGTCTTCTAGGTAAAACTTAGTAAAAACAACCTTGATTACTTGATTTCATAGACTTCAAAGATTAGATTTTTCTAGGTTGTTTTGTATGTTAATAATTTTATTTTATATGTTTGAAATTTTACTCTTGAGTGTGAAGAGAAACACGAGCATGAAAAAAATAAATATGGTGAGTGGATTCCTACATTTTGTTTATATTTGTTTTTTTCCATTAAAATTTATTACAGTTGTTCAGTTTAGACTGTGTCAACCATTTGTTTTAACCTCTCCATGAATGTTCGCTATAATATGTCTCTCATATGTTTATAATATGTCTCTCATATGTTCATAACAATTTAGTTCTTATATAATTTTTATTTATATTTATTTAGGATATCGAATGATAAAATTAAAAATCATAATTTTAAACCAAGGATAATTAAATATCCTCGACTACTGCAAAGATAGAGGTATATATTCTTATTGGGTTTTACGGTATAAAAATGGATCTTATTAGGTTTTACGGCCTAACAATAGAGCTTCAAGTATACTGTCTTAACTATTGAGCTTGTATATATATATATATATATATATCAAACCAACCTAGATCCATCTTAACTATGAATCTCTTAAGGGCTCACAGAGATCAAATCTCTCAAGGTGCAAACATTTCCTCAAGTTTTGCACTCATAAGTGATGTTTTCACCAAGAGATATTTGATCCCCCTCAACACTTCATATATATGGATTTAAGATCAATTTATGATGGTTATAAGATAATGTTTATAAAAAAAAATATTATAACCTATATCCTAAAGATTAAAAGAAATACTTCTTATCTTATCTTTTTGACTGAAGCTAGCATTTCCGCCATTGAAATGATGATCACATTTAGGTATCTTATGTATAAGAAGAATATTTACAGCATGGAATCCAATAGGTTTCCAAAATTTCTTCTAAATCTAGCCAAAACCCTCGCCTCCGACTCAAGCGAGGCTAGGATAAGGACACCCAGTCTTGGATCGACCATTGGGGGATAAAGGAGGAGATAATCTTGGAACATAAGGATAATATTAAAAATACTATTACCTCCAAATTTAAGGATAAGTGGTGGGATGATATGGAGCTAGATGTAAAAATAAGGTAAGGTATTATAAGGAGGTGATCAACCCCACTCTTGCTGACAATATTTATCTTTTTGTTTCGACGAATGCTAAGAAGAAAATGAATATTGCGAAGATAAGAACTAATTCTCGTGAGCTTCAAAGTGAAATTAGACCTCAGTCTATTCCTAAATCACCTTGGTACGAAATAATTTATCACCTTTTCCATACTAAGGGGGTTGAAGATGAGAAAAAATTTCTCTTGGATTGCTCAAATTTTACTCACATCCATTCTCGTTTCCAAAACAATTGCCCCACTACCAAAGTCCTTGAATTTTTAAGTAAAAAAAAATACAATGATCTAAGAACACCTTTGCCCTTCTCTTTGATTATAGAAATAACATATTAAGAGTAGAAAATAATCTCTTACTTTCTTAAGGTCCCATAGACCAATCAACACTTTTACTTAGTCAATTTATCAATGTTCCCTTAATTTTCCTTCTCGCTAACGACTAGTTTTTTCTCTCCTTATCTATATATTATGGTCCAACACTCTTCCTATAATCTATTAAGATTATTTCCCCTAAATATGGGTGAAGTTTTCACCTAAAATATCGAGCTCTTCGATAAAAATACATAGGTTTCAGAAGTTCTCAACAACATTGTATTCATAAGTGTGGAAACATACACACCTTAAAAAATAAATAATTAACTAATTCTTATCTTTGCTTTTATTTTGATTTTTTTTTATACTTTAATTCAATTATAAATACTAATATTATTTATTTAATAAAAATTAAATAATCAATAACAATAACCAAATTGAGAAATAATTAATAATTAATTAATTATTTCAATAAGTGTTTTTATTTTCGAATAATGTTTTAATTTTTTTTAATTTAGTTATCAATAATTAATAATTAATAGATGATTGGTAGGATTTAATCTCTATGAAATATCTATGGAATCGTTTTAATAATAATACAAATGGATGATTAGAGATGCATTTTAAAGGTACCTATGTCTTTTTTTCCCTCTTAATTTAATTTGAAAAATGATCAAATAATATATATATATATATATATTGGGTTGTGGTATCCATAAATCATGGTATTGGCCCATAGTATTATAACAAAGCTTATTTAAATGTTGTGAATCTTTACGTTAAAGTGGGGGGATCTTCATAGATGGAATCTTGTTACATGTATTATCATTATTTTTATCCAATTTTAGGGTCACGGCCAAGCCAAAAATCAAATTGGTGTATGAGACCCTCTTGTCTATGGGACAAGGGGCCCACTTTCAAGTAGTGATTTGATTGCTAAGTCTACAAAGGAACATGTGACCTCTTCAGAGAAAACACACACATGTATATATAATGAATACTAGTAATTTAAAAAAAAATTAAATTTAAATTAATTTTTTAATATTGAAATGTAATATGTCTGACGAAATAAGATTTTGTATTTCTATCTGATGTTAATATGATAAAATTTAATGTAGTATTGACACCATTCATATAAACTTTCACTCATGTAAATTTAATGAAAGAATGTTCAAGCATGTCTCTCATCACATGGTAAAGTTTTAACTTTTAAAGCTAATATTTAATACACCTAAAAAGTACACATGATGCCACAAAGTCAATGTAAAACAACATTAATATAATACAAGAAATATACAAGGTTGACACTAAAATTATTTTATTTGTATCTATCACACCACACACCAATAATGCCTTGTTCATTTTGGAATATTATCATGAAATAATGCATAGAATATGTAATCGTTTATGGTTAATATATTGAGTTTTACTTTATATTTGTTAAGTAATAAAAGGGATCAAATATTTTGAGTCGATTTTTTTTTTTTTTCAAAATTAAATCTATTCATTCAAAAAAAAAAAGATTACATTGTGAAATCATATTCTCCAAATTACATATTCTACATATCTAGATTTAAAAACTGGAGTGATTCATGGGTTTTACTATTCTACCCTTCCTCCCATGAACAATAATCCACCAACATGGGCCATCTGACACACTGAAGGAAAATTCAACTTCTTCATATTTTTGAAAGATTACCATTGCATCTACTTCAGCAAAACAAAAAATATACATTTCACTATTAGAATGATCTAACTCATGATTGTGCTTTTTCCCACATACAGTGAGAAACAAATATGGCTAAAATTTTCTCATTTTCCTTTGCTAAAATAATTTCCTCTAATCGAGGTTGTGTGGATGCATCTAGGGACTACCTAATATCTTGAGAGGCTAAGGTGTTGGGACATAACTATTGATTCTTATATGTATTCTTCTTTTTGTCTACAGGAGTCTTGGAATCTGTTCTTACCTTGGATATCTCCAGTGATGGTAGCTTCTATGAGGTTTCTTAAGACATAAATTCATTTTGAGGAGGGGCAATGGTTCTAGAGGTTCCCATGCTTTTCAAAAATTCTCCATATGAAGGAAATATTTTCGTAATCCAATGGTTGTATATACTCCTTTACCTCCCACGTTAAGATGATTTTGTATAGTAAACTCGCGCTAAGATCCACTTCCATGGATATGTAGACATAACTTACAAAACCATTCGAAAATATGTGACTATAAACTTTGATATAACTTCCAATAGAGTCACCAATATCCTCTAAGATCTCTTCCTTGATCCATTAAAGGGGAAAGTATGGGAGCCTAACACAAACTAGAAAAACCAGAGATTATGATGCGGGAGCATCGAAAAATTGCCAGCAATGTGATTATGTGTTCACATGTTGTGGCCAAACAAGAAGTGGGAAAAATTGATCATTAATAGTTTAGTTAGATTTAAATGTGTGAATTTAGCTAGTTTTAATGTTCTAGATTAAATAGGAATAAAAGTAGCATCTGGTTCTCCCTAC
The DNA here is from genome assembly GCA_034641835.2 of Pinus albicaulis. NCBI lineage: Eukaryota > Viridiplantae > Streptophyta > Pinopsida > Pinales > Pinaceae > Pinus > Pinus albicaulis. Next base: position 866,784,047 of record CM076573.1, on the reverse strand, counting down.
GAGGAGATTTAGCAAATAGATTAGGATTGACAGGATAAGATAGAGTCAGTTTAAAAGCTAATAAATGATAAGCCACTTTCAGTTAGGTCGAAGTGTAGGTAAGAGAGTGAATTGTAAGAAGTGTGTGAGTTATGTGATAGAGGAGTGATAGAGAGGAGAAGTCATGAATGTAAAATCTAGCCATTGAAGGGCTCGACTCTATGTAATTACCTTTATGATAATTCCAAGTGTGTGTTTTTAAATTCTCCTTTCTGTGTTAAATTTCACTCTTTAATTTTATGTTGAGTTGAATTTCATGTTACTGCACAAGTGTATGCAAATAAGTCGATTTGCGAGGTGAAAAAGTAAATACACAGTGAAGTTCTGCGTGAAAATAGTTATGCGAAGTGGGCCAGTGAATGCATAGTAAAGACCGTTAAATCTGACAGAAGACCAACAGTGAATATTAAATTGATTCAAAAGCGATTTCGCAAGTCGCATATTTTAGAATTTTTTATTAAGGCCTTAATTCATAAGTTAATTGAAGTACGATGCAAAGCAGAGAAGTAAAGGAAAGCAAGGACCATTAGATTTTGTGTAGATCAATGGTGGACAGAAAATCACAAGTTTTCACATCGCAAATTTTAGCGGGTATCATTAAGACTTCACAAGTTAATTTGTTTTAGATGAGATATGATGAGGAGAAGGGCCACGTGTCATCATATCGCTCCAGCGAATATCACACATCACAGATTTATTTGGTTATAGTTAAGAGTTCGCACGGTAAGTTATTTTTGGTGCGATGTGATGCATCACATATCACATATCACACGAGATAAGAAATAAGTTTATAAATAAACTCTAAAAGTTTCAGAGTGCGATATCCATTTTGTTACAAACTGTGAAATCGCAAAATCACAGAATTGCAAAAGGTGTTAAGTGTTGAAATCTACAGGGAGGTAAGTTCTAAAGGTTGCGAAGTGAAAAGTTATAAGAATTTCAGAGTTTCTCTTAGCGTTGTTTGGTAATTTTTGTGTAGGCCATAAAAGTACAAGCTCTGCATGCATATACTCTTTTAATGAGTATTTATTTGGGAAAGACAAAATATATAAAGTTTTATGCACATTGTGGGTAATTGTGGCCTTCCGACTGCATCATTTTGTATCGAAGCAGAAGGTTGAGATTTGTTCTCAAGTATTATAGTAAATATGCCACCCAGGAGAGGAGCTGACAGAGGTCGAGGGAGACATACAACAAATGAAAATTTTCTCGAAGAGATTCGACACCTTTGTATAAGGATAGAAACAATGGAGACTACGCAGAAGAGAGCACCTAAAGAAGAATATTTCAGTTCAACAAAAGAATCTTCTGAAGAAGAAGAAGAAGAAGAAGAAAGTGAGGAAGCTAAAGTTTTCAATATATTGGCAAAGGTTAGTGAAAAGCCAACAATGGAGATTCCTTTATATGAAGGCATCCTTAATTTGGATGAGCTAATAGATTGGATCAGTTTGATGGATAAGTATTTTGACTTAGAAGAGTTCGAAGATAAGAAGAAGGTAAATTTTTTAGCTATCAAGCTGAAGGGCCATGCATCTATCTGGTGGGATGAAATACAGACATCCAGGATTAGAAAGGGAAATCCTAAGATCAAGAAGTGGGATTAAATGGTAAGTAAATTGATGAAAAATTTTATGCCAAAAGATTATTGATTGAATATTTTTAAACAGTTGCAGAATTTGAGATTGAAAAGAATGGTTGCCAAGGAGTATACAGAGGAGTTTTAAAAGTTGTGCATTAGAGAAGGACATGCTGAAGATGATATGGAGAAAGTAGCTAGATACATCAATGGTTTAAGATATGAAATACAAGATGAAATCAGTTTGTTGAGTCTGAAGACAATTAAGGATGCCTATCAAGAATCTTTGAAGGCAGAGGCAAAAATGTTGAGGTAACAAAGTCAAAATAATAGAGGTAAAAATCCAGTAACAGGAAGAGGAACTTTCAGACCAAGATTTCAGCACTCTTAGAATGAAGTAGGAAGTTTGAGTAGCAAACCACCACAAAGAGGATACTTTGGTAAATGAATATTTTCACCTAGAGGTAGGGGTCGAGGAAGACAAATGTGGTGTTACACATGTGGAGAATGGGGACATGGATCATGGGATTGTCCTTATAAAAAATTAGCGAATGAGAAAAATGTAAATGCAGCTGAGGCAAAGGAAGAAAATCCTCTGGTCACAGAAAAAGAAGAACCACATGAGGGAGGAGAGTCTTTATTTCTCAAAAGAGTATTTCTTAAAGCAGAGAAGGAAGTAAATGAGCCAGCTCAAAGTAATATTTTATTCAGGACTATATGCAATTCTAAATATAAGTGCTGCAAAGTTGTGATTGACAGTGGAAGTACCGATAATCTTGTTTCTACCGAGATGGTTGAGAAATTGGGGTTGAATAGGATATTGCACCCTACTCCCTACAGAGTGTCGTGGCTACAGAGGGGACATCAAATTTTGGTGATAGAATAGTGCAAAGTAGAGATACTTATTAGTACATATAAATATGTTATACTATGTGATGTGATGCCAATGGATGTGTGCCATGTATTGTTGGGAATACCTTGGAAATTTGACAGAAAATCCATTCATGATGGAAAAAGGAATAACTATACCATAGAGACGGATGGAAAGAAGCACACATTGCTACCTTTGAAGGATGAAGCAAGCAAAGGATTAGCTGAGAATAGTGTTATGCTCATTAGTGGAAAAGAATTATTGCGAGAAGTCAAGAAGGTGAAAGAAATTCATTTTTCTATTGTGGGTAAACCCAAGGTAATTATGACTTCTACAAATCTAGGCAATATGCCTGTGGAAACTAAAAATATGTTAGATGATTAGGTTGATATAGTTGTTGATGAATTACCAAGTAAATTGCCACCAGTCAGAAGTATCAGTCATCACATAGATTTAATACCTGGTGCAAGTTTACCAAAAAAAGCAACATATAGGATGACACCTCAAGAGAATGAAGAAGTTGGAAGACATGTACAAGAGTTCTTAGATAAACGAATGATCAAAGAAAGCCTTAGTCCATGTGTAGTACCAGCCGTACTTAGTCCAAAGAAAGGAGGAGAGTGGTGCATGTGTACTAATTCCAGAGTTATAAACAAGATCACTATTAGGTATAGTTTTCCATTACCACGCATAGATGATTTGATGGATTGTTTAAGTGGGTCAAAGTATTTTACTAATATATATTTGAAAATTTGATACCATCAAATAAGGATTAGAAAAGGAGATGAATGAAATAATGCAATTAAGGCTAATAGTGGGTTGTATGAGTGGTTAGTGATGCCTTTTGAGCTCACTAATGCACCAAGCACATTTATGAGACTAATGAATGAGGTCTTGAAAGAGTATGCAGGAAAAAAATTTATAGTCTATCTTGATGACATTCTTATTTTTAGTTAGGGTAAGGAAGAGCATTTGGAGCATGTCAAGTTGGTATTAAATACGTTGCAAAAGGAGAAACTACTTATAAATTTGAAGAAGTGTAGTTTCATGAAGAAAGAGCTCATTTATTTTGGATTTATAGTCTTAGAAGAAGGCTTGAATATGGACCTAGAAAGGATGCAGGTAATACTGGATTGGCCAACTCTGAGAAGTGTATTTGAGGTAAGGAGTTTTCATGGCTTGCAAGTTTTTACAGAAAGTTTATCATAGGTTTTAGTTAGATCTGTGCACCAATAATTGAAAAAATAAAAGAGAGAAACCATCCATTTAAATGGACAAAAGCAACATATCAAAAATTCAAGTTGTTGAAAAGGAAGATCACTGAAGGACTTGTTTTGGCCTTGCCAAATTTTGATAAAATATTCCATGTTGAGACTGATGCTAGTGGGATAGCATTTGGAGTTATCTTGAGTCAAGAGCAGAGACAAATAGCTTATTTTAGTGAAAATTTAAATGAGCCCAAGAAGAAGTATTCATCCTGTCATAAGGAGTTCTATGATATTATGCAAGCTTTGATAAAATGGAGGCATTACTTGTTGCCCAAATAATTTGTGTTATGTTCAGATAACTATGCACCGCAGTTTATAAATAATAAGCCGAAGTTGAACCAAAATCATGCTAACTGGGTGGAGTTTTTGCAGATTTTTACCTTTGTAATCAAACACACAAGTGGTAAGTCAAACAAAGTTGATGATATTTTTAGTAGAGTAAATTTGATTATGCAGGAATTGGAGATTGGCATTTTAGGGTTTGAAGAAATGATTGATATGTATGAGGAAGACACAAATTTCAAGGAAATATATGCACGTGCTAAAAAATTTGTGATTCATAACAGAAGCCAGTGGATGGACTACGAGATTCAAGGAGGATTGTTGTTCAAGAATAATAAATTGTGTATACCTAAGTGTTCCATGAGGGAAAATCTGGTTAAGGAGAAACACGGTGGAGGACTGTCTGGACACTTTGGACAGGATAACACATTTTCTCAAGTAAGTGCGTTTTATTATTGGCCAAAAATGCAAATTGATATCAAAATGTTTGTTGAGAAGTGCAGGATTTTTCAAGATGCCAACGGAAGAAGCCAAAGCACTAGATTATATTAGCCATTGCCAATACCTAATAGACCTTGGGATGCTGTCAGCATGGATTTTGTTTTAAGATTGCCGAAGACTCAAAGAGTACATGATTCTATGTATGTTGTTATATATAGATTTTCTAGAATGACACATTTTATTGCTTGTAAGAAAACTAGTGATGCAACTCACATTACTAATTAGTTTTTCTCTGAATTTATAAGATTGCATGGATTTCTTGTGAGTATTGTTTCAGATAGAGATACAAAGTTTGTAGGACAGTTTTTGGGGGACTCTATGGAAGAATCTAGGTACAAACCTCAGTTTAAGTTCAGCCTATCATCTGCAGATGGATGGGAAAACCAAAGTAGTTAACATGATCTTGGGAAACATATTAAGGAGTTTGGTTTACAAAAATAAAAAAACAATAGGATTTAGCACTTTCTGAAGCTGGATTTGTGTATAATGATACTCCTAACCGAAGTACTGGGATGATTTAGTTCTAGATTATTTTTGGAATGCATTGAAGAGGTGTGTATGAACTTAGAGATTTGAGTAAAAAATAGAAAAAGAGTGCAAATGCTGAAGAATTTGTATAACAGATGCAGAAGTTGCAGGAAGATGTCAAGTAGAACTTATAGAAAAAAACTCAAAAGTGTAAACAAAAAGCTGATATGAAGAGGACTGAAAGAGAATTTCATGACGATGATTTAGTCATTATTTATCTTAGGAAGGAAAGGTTTCTAGTAGGGACCTATAACAAGCTGAATATGAAAAAGATAGGGCGATGTAGAATTCTGAGGAGGTTCTCCTCAAATGCATATGAGATTGAGTTACCAAAAGGAATTGAGATATCGTCCATCTTTAATGTTTCATATTTGTATCCATACAAAGGAACAAAGGAATAAATACAAGAAGAATCTATGAAGAGGAGGATCAAACTTTGAATTGGAAGGAACGGATGCCAAAGACTGCAAAGAAAGAAGTGGAAGCCATTCTGGAGAAAAGAGCAACAAACAAGACCAAGGGAAAGACCTATTAACAATATTTAGTCAAATGGAAAGGACAACTAGTGGAAGATGCCAGTTGGATGACAACAACAGATTTACAGAAGTTTAATGTAGATCCTGAAACATTGATGGATCAATATTTTCTTCTCTGGGAGTCTGATGCAGGAGCATCCAGATAATTGCGAGCAATACGATTATGTTTTCACATGTTGTGGCCAAACAAGAAGTGGTAAAAGTTGATCATTAATAGTTTAGTTAGATTTAAATGTGTGATGTTAGTTGGTTTTAATTTTCTAGATTAAATAGGAATAAAAGTAACATTTGGCTCTCCCTGCGAGGATATTAGAAAACAGATTAGGGTTGAGAGGATAAGATAGATTCAACTTAAAAACTAATATATGATAAACCACTTTCAGTTAAGTGGAAGCGTAGATAAGAGAGTGAAGTGTGAGAAGTGTGCGATTTGTGTGATAGAGGAGTGACAAAGAAGAGAATTCATGAATGTAAAATCCAGCCATTAAAGGGATCGACTCTATGTAATTACCTTTTTGATAATTCCAACTGTGTGTGTTTAAATTCACTTGTCTGTGTTAAATTTCACTCTTTAATTCGTTGTTGATTCAAATTTCATGTTATCGCACAAGTGTATGCAAAGAAGTAGATTTGCAAGGAAAATAATTAAAGAAGCGTGTGAGTTCTATGTGCAAAGACTTATGCGAAGTGGGCTAGTGAATGCATAGTAGAGACCATTAGAATTGACAAAAGACCAACGGTGGAGATTAAATCGCTTCAAAAGCGATTTCACAAGTCGCATATTTTATAATTTTGCATTAAGGCCTTAAATCATAAGTTAAGTGAAGTGTGATGCGAAGTGGAGAAGTAAATGAGAGTGAGGACCGTTAGATTGGGTGTAGATCAATGGTGGATGACAAATCACAAGTTCGCACATCGCAAATTTTAGCGGGTATCATTAAGATTTCACAAGTTAAGCTGTTTTAGATGCGATGTCATGAGGAGAAGGGGCACGTGTCAGAATAATACTCTAGCGCATATCACACATCGCAAATTTTTGTGGTTATAGTTAAGAGTTCACACACTTTGTTATTTTTGGTGCAATGCGATGTTGGAAATATTGTCATTGATGGCAAAGGAGAACAAAGAAGAAGTACCTGAATTGTCATTGAGAACAAAGGAGAAAAGAAGGATCAACTGGATTATAAAGGAGAAATAAGTCAAAGAAGGAAAAATTTAAGTGGAGAAGCATAAAAGAGAGGCAGAGGAGTAGAAGATATGCAAGGAGTAGCATTAGATCATTATCGAAAGTAAAGGAAGACAAGGAGAAAAGGTAGTAGAGAAGTAGAGGCAGGAGAGAAAAAGAAGTTAAGGCAGACAAGGAGCAAGGAAGAGTCGTGAAGAAAAGTAAGATAAGGAGAAAATTTAGAGTTGTTAATCAAAGGAAGACAAGGAGCAAAGGCAGCAGAGAAGCAGAGGTAGAAGAGAAAAATAAGTTAAGGAAGATAAGGAGAAAAGGAAGAGTCATGAAGAAAAGGCAGACAAGAAGCAAAGGAGGTAGAGAAGTAGAGGTAACAGAGAATCAATTAAGGTAGAAAAGGAGAAAATGCAGCAAAACAACAAAAGTAGAGTCGTGAACGAGAAAGTCAAGTCATGAACATGGGAAAAGTATTGAGTAAGGCATGCCACAAGCCTGATAATCCCAAGTCAGAGTGATTAATGAACAAAAGAACAAGCTCAAGAGAGATCAATGCATTTAAGGCATGCAACAAGCATGATAATCCCAAGTCGGAGAGAATAATGAACACAAGAACAAGCTCAGGAGAGATCAACGCATTTAGAAACTGAATAAAGCATAGAAAGGATAATGGAGATGCAGAGTAGCGTTGGTCATAGAAAGAAGGAATATCAACTAAGGAAGAGAACACATAGAAGAATTCCAAGGAAGGCGATCGGATGGCAAAGATCGAATCGCAGAATCGAAGTTTAAGATTTAATGGTAGAGATTAGAGTGGGCGGAAGAGATGAACTAGAGCCACATGAAGGATGAGTGGATGGTCAGCATTAGATCGTAAAATTTAAGGCAAGAGATGGACGACGAAGATCGAATTGCTTCAGGAGCGATTTTGAAAATCACAACATTTAAGAGTTTAGAATTTAGGTATTGCATGGTAAGTTAAATTATTTATGATGCGAAGTGGAGAAGACACATGTTAGCACGACGCAATTTTTCAGATCGCAAGAAATAGAGTATAGCCACAAAGAAAATCTTATGAAGTGCAAAGTGAGATCCAATGAGGATCATTAGATCTGGGGGCAGATCAATAGCGGACAACAAATCGCGAGCCCACACATCGCAAATGTTAGCAAATAGTGCTAAGGAATGTTAATTTGTTTGTGATGCGGCAAGGTTATAAATTTGTGATGTAGTGAAAGGGAGGAGCCACGTGTTGGCACTACGCATTAGCACACACTGCAGATTTTATGTTTTTGTGCTTAAGGTTTGCATGGTAAGGTAAGTTGGATGCAATGTGATGCAATCACATATCACACAATATAGGAGATATGTTTAAGTTCTAAACGTCAAAAGTTGTGGGCAAGTATTTGTGATCTGTTGTGATTGTTTCTAGGATTGTGGGACCCGAAAAATCCTGTTCTACGTATATGTGCATCTCCATATATGCGCCATGTTATAAAATATATGTTGTTGATTTCTAATTGTATGTATGTTACTATGTGGTGTTTGATTGCTAAAATGTATGTATGTTGATAAAACATGAACATTTTAATCCACATGTTAAAAGGGAGTTTATGTGGGCCATACACCACAGGTCACAAAAGAAAGACATGAACGCATAACAAAGGACCGGGAGCTCATGCGGAATAGTGTTGCGGTAGTGAGTCAAACGAAAAGGCTGAATGCAGAAGAAAAGACTCACGTAAAAAAATAAAGCTCTAAACACAACAAGTAATGGCTTGGGCAAGTGAAAGGACCCGACCTCATGCATAACAATGAAACAACCTAGGTTGAGTTCCGAAAAAATGGCATTTATGCAGCACAGTTGAAATATAACTACAGAAATAGAAAAAACAAAGGAACAAAAAGTAGAAGAGGACAAACACACAACAAAGCTAAGAAGCTGAAAGGGATGGATTGGAATATTATTGTAACTATAAATGTATTAATTATTTTATATTGTTTGTGATGCAAAGGCAAGTCTCCGTAGGAAAATAAAAACTCCACTTGATACTGTAATAATTGTATATATTATTGTAACATCCTGAATATGCTGAGTAAGGAAATGAATCGGTGAAAGGCAAGAGTCGTGCCTTTTCAATTCATATTCCCATACAGAATGAAAGCATTCATGAAGGTATTTGTATAAAACATGTAATATCCATGTGCAGAAGGTGAAAAAACAGAGGATGTAAGAGAGAGGGTGAAACGGATTTTAAGAGTGCAGAAGAGGTTAGAAAGTTACAAATTTGAAAATAGTAGAAGAATGTAAGAGAGATGTAGGAGGATATAGAGTGGAAGAATAAAACATAGTAGGTAGATATGCTGTGCAGATCCAAAGATGATATGAAGCAGATTTGAAGGCTAGAAGGGCAGCAGTGAAGAAGGAGTAAAACAGATTTGATATCTAGGTAAATCAACATATGAATTTATTGTAGAGTGAGGAAGTTAGTGCTTCCATATTAATTTGTATCTTGATAGATGTCTAGTTGTAGCTGGTTGAGGTGGGAGCCTCCTGTGGGTTATAGCCTATAGAAAATATATGGGAGTTGGTGCTTCTGTTTCAAGTTGTAGCTTGATAGATGTCCATTTGGAGCTGGTTGAGGTAGGAGCCTCCTGTGGGTTGTAGCCTGTAGAAAATAGATGGGATTCGGAGCTTCCTTGCAAGTTGTAGCTTGCAGAATTTTAGGTAGTAGACTCCTTTAGGTTGGAGCTTACAGAAAATCAGTGGTGAGAGGGAGTTGGATCTTGCCTTTACATCACAACAATAATAAGATGTGGTATTCTCCCTTATGGGTTTCCACTTATATCTGTTGTCCATGTGTATGCTGAATATGTGTTAATGTTGTGTATTTAATATTCTTAATACTTGCTACTCACATATTAAGATTGTTGTTTACCGTGAAATGAAGGTGAAAATAAGTTTAAAGGAATGTTTTAAAAATATATGAATGTATTAAACTGATTTGCCCCCCCTCTCAGTTTAACAAAGGGATAAACAATTGGTATCAGGGTCGATTCCTTTGGTGCAAGCCTAGTATCTTGAAGAAGATCTGGTTGAGTCATGGAATATCAAAATGTACTCACGTTAAATGCAACAAACTTTCCTGAATGGAGAGATAAGGTGAAAAAGGATTTAATGGCTTATGAACCTGAGGTATGGAAGCTTGTTTATGATGGTTACTGCATAGACTCTCCCTCTTTCCAATAACAACAATGGAATGCCAAGGAAAAATGTGTGATATATAATAGTCTTCATAACAAGGATCTTGATTTAATAATGGATTTAACCTCTGCAAAAGGAATTTGGAATAGATTGCATCTCATGCATGAAGGAGGCACTAGTGGATTTATTATCAATAAGGAGAAGATAAACCAGAAAAAAGAATAAAAATTCCTTTAAAAAGGAAAAAGGTCAATCAAATGAAATACCTTCTAGGGTGAATGGATGTGAGTACCATCAAGAACTTACAGTTGAGGAAAAATCCAAACTTGACACAACTTTGAATGAAATAGAAAGATTGCATAATGAAAACAAAACCCTTAAGACATTGGTGCAAATATGTGATGAGAGAGAATATGGAGATAAGGAAGAAATTGTTGACCTGAAGGCACAACTTGAAGAAGCAAGGAAAGTAGAAAACACTCTGCTGCAACTAATGAGAGAGAAAAGACTGAAATGTGGAAGATTGGAAGAAGAGGTGGTAAGCCTGAGGATGAAATCAGAGAAGGCCCAAATTGAACTAATTATGAATATTCCAAAAATGAAAAGCTTTGGACAGTTGGACCAGATTGTAAATGCTCAAAGGTCTCCTCTCATAAATCCTGGGATAGGCTATGAAGGAGAAACCAGTAAGTCCAAGGTAGAATATAAAAAGAATATAATTTTTGTAAAAGTTGTAAACGTTAATGAAGTAGCTGGAATGATTCCTACAGAAGTAGAGGCCAGCAAGAACATGACTTGTAAAGAAACAAATAGAAACAAGAAGCAACATGAAAGGACAGACAATAAGAGGATGAAACCATCAACTGCTAAAGGCACATTCACTCCTGAATATGAATTGAATAAATTTGGAAGCTTTCAAAGGAGGTTATTTCCTCCTATGAGAAGTATCACTTGTTCTTCCTACCACAAACCTGGACATATTGCAGGATACTGCAAGACAAAGAAAATCTGGTCCAATCAGCAATAGATGCAGAAAATGAAAAGACTACCTCAAGCAAACAAATGTAGAAGACAATCTATCACTAGGTATACAAATAATTTCCATGGCTACTGTTTTTCATGCAATGAATTTGGACATAAGTTTGTTGAATGTAAATTATGCACAAAAAGGGGAACAAAATGACATGCATCAGCTCAACCCTACTTAGGTGAGTTAAAATGTTATTCATGCCACAAGCCTGGTCACAAAGAAAAAGACTGTAAGCTGCACTATACATTAAAGAACTCTAGACAGATGATGGAATCCAGTTAAACCAGGAAAAAATGTGAGTCAAAAAGAAGTGCGGACATTATGAATAAACCCAATAAAGTATGGAAGGAAAAGAGAAAAGGGGAGCCTGTTACTTCAATAACATAATGTACCATCGTAGTCTCAGGGGGAGCTACTCTAGGAAGCAATGAAAATATCCAGCTAGTAATAGATAAGAAGAAACATCCCAGGGGGAGAGTAGTTCATAAATAGTCCCCATATTAGTCTAAGAAGAGATCCTTGGAATAAGAACAACTAAAAGTTCAGGAAGGGAAAGGACAATTCCTATAACAGAGAACTATAGAGGAAGAAAGATACCTAAACCATTCAATAACCAACAGGTTGAGGGAAGGAGAGAAGGAAACAAGTAGTTATGGTGGTAGAGGGAACATCATCCATGAGCATGTAAGCTAAGAAGACAACAACATGCTAACTGATGAATGGTTAAAATCGTAAAATTTATGTTTGAAGCTATAGAACTGGAAAGATCCATAGAGGATGATCACACTGTGCATCTCACTATAAGAGTTTACAATGAAAAAAAATTAAGAAGGATGAGTAAGATAAATGTTTATCATCATTATATCATTACATCATTCATCTATAGAAAGTCCCCTTGGAGGAAAAAAGTTAAATGAGTGATAAAACTACGAGTGGTTTTCCCTTTCAGATTCCAGTTAAAGAAATTGAAGATGTCTTCCCGAAGATCATTATGTTAGAACAGTTGAAGTGTATATAGAGCAGCAATGATTCTAGAGCAGTCCTAGAAAGGAATATGTGGTCACATTTTAAAAAAAAATAGAAAAATGACAGAATAAGAAAAAGGTTAATGATGCCAAGATCATATTCAATATATTGATAATTAATGTTGAGAATAGTGGAGAGCTCAATAGTAGAAACTATGAAGGTTGTTTTAACTATTGGTGCATGTGTGAGCTGAAGTAAAATTACTGCATGAATTTTCAAATTAGTATTAATTTGTATTTGGAAGAAGCAGCTTTCCTATCAACAGAATACCAAGTGTTATCAGTGGAGCCGTGGTATGGTACAGGTCCTGAGGGTCAAAGTATTATGGCAGAAGTAAATCAAGGTAGTATAACCAGTGTTATCTACATTATTAAATCATTAAAAGGTCAATAAAAGTGCTAAAGGATTATTATCTTGTTTACACTTGAACTATTATATTGAGAAATGAAGCAGTATCTATTTCTACATATAACTTCATGCCTTCCTCAAGTAAGTATATATATATCTTCAAGGCCTCTTTCTTAAGATCACTCATAAAACTGTGTGGAGTCTGTTTCTTGAGATTTCAATTAAAACAACTGGAAGATATTTTGTTGAAGATCATCATGATAGAACAATTAAAGTATCTGAAGTATGAAGGACTAGTTATATTAATATTACGATTTGAATCTCAAGAGAACTTTATTGATTAATCTAAAAGCCTACTTCAGCAGAAAGGAATTACTAGTATTTCACCATTGAAGAGGGGTTGATCATTAACATACATGTCCCTTATGTCATAAATAAAATTGTGTAGTTGATAAGTGACACTAACCAATGCACTAAATGTATCTAGCCTCAAGGGTTTGTTTTGAAATTACTCTATATAGTAGAAAAGTCATTTGGTCTCTTTGATTGAAAGATATTGTCCAAACTTACAATAAGTTGTATGTTCTGGTTTGATTCATTGTTCACATTGTTATCACTCAGGTTTTCCTTGAAGTTGTGGAAAAGGGAAGTATACCCGAGGTAACCACAAACCAACCTTCAGATGCAGAATCTAGCCAATCTGCATACAGAGAGGGCTCTCTCTTTATAATTTATCTTTGTTCTTAGGAAGTTTTAGGCTAGTTATAAGTCCAAGAGTTTTGATTTTGTTTGAATGGTGGAATCCGTCAACTAAGGGCAAGGTTGAAGATTTTCAGTCCATTGGGCTATGGAGTCAAAGGATGGCTTTACTGGATTACTATTCTATACACAAGATGGCTTTGCAGGGCAAGATAGCCAAACAGAGAACAATCCTTAAAATTTAAAGTGGATGGAATGGGTTTGAAGGGATGAAAGGCAGCTAAGAATCTTTCACCATGTTCAAAAAGAAAGAAATGAAATGATTACAAACAAAGAGCAGTGAAGAATTCTTTATTATAGTAATCAAGAACGTTTAAATTAGCAAAGCAAGAGCATTTAAGAATTCGTGCTTATAACCAATTTAGAGGAAAACATTAAGAATAATCACATCTGAAATCAGAGTACAATTAAGTAAATTCTGATTCAATCCTTTATGTAAATTATTCAGAAATGAACACAATGATATTATAAACATATATAAAACTTAAGACATAGGATAGAAAGACTTATTGAACTGCAGTCCGACACATGAATCCTGCAAAAAGTCCTGAGCTTCAAATTGTCATCCAGTAAGCCACAAATAAATTTCTCCAAAATGATTTTATTCCAAAAACTTGAATGTCGTAGCAAAGTAATAGAATCCACCACAAATGCTTCCAAGAGTGGAGTATTTATACAAATTCTAAACTAAAATATCTTGAAACAAATATCAAAATTGGTTCACAAATCTCTCCAACTATTTTACATAAATAGAACTTAATTAAAGGACACTCAAACTAATGCATCTATTTGGAACTATTTTGTATGGATAGGTGATGACAAAGAGGAGAATTCAAATTTGATCTAACTCTTAGTTGATGATGAGGCATCCAAGTCACTAACTGCTTCCTTTCTTTGTGTATTCTGCTCCAACAATTCTGCAAAATTTGGGTCCAATGATATCTTTGTATTTATCAATACGTAATAGATATGTAAAAAGTGAAAGAGGTTAGTGTAGAAAAATATGTTGGTGAGATAAACCTCTTTCCGTTTCCCAAAATTCCTCTCCAGCTGTGCATAATAGTCTCTGTAAAACATATGTGTAAAACAGAGTTTTACAGAGTCTGAAAAATGTCCTTTAAAGATGCGCATGTATCTCTCATTATAAAATCACTGTGAAAAAACTGAGATAGGTTTTTGTAGATGGGTCTCTTAGGAACAAAAAAGTCCTTCAGTTTTGTATGAAGTATTTTGGATTGGCCACAATCCTCTCTGCAAAATGATGACTTAAACTGGAATTTTCTGCAAAAAGTGCTTTTCAACATTGTTTAATATTTCCAAAATCATAATGGCTGTTAGAAAAGTGAGAGAGGTTTTTGTAGATGGCCCTCTTAAGAACATAAACCTCCTTCAGTTTTGTAAAATTCATCTTGGATTGATCACAATAGTTTCTGCAAAACTATGACTAAAATATGCAATTTTTGCAAAAATGTTCCTTCTTGTTATGTTTTTTCATCTTTTTACTTTCTTGCTCTTTTGACTGTTTTACTTTCACTTTAGACAAACCTCACTATTGGTGAAAGTATTCTCATCTCTTTTTACCATTTTACTGCCTTCTGTATTTACTTTTACTGTTTACCTTTGACTGCTCTGTCACTTCATTTTAACTTTCACTGACTTTTACCTGATACACTTTAACCACTGATACTCTTTAGCTGTTATGCTTTCTAACCTCTGTTTGAATAGATTTGATATCAATATTGGAGTAAACAAATCTTATGACTAGTATTAAGACTGTTTATCCAAGGATGTGATCTTCTGGTCACCTCTTCAGGGGACAACTGAGTAGATTTTTCAAGCAATTTCCCAATGGACAAGGGAGTGAGGTTTTAACCAGGTTCAAAATGGAGCATCATTCAAGGCTATAGGAACTCTCATTTTGGTTCTTGTGGATTCAAAATGGAAATTTAGCTAATGGTGAGGAATTGAGTAAATTCATGGGAAAAACAGGTCAATTTGCAGATTTAGTAATTCAATTACAGTTCTCGGGGTCACAGAATGAACTAGTAATTAATTCTAACTCTGTTTCAGTGAAGGAAAAAGGAAAGCCGAGATTTCAACAGAGTTCAGTTTGAATTTAGGGTAAATACCTATTTTATGGAAAATGTCGAGATTTACAGGTACTGGTCAATGGCGGATGAATGCTCGGAAACTGGACTGGAAGTAACTTTCAGTGGAATTCAGTTGAACAGTAGTTTGGAATTTGATTTTGAATTTTTTCGCACAGAGGGCACAATCTCTTTCAGCAATGAAAATGACGGGAAAAAACACGAAATTTGTTTTATTTACACGTTAAAAGGGATTTTTATTTTTTCGAGGAATGACGTCATTTCAGTACGGGCTGACGTGTGGCAGGGGTCGGGCAATAAGCGGTAATTCCCGCACCGCTTATGCGCAATGGTGGTATTGAACGCGAGGGCAGCGATTCCACTAATTAATGGACACGTGGCCAGTGGACTATTTCGAAACCACCGTGCCCCCGCGCGTTAAATATCGGATGTGAGACGGCCAGCGGAATGTTCGCGGGCCGTTTGATCCTTAGGAAGGCGATCTGACGGTGGAGGGAATATGGCGTTGGCGGAGGTTTAATGTGCGGGCCCGGCGGGGTTTTAAAACGTGATTAACTTAATTAAATATCCTAGGGGGGCATTTAATTGGTGGAGGAAAAGGTTATTAATTAATCCTGATAATTAATTAATCCCTTGGTTTAATGAAAATTGGGGTTGCGGCAGGGTTTCAACTATGGTTAAAGTGTCAAGTGGGATTTTTAAAATGCCAAGTGGATGGGCCACGATGGCTTGGTGGTTTATTCTGAAGTTTTTAGTTTAAATTAAAAGTTCGGCTTTATTTATTTTTTTTGTTTTAAACATAAAATATATGTTTAAAATTTTGTATTTTGTATATTTTATTATATGATAAATAAATCAATATGATTGACTTACCATAGGGGCGGGAGTATTATATAATGATATATTTTAACCAAAGGGCGCATAATACGGGTTTTTAATGAATAATTGGGAAATAAATACTTTGGTTAAACTTTATAATAAGATGTGTTTTTTGGATATATATATAAAAGGAGTTATATACTTAGGATAAGGCATTTTCACTAGGGATTTAGTAAATAAAGTTAAATGTAAGTATGACAAAGGGACAAGGACAACTCAAAATAATTTGCACATCTAAGGAAGTGAAGATTTCTGAATTAAGCCACATTATATCAACTTCAACACTTAGACTTAGAATAACAAGTAATCTTGAGGGTTTATTGTGGAATTTTGCATGATTTTCCTAAGTAAAATAGGATTTTACTTAGGAAAAGGTAAGGAGTGAATGATTATAATGACAAATGATCTCAAGTACTTAGGTATTTTTGATCATTAGGCCGAGGGTCCGGTCTCTCCAAAAGTCAAGGAAATGCCTTGAGCCCCTTTAATCTCCAAATACCTTAGCACTTTGGGGGAAATTAGTAAAAATCTTAGGGAGAAAGTGATGTGGGAAGTTAATGATTTTGACTTTGTTTTCTTTGAATTTTCCAGTGCATTTCTTGCTTCAGTACTTGTGATGAAAGTAAAGGAAAACACATTGAGCACCATCATTCATCACATGAAACTTTGCAACACCATCTACCTACCCTATCTACTTGACACTACCATTTTCTCTTCTTTATTAGGGTGCATTTAGACTGGCAAACCCTCATCAAACTTCTTTTCTTTTACATGAAAAATCTATCTAATTCTACCCTTATTACATCCAAGGGCTCAGATTAAACTGTTGAGCACCTTTTATTAACTCTACCTATCTACTTATCTGCCAAGATTAAACTGTTTGGTCAGATATTTATTCTCTATTCTATAAAATGAAATTGAAATATGAATAAGTCAAGTTTAAACAGTTTGACCCTTCATAAATTGTGGCAAAGTTTGACAAGTTGCACACAATTACTTATTTACCAAAAAAATGAAATAGTAGTGGCATTTGGATTTGCACACTTTCCTTGGTCTATTTTTGTTTGGGGTTCATTTCTTTCACTTTTTTGACCACTTTATTTTTTCTTACCCTTTGATTTTTCTTTTAGGGTATACCCTCTTTACATTTTTTAAATTTTTTGACTTTTTGGTTTTTCAAGAATATGGAACACCTTTGCTCAAGAAAAAAGGTTTGAACATATTCCATAGTTCAATCAAGACAATCATGAAAAATGACACCTATTGGTATAGGAGACTAACACTCGCTCCACTTGGGGATGACTTTTCCTTGTGAAAAGTCAAGAACAGTAGGTCAGATGCCTCAAAATGCCTTTAACTGAACCATGAAATCTTCTTCTTCTTGTTGCCTTATTGTATGTATGATAGTAATACTTCTGAAGCTTAGGGCCTTCTCCTCGGGCTTCAACTCCAGTAAGTTACTATCCATTCAAAACTTAAAACTTTGTTTCTTAGTTGGAAATCTTCTGCCTTGTTCCAATCCCAAACATGCATTTTCTGTGGTTGAAAATCTTGAATTGAATATAGTCCTTTTTCTACAACCTGAAAACTGATCTGAAACTAAAACAACACACAAAAATTTTCAAGCCAACTTAATGAAAAACTATCTGAAATTAAAAACTAAAAAAATTCTCAAAATTATGAGCTTATTAGCACTCATTTACCCACTCTAATCTACTAAAAATCTTATTAAATCAGGTAATACAAAAATGCCAATGAAGCCAATCAAGTAGCTGTAAAAATAAATGGATAACTTGATTGCTTGTGATCAAAATTGGAAGTATGTTATGATCATGTGCCTTTATTATAAATGATATGATGTGTAAAGGCCACTTCTGATGTATTTGATCCTTATAGAGAAAACATGTTTGCAAATTTGGGCTCAAAAGATTCTCCATATAATCTGATATAGGATCAATAAAAGCATGATGTATGTTATTTACTTCTAGGCCTTCAATGACTAATTGTTCAATTGAATTATGAATATTAGACCATGAACTTATTTCTTCAGTCTTATGTTTGAAATAATAATCATCCTCAATATGCAGGTCAAAAGATAATACAATTTCCTCTTGCTTTGGAGGAGGAAGATTTTCAAAGAATTCTTTAGGATTTCGGAAATGGTATGACTGAATTTGAGAATGCAAAAGTTTGATTTCATTTTCATAATTTTCAGAAATTATATCAAGAAGCCATTTTTTAACTCGAGGAGAACATTTTCTTGATTTAAAAAGAAGAAAGAAAGCTCTTAGAAAATCCTCATCAAACTGAAGTTTTGATAACTCATCCCTGAATTCATTTAAAATTTCATCAAATGAAAGATTTTCCACAAACCCTGTTATCCAGTATCACTATTAATGCTTTGGAATATGGATTATTTGGTTGTGGAATTGCTCTGAAACTTGAAGCTCTTGATCTCTGATCAACAGTGTCTTGATTGGAAAATGATATCAAAAAAATCAGAAGAATGATGCTCAAATATGCATGGAGATTTTATATTTACAATTTTGAAAAGAGATAAATTAAAAACTGCTCTAAGATCTTCTCTAAAATACAATATACATTGGAAAACCCTATCAATTTAGAAAGAACATAATGTCTTGGATAACAATCCAAGTTGAAAGCCTGATCTTCCCATATTGTTCTTCCAGGTTCATTCCTCCAGTGGAGTCTTAGTAGTGAAATTGATTTTGGAGTCGCCAGGTGGATGATTTTAACCTTTGTGTGTCTGATCCTTGTCCACCATCATAGATCAGATCTAAACCTGTAAAACAATTCTGAAGAAAAAGTTAGTTCTTCAGGAAACCAAATTTTTTGTGAATTTTCAAAACAACTTCTACAAACTCTTCAAGAAATTTAAGATTTTTAATTAAAATTTTCTCAAAGATTTATTAAACTAGAGAATCTGATTGAATGTTTGAAACTAAGGTTTAGTTTATAAGCTAAACCAGAGATAGACTGAAGCAACATTTATTTACTATGCAGTTGCAGAGCAAAAGCATTTCAAAGGCTACCTGGATGATCTTCAGACTCTGTCTATAGCTTATAAGCAAACAATAGTAACAATAAAAATGATTCAGGTCCCCAGTATGGTCGCCACTATGTTATCACTCAGGTTTTCCTTGAAGTTGTGGAAAAGGAAAGTATACCCGAGGTAACCACAAACCAACCTTCAGATGCAGAATCTAGCCAATCTGCATCCAGAGAGGGCTCTCTCTTTATAATTTATCTTTGTTCTTAGGAAGTTTTATGCTAGTTATAAGTCCAAGAGTTTTGATTTTGTTTGAATGGTGGAATCCATCAACTAAGGGCAAGGTTGAAGATTTTCAGTCCATTGGGCTATGGAGTCAAAGGATGGCTTTACTGGATTTCTATTCTACACACAAGATGGCTTTGCAGGGCAAGATAGCCAGACAAAGAACAATCCTTAAAATTTAAAGTGGATGGGATGATTTTGAAGGGATGAAAGGCAGCTAAGAATCTTTCACCATGTTCAAAAGAAAGAAATGAAATGACTACAAACAAAGAGCAATGAAGAATTCTTTATTATAGTAATAAAAAATGTTTAAATTAGCAAAGCAAGAGCATTTAAGAATTCGTGCTTATAACCAATTTAGAGGAAAAAATTAAGAATAATCACATATGAAATCACAGTACAATTAAGTAAATTCTGATTCAATCCTTTATGTAAATTATTCAGAAATGGACATAATGATATTATAAACAGATATAAAACTTAAAACATAGGATAGAAAGACTTATTGAACTGCAGTCCGACACATGAATCCTGCAAAAAGTCTTGAGCTTCAAATTGTCATCCAGTAAGCCACAAATAAATTTCTCCAAAACACTTTTTATTCCAAAAACTTCAATGTCACAGCCAAATAATAGAATCCACCCAAAATACTTCCAAGAGTGAAGTATTTATACAAATTCTAAACTAAAATATCTTGAAAAAATATCAAGATTAGTTCACAAATCTCTCCAACTATTTTACATAAATAGAACTTAAGTAAAGGAAACTCAAACTAATGCATCTATTTGGCACTATTTTGTATGGATAGGTGATGACAAAGAGGAGAATTCGAATTTGATCCAACTCTTAGTTGATGATGAGGCATCCAAGTCACTAACTACTTCCTTTCTTTGTGCATTTTGCTCCAACAATTCTGCAAACTTGGGGTCCAATGATATATTTTTATTTCTCAATCCGTAATAGATATGTAAAAAGTGAAAGAGGTTATTGTAGATAAATATGTTGGTGAGATAAACCTCTTTCAGTTTCCCAAAATTCCTCTCCAGCTATGCATAATAGTCTCTGTAAAAAATATGTGTAAAACAGAGTTTTACAGAGTCTGAAAAATGGCCTGTAAAGATGCACATGTATCTCTCATTATAAAACCACTGTGAAAAAACTGAGATAGGTTTTTGTAGATGGGTCTCTTAGGAACAAAAAATCCTTCATTTTTGTATGAAGTATTTTGGATTGGCCACAATCCTCTCTGCAAAATGATGACTTAAACTGGAATTTTCTGCAAAAAGTGCTTTCCAACATTGTTTAATATTTCCGAAACCATAATGGCTGTTAGAAAAGTGAGAGAGGTGTTTGTATATGGACCTCTTAATAACATAAACCTCCTTCAGTTTTGTAAAATTCATCTTGGATTGATCACAATAGTTTCTGCAAAACTATGACTAAACTATGCAATTTCTGCAAAAATGTTCCTTCTTGTTATGTTTTTTCATCTTTTTACTTTCTTGCTCTTTTGACTGTTTTACTTTCACTTTATACAAACCTCACTATTGGTGAAAATATTCTCATCTCTTTTTACCATTTTAATGCCTTCTGTATTTACTTTTACTGTTTACCTTTGACTGCTCTGTAACTTCATTTTAACTTTCACTGACTTTTACCTGATACACTTTAACCACTGATACTCTTTAGCTGTTATGCTTTCTAACCTCTGTTTGAATAGATTTGATAAAAATCTTGGTGTAAACAAATCTTATGACTAGTATTAAGACTGTTTATCCAAGGATGTGATCTTCTGGTCACCTCTTCAGGGGACAACTGAGTAGATTTTTCAAGCAATTTCCCAATGGACAAGGGAGTGAGGTTTTAACCAGGTTCAAAATGGAGCATCATTCGAGGCTACAGGAACTCCCATTTTGGTTGTTGTGGATTCAAAATGGAAATTTAGCTAATGGTGAGGAATTGAGTAAATTCATGGGAAAAATAGGTCAATTTGCAGATTTAGTAATTCAATTACAGTTCTCGGGGTCACAGAATGAACTAGTAATTAATTCTAACTCTGTTTCAGTGAAGGAAAAAGGAAAGCCGAGATTTCAACAGAGTTCAGTTTGAATTTAGGGTAAATACCTATTTTATGGAAAATGTCGAGATTTACAGGTACTGGTCAATGGCGGATGAATGCTCGGAAACTGGACTAGAAGTAACTTTCAGCGGAATTCAGTTGAACAGTAGTTTGGCATTTGATTTTGAATTTTTTCGCACAGAGGGCACAATCTCTTTCAGCAATGAAAATGACGGGAAAAAACACGAAATTTGTTTTATTTACACGTTAAAAGGGATTTTTATTTTTTCGAGGAATGACGTCATTTCAGTACGGGCTGACGTGTGGCAGGGGTCGGGCGGTAAGCGGTAATTCCCACACCGCTTATGGGCAATGTTGGTATTGAACGTGAGGGCAGCGATTCCACTGATTAATGGACACGTGGCCGGTGGACTATTTCGAAACCACCATGCCCCCGCACGTTAAATATCGGATGCGAGACGGCCAGCGGAATGATCGCGGGCCGTTTGATCGTTAGGAAGGCGATCTGACGGTGGAGGGAATATGGCGTTGGTGGAGGTTTAATGTGAGGGCCCGGCGGGGTTTTAAAATGTGATTAACTTAATTAAATATCCCGGGGGGCGTTTAATTGGTGGAGGAAAAGGTTATTAATTAATCCTGATAATTAATTAATCCCTTGGTTTAATGAAAATTGGGGTTGCGGCAGGGTTTCGACTATGGTTAAAGTGTTGGGTGGGATTTTTAAAATTCCAAGTGGATGGGCCACGATGGCTTGGTGGTTTATTCCGAAGTTTTTAGTTTAAATTAAAAGTTCGACTTTATTTTTTGTTTTTGTTTTAAACATAAAATATATGTTTAAACTTTTGTATTTTGTATATTTTATTATATGATAAATAAATCAATATGATTGACTTACCATAGGGGCGGGAGTATTATATAATGATATATTTTAACCAAAGGGCGCATAATGCGGGTTTTTAATGAATAATTGGGAAATAAATACTTTGGTTAAACTTTATAATAAGATGGCTTTTTTGGATATATATATAAAAGGAGTTATATACTTAGGATAAGGCATTTTCATTAGGGATTTAGTAAATAAAGTTAAATGTAAGTATGACAAAGGGACAAGGACAACTCAAAATACTTTGCACATCTAAGGAAGTGAAGATTTCTAAAGTAAACCACATTATATCAACTTCAACACTTAGACTTAGAATAACAAGTAATCTTGAGGGTTTATTGTGGAATTTTGCATGATTTTCCTAAGTAAAATAGGATTTTACTTAGGAAAAGGTAAAAGGTGAATGATTATAATGACAAATGATCTCAAGTACTTAGGTATTTTTAGATCATTAGGCGAGACAAAGTTCCTCCAAAGTTAAGTACCCATTTTAATCTCCAAATACATACTTTGAGTTTTGGCATCTAGGAAAGTAAATTCAGCAGTTTAAACACCTTTGTTCAAATTTTCAGTTGCATTTCTGCTTCATTGTATGGTGAAAATAAAAACTTATTCAAACACCATCATTTCATCAGACATTTCTTACTACCTATCACCAACATTCATTTCTCTTTACTGATAAGTTTGTTTGAGCAGAAAAACCTTCATCAAACTTCTTTTCTTTGTGATAGATGTAATTCTACATATTTATCAAGACTTAGTTCATGCATTTTTTGACTCTCTCTCTCTGTCATAAGTTAAACATTTAGTCGAATGTTCTTCTCTATTCTACAACATGAAATTGAAAAATGAATGAGTCAAGTTTAAACAGTTTGACTCTTCATAAATTGTGGCAAAAGTTTGACAAACTGCACACAATTGCTTTATTACAAAAATGAAATAGTAGTGGCATTTGGATTTGCACACTTTCCTTGGTCTATTTTTTTCTTGGGGTTCATTTCTTTCACTTTTTTGACCACTTTATTTTTCTTACCCTTTGATTTTTCTTTTAGGGTATACCCTCTTTACATTTTTTAAATTTTTTGATTTTTTGGTTTTTCAAGAATATGGAACACCTTTGCTCAAGAAAAAAGGTTTGAACATATTCCATAGTTCAATCAAGACAATCATGAAAAATGACACCTATTGGTATAGGAGACTAACACACATCAGTATCAAGGGCCTTTCGATTTTTAATGTAATATCCCTGTCAACATTCTAACACATATCACCAACAACTGGCAGTAAAGGTGAACCTCAACTATAAAATATATATTTGAATCATCCTATTTGAATAGATATGTAATGCAGATATGTATTGCAGAAGAAGACATATTCCATCTACAATATTCCTCAACAGACTTGTATCTCAGATGAATATCATAATATAGAATGAGGTATATTTGGAGCAGAATTTGTATGTCGTATGGAGCATTTTCAGTATTTTAGTATTGTTCCAATGATGCATGTCTAATTATATAATCTTGGTACAATTTGTTCTATGAAGTGTCCTTATCATCACTTTAAGCTTTATACAAGTGCAAAGAGTCTGTGCTTTGGGATGGTATCGACTTACTGTGTATATACATACAAGTTCAATTATTCTCAAAGTGCTCTCCCAACAACTCTGGTACTCCGGTCTAGAGTAGCAAGGTATAAATTTAGAAGAAGAAGGCCTATACACAACTCTAAGAGAGGAAATCCAAATATGGAAACTACACTGGGGAATGTGCAACCCTCTTCCATTGATGTCAAAGGGTGAGGAAATGCAAGAAGAAGAAGAAATGATCTTCTGAAAAGAAAACAGAGGAAGAAAGACACCTCTCAGAATGAAAGGGGGAGGAAGTCTTGGAGGAAGTATTGAAGTGTTGGAGGAAGTTTTGCCATCAATGCCAAAGGGGGAGAATGTTGGAAATATTTTCATTGATGGAAAACGAGCATAATGAAGAAGTACCAGAATTTTCATTGAAAAAAAAGGAGCAGAGCAGGATCAGCTGGAGTATAAAGGAGAAATAAGGAAAAGAAGGAAAAATCTAAGTGGAGAAGCATAAAAGAGAGGCAGAGGAGCAGAAGAGAGGCAAGGATCAACATTAGATCATTATCTAAAGAAAAATAAGACAAGGAGCAAATATAATAGAGAAGCAGAGGTAGCAGCGAAAAATCATTTAAGGAAGACATGGAGCAAAGGTAGAGTTGTGAAGCAAAGGCATACAAGGAGAAAATGTAGCGGAGAAGCAAAGGGAGCAGAGAAAAAGAAGTTAAGGAATACAAGGAGTAAAGGCAGAGTCGTGAAGCAACGACATACAAGGAGAAAAGGTAGCAGAGGAGTAGAGGCAGTAGAGAAGAAGTCAAGGAAGGAAACGAGCAAAGGCAACAAAATAATAGAAGTATAGTCATGAACGAGCGGGTCAAGTTGTGAACGTGGGAAAAGTATTGAGTAAGGCGTACAACAAGCGTGATAATCCCAAGTTGGAGTGAATAATGAACAAAAGAACAAGCTCAGGAGAGATCAACATATTTAAGGCATGCAGCAAGCGTGATAATCCCAAGTTGGAGTGAATAATGAAAAGAAGAAAAAGATCAAGAGAGATCAGCATGTTTAGAAACTTAATAAATATTTGGAAATATAGCAAAGATGTAGGGTAGCAAAGGTTGTAGAAAGAAGGAAAATCGACTAAGGCAAAGAAAAATTAGAAGAATTCCAAGGGATGCGATTGGATGGCGAAGATAGAATCGGAGAATGAAAGTTTAAGATTTAATGGCAGAGATCAGAGCAGGCAGAGGAGATGGAGAAGAGCCACATGAAGGATGAGAAAATGACCAGGATTAGATCGCAAAAGTGATGGCGAGAGATGTATAGTGGAGATCGAATCGCTTTAGGAGTGATTTCACAAATCACAACATTTAAGAGTTTAGCATTAATATGTCGCATGGTAAGTTATATTATTTGTGATGTGAAGTGGAGAAGACACGTGTTGGTAGGGCACAATTTCGCAGATCGTAAGAAATAAAGTATAACCCCAAAGTAAATCTTATGAAGTGCGAAGTGCAATGAGATGAGGACCATTATATATGGGGGAAAATCAATGGAAAATAGCGAATCACCAGCTCACACATCGCAAATTTTAGAAAATAGTGCTAAGGAATGTTAAATTGTTTGCGATGTGGTAAGGTTAGAAAGTTGTGATGTAATGAAAGAGAGGAGCCATGTGTTGGCACTGCAGATTAACGCACATCCCAAAGTTTATGTTTTTGTGATTAAGGTTTGCATGGTAAGGTAAGTTGGATGCAATGCGATGGGATTGCATATCGAAAAAGATAGGAAATAGTTTTAAGTTCTAAACATCAAAAGTTGTGGGAAAGTATTTGCGATGAATTGTGATTGGTTCTAGGATTGTGGGACGCAAAAAATCTTGTTCTGTGTATATGTGTGTCTTGTTATATGCACCATGTTAAAAATTATAAGTTGTTGATTGCTAATTGTATGCATAGGTTTTAACCCTGTACATAAATGATCTACAAATGAATCTTAAAACATAAAATAAACAATAGCAAGAGCATATAACACAAAATATATAAACATAGAGATTTTCCCCTAGATCCCAAATTGGGACGACCAGCTTGATTTTTCACTATATTCCTTTTAGTGTTACAATACATATATATACATACAAAATCACACATAAACCCCAATCCATTAACCCTGGATTAGAACATAACCGTAGTTCCCTTGACCAGATCTATAAAATACCAGGGGCCGAAAACCATCGTCCCCTAAAATCATGTAAAATTTCATGCACAAAACCATGGGTGTGTCTACCTATGAGTGGGTCTGCACACCAAAAAATATTTCCCATGCGCTACCCCGGACCCCAACAGGGGGGGCTGCTATGCCCGATGCAACGTACAATGCATGGGTCTAGTCGTGGAAAGAATATTAGACATACCCAACAATATGTATGTTAATATGCATTGTTTGATTTCTAAAACATATTTATGTTGATAAAACTCAAACATTGTAATCTACATGTTAAAAGGGATTTTATGTGGGCCATACCCGACAGGTCATAAAGGAAAGACATGAACACATAACAAAGGACCAGGAGCTCATACAAAATAGTGTTGCGGTAGTGAGTCAAACAAAAAGTCCGAACGCAAAAGAAAAGACTCAGGTAACAAAAGAAAAGTCTAAACACAACAAGTAAAGGCTTAGGCAAGTAAAAGGACCCGAGCTCATGTAGAATAGTGCAACAGCCAGGGTCGAGTCCCGCAAAAAGGGAAATTATGCAGCACAATTGAAATATAATTGCAGAAACATAAAATACAAAGCAACAAGCAAAAGAGGAAAAACACACAACAAAGCTAAGAAGTTGAAAGGGCTGGATTGTAATATTATTGTAATTTTAAATGTATTAATTATTTTATATATTTCTTTTATGCAAAGGCAAGTCTCCGTAGGCAAAGAAAAATTCCATTTGATACTGTAATAATTGTATATATTATTGTAACATCCTGAATATGTTGAGTGAGGAAATGAATGGATGAAAGGAAAGAGCCGTGCATGTTCACTTCATATTCCCATAGAGAATGAAAATAGTCATGAAGGTATCTGTATAAAATAGGTAATATCCATGTGCAGAAGGTGAAAAAAATGAGGAAGAAAGAGAGAGGGTGCAGCAGATTTGAAGACTGCACAAGAGGTTAGAAAGTTGTAGAATTGAAAAGAGCAGAAGAATGTAAGAGAGTTGCAAGAGGTTAGAGAGTGGAAGAATAAAACATAGCATATAGAGATGTTGTGTAGATCCAAAGCTGATGTGAAGTAGATTTGAAGGCTGGAAGGGCAGCAGTGAAGAAGGAGTAAAACAAAGCTAATATCCATGTAAATCAGCATATGATTTTATTGTAGAGTGAGGAAGTTGGTGCTTCCATAGCAATTTGTAGCTTGATAGATGTCTAGTTGTAGGTGGTTGAGGTAGGAGCCTCTTGTGGGTTGTAGTCTACAAAAAATACATGGGAGTAGGTGCTTCTATTTCAAGCTGTAGCTTGATAGATGTCTAGTTGGAGCTGGTTGAGGTATGAGCCTCCTGTGGGTTGTAGCCTACAGAAAATAGATGGGAGTTGGAGCTTCTGTGCAAGTTTTAGCTTACGAATTTGAGGTAGTAGCCTCTTGTATGTTGGAGCCTACAAAAAATCAGTGGTGAGAGGGAGTTGGAGCTTGCCTTTGCATCACCACAATAAAAATATGTGGTTTTCTCCCTTAGGGGATTCCACTTATATCTATTGTCCATGTGTATGATGATTATGTGCTGATGCTCTGTATTTAATCTTCTTAATACTTGATGCTCACATATTAATATTGATTTTTATCATGAAATGAAGGTGTAAATAAGTTTAAAGGAAAATTTTAAAAATCCATGAATATATTAAACTGATTCGCCCCCCCCCCCCTCTCAGCTTAACTAAGGAATCAACATACGATGTGTCGCATATCGCATATCACATGGGATAAGAAATAAGGTTATCGGTAAACTCTAAAAGTTCAGAAATTCGATATCCGTTTCACTGCGAACTTTAAAATCACAAAATAATGGAATTGAAAAAGGTGTTAAGTGTCGAAATTTGCACAGAGGTAAGTTGTAAAGGTTACAAAGTGAAAATTTATAAGAATTGAGAAGTTGTGCTTGGCGCTAATTGGTCCATTTTGTGTGGCCCATAAAAGTACAAGCTCCACATGCATATACTCGGTTAACAAGTATTTATTTGGGAAAGGAAGAATATATAATGTTTTCTGCGTATTGTAGATAATTGCAGCCTTCCGGCTACATCAAATTCATGGTTAGAAGATTAAAATCCGAGAACCATGGTTGAATTGAAAGATTTAGGCAACCCCAAAACTAGGGCCCCTGGTCGGAGACTCTCTTCTAATCTCCCAAATATTTAAAGAAAAGCATGAAGTATCCATTCAAGAAAAAAAATAGATCTATATTCTAGGTCCATTTATGGTAAACCAATTCTATAAGGGTAGATGACAAAGGTCAGAATCCATTGCAATGGCATATAATGACCCAACTTTCAAAAAAAAAATCTTCTCTTATCAATGTTGTCGTTCACCTCTACTATTAGGATATCTGATGAATGTTCCACTAAAAAACTCAGACTAAAAATTTCTGTGGCAATCTAAGGATTTGGGCCTAGCTTTGAGATCACTTTCCATCTTTAACATCCTCCCTTCGAAGAGGATTTTGAATGCTCCCATAGGTATGTATCTATATTGTTGAATGTAGACAACTACATAAGCTACTAGATCCACCTATTTCACCTTGAAACAAAAAAAGTATTCGGTCAAGGATATAAAAACGATGGAGAAAATTTGAATGTCCTCATCCCCCACACCCCTTGGCCAACTCTCTAGCTGGATGCTTTCGTCAAACAACTTTTAGGCTTGACCGAACTCGAGAATGACTCATAATTTTTTTTAGGATTCAACTAGCATTTTATCACCTCCTTCCCATGATCATAATATCTACACAAAAATATAACCATGATTGGCCTAAGAAGAAATATGTCAATAACTGGTGGAAGAAATATATCTAAAACTCCATAGGCTATCCAGAATATGCATTGAGAATCTCTTTCAAATACTTCTACAAACATATTGCAAGAAAAAATCCTTCCCATATGTTTAATATATCCCGGTGCAGTTATATGCTCATAAATCCCTCTATAAATCATGTATGATGGAATTAAAGTGATGAAGCCTTGATCCTCCTCAAGCCTCGGGATCCCACTGAGACTAAACAAAGGGAGCCTAACCAAACCGGTAAAAATAATTCCTTTAATCACATCTACACATGCTCCGCTGCCTCTGCTAATCACCATACAATCAACCATACCCTAGCCATAGGAAAAGTATTGTGGAGGGGCGAGAGTATTCCCCCTCATCAACATCCATTTCTCTAGGTTCGAAGAGATGGATCCACCAAAACCTACAACGAAGACCCTAGTCACGCACATGGTGCTCGCCATTTTTCCCTAATCCCAAACTTTGGTCCTTTTTAAAACATATTTTCAAACTCAAACTTTGTTTATAAAGCAAATTTTGATTGAAGGTTTGTACTCAAGAAATTTAATCTCTCAATAAATTTAGAACTAATATAGATATAGTTTCATTTTAATTATGTTCAAACACATAAATTTTTTGAATGGTCCACATTAATTAAATTATATAAATTTATAATATTAATTTAATATACAAAATATTATGAAAATAAATAAATTTCCATCTATATATATATTTTTTAAGTATAGCTACAAAATTTGTAGATAATCAAAATGATGTATATGCGTTTATATAAAATGAATTTGATAATTTCAAATTTAATAACTTTCCTTCTATTGTAAAAAACATAAGAATAAATTTCCAAAACTTGAATGAGAATAAGTTGAATATCAACTACTTTAATTCACCATACTTATACATAATTTTTTATTTTAACCTCTATACTATTTTTATTTTATTCAATTTCAATTAAGTTCTAACAATTTTATTTCAGTGTATATTGACCCATAAATAATAAATAATATACAATAAAGGAAATGCATGTATATTGAAATGAAAATATTATTTTAATATATATGTAATTATGTATTTCAATTTCTATATCAATGTCTATTTAATGTGAATTTTTATTTTTTTATTTTTTATTTAATTTTTAATATAATTATTTTAATGTATATTATATATATATATATATATATATATATATATATATATATATTAAAATTTATTTAATTTCTAATAAAAGTATTTTAATGTGTATTAATTAATGATAAAAAATATATATACACTAAAATGAATGTATTGATTTCATTTCAATTTATCTTAATTTCATTTTCATTTTCAATATGTATTTGAATTTCTAGGTTAGTTACTAGTTTATATTATTAAATTTACTTAGAGGGCATGTAGACATAGAGCATGTACACATATAGTTCTCCGATCGGAACATGCCATGGCATATGAGCTACTTACTTCTATCATTGTAGATGATAGACTATGGCATATGAGCACCTCATGTCCCTATTGCAAATAGCATATAACGTATAACTTATTCAATTTAAACAATTTCCCTGTACATGCAAACTTCTATTACGATACTCATCAATTTGAGTTTGTATTCGATTTTTATTTAATATTAACTTCATTCATTCTTTTTAGATTATAATAATTTTGGTAAATGTATTATTAACATATATTTATATTTTCTTGAAAAACTATGTTACAATATATTTAATTGGTTTTCTATAAATATGTTACAATATATTTAATTGGGTTTCTATAAATGTTCTAAGAAAAGAGTTTCTCAGCCCAATATAGATGTTACTTTTTAGAAATTTAGACAGACAATGGAGTATTTTCGATGTCAATGATTGTTATGCTTATATATATAGTTTTTTTAAAATATATTATAAATAAATTCAAATTATATAAGAATAGTTTTCTTCGACTTGTTTTAACTGTTTACTATGGATTATTGTCAAAATAGTTCGAAAAATATAGCTACAATTTCTTTTATATAATTATTACCAAAAAAATTGTCAATAATTTAGATATATAATTATTATTCAAAAAATTCTCACTAATTTAGATATTGATCACAAAATCTAAATTCAACCCTTCAAAGAATTAAATGTTCATAATTTTAATACCAATGCAATAGTTAAATGAAAAATATAAATACAAAATAAATAAATCCAAAAATAGAATTCTTTCAAGTAAATGTATTAATCGGGTATACATTTATATTCCCGTTCTTATGAATGCATTTACATTGGCGAGATGGCAAGGAGATTTCAACCCTTTTTTTTTCTCACAATTAATTTATATTCCCGTGGTAATGAATGCATTCAAATCGGTGGTTATGAAAGTGCTTTACCTTTTTTCTCATTATTACTTCAACTCTGCGTTTTATATTTATCCAAAATATCTAAATTAGAATTATGAATGCCAAAACAACTAAATAACAAATGCATATTCATGGTTTTGTCTTTTTGGAAGTGTGATTGTCTGGTTTGAGTGCGTAATTTTTTTCATATGGTTTGAATGTGTAAATTTTTTTTTAGTATGAGAGTGAGGGGTAAGTATTTGTGTTTAATAAAATAATAATATAATAATTAATATTTGTTTTAAATAAAAATAAATATAGTTATATAGATTAAAAAATTATAATATAATTATCTCATGTCTTTTAATAGTTTTTTATTATATAAGTTGAATTAGTATGGATTATAAATTTACTTTCAACAAAATTTTTTACTACATTAATATGCCAAATTAAGTAAAATTTGATACATTTTTACTCTTTGCTAAAACCAATACTATTCTTAAATTAAAGTAAAAAGGTTAATTCAATACAAAGAATGAGAAATCCTAATTCAAAATCTTTTAATATATATTTTTAATTAAAAATTTGAAAAATAATTTGAAAAATGAATCCTAAAACATAATATCATATGGATATATTAAAATATTTAAGGACATAAATATTCTAAAGATGAATCCCCTTTGGGATTCGAAACATTGACAATCTTTTCATGATATTTTCATGTCAAAGTTGTAATATTTGATAATATCAATTCGATGTAATTTTATTATAAATTGTCTTATCATACCATGTATAAACATCATTAAATATAATATTAATATTAATATTAATATTATTGATTTTAATAGATTTGGATTAATAAAATATTAATTTTGTTATGCTATAATATATATTAATATATCATGATATATATTAACTTTAGATATATATGGGAGCGAAGAACAAATACATAGAGTGATGGAGGTGCAAAGGTTGAGGCAGTGGGAGAAAAGGAGAGAAAGAGTGGTAGGAGAGAAAAAGAGAGACATGAAGGGAGACAGAGAGGAATTTAGAGACAGGAGAAGAGAGCGAGGGAGAGAGAGGATGAGAGAGGGAGAGAAGAATAAATATATATAGAGAGAAAATTGGATAGAGAGAGAGAGAGAGGGAGTGACAAGGGAGAGATGGAGAGAGAGTGTGTATGTGATATAGAGAGACAAAGAAGGAGAGATGGAGAGAGGAGAGAGGGAGGTAGATTGTGTGTGTGTGTGAGAGATAGAGAGAGAGAGAGAGAGAGAGAGAGAGAGAGAGAGAGGAAGGAAGTGAGAGAGGAAGTGAGAGGGAGAGGGAGACAGAGATGGAATTGGAGGGAGGGAGAGAGAGGTAGGTAAGAATAAATACATAGATATATAAAGGTGTAGAGAGAGATATGGAGTGATAAGGGAGGTGGAAAGAGAGGGAGAGACGAGAGAAGGAGGGAAGAGAGATAGAAGGGGGAGAGAGGGAGAGAAAGGGAAGAGAGAGAGAGAGAGGGGGGAGAGGAAGAGGGAGGAGTAGATAGATATATATGGAGAAAGAGTGTGTATGTTTTGGGGTGATATAGAGAGACAAAGGGGAGCGAAAGGGAGATAGCGATATATATAGAAGGTGAAGAGAGGGAAGAAGAGAGAGATATAGAGAGGGAGGGAGGGAGGGAGAGATAAATAGATATGGAGAGAGAGAACGTATGTGTGTTGCAGGGAGAGATAGAGAGACAGAGGAGAGATGGAGGGAGATATAAATAAATATGGAGGGAGTGGAGAGGGAAGAGTATTTCTTGTACTAGATGCATTTATTTAATTGTATATGGCGATTTTTAATCATATTTTATTGCTTTCACTGGAGGAGATAAGATTAAGAAGAGGGGAGAAGAGGAATAAAGAGAGAGAGAAGGAGAGGACTGAGAGAGGGAGATAAGGGCAAGAGAGAGAGATATTGAGACAAAAATATGGATGGGAGAGATAGGGGACAAAGATAAGGAGAGAGGGAGGGACATAGTGACAGGGTTGGAGAGAGAGAAAGAGAGAGAGAGAGAGAGAGAGAGAGAGAGAGAGAGAGAGAGAGAGAGATGAGGGGAGAGAGAAATGGAAAAGCAAGGAAGGACGAGAGAGAGAGTATGAGAGAGGGAGGGACAAATTGATGGAGTTGGAAGGAGGGAGAGGGAGGGAAAATGAATGACACGGAGAGATAAAAGTGGAGTGAGAGAGAGATGAAGTGACAAGGGAGAGATGGAGAGAGAGTTTGTATGTTTGGACGTGAGATAGATATACAAAGAATGAGACATGAAGTGAAGGGTGGGAGAGAAGGAGATAGAAGGAGAGAGGAAGGGAGATATTAACAGAGTTTGAGGGAAAAGAGAGAAAAATAGATTAGGGGGAGAGACAAAGGGAGGTGGGAGAGAAAGGGAGAGAGAGGATTTGAGAGAGAGAAGGCGAGAGGGATGGATAAACAAAGATGGAGTTGGAGGGGGAGAGAGAGTGAGGTAAGAAAAAATACATTTAGATAAAGTTGGAGAGAGAGAGAGAGAGGTAAGTGAGATGGAGAGAGAGGGAGAGCAGGACAGTAGGATGGAACATAGATAGAAGGGGGTGAGATGGAGAGAAGGGACAAAGAGAGAGAGGGAGAGGGAGAGGGAGGGATATATATAGATATGGGAAACGAATGTGTATGTTCCAGGGGTGATATAGAGAGACGAAGGAGAGACACAAGGAGAAAGAGATATAGATGGAAGGTGAAGAGAGGGAATAATAGAGAGATGGAGAGAAAGAGGGAGGTAGGGAGAGATAGTTATATATATAGATAGAATGTGTGTATTTGTGTATTTGTGTTTTTGGGGGGGCGGGGCATGAGATAGAGAGACAAAGAAGGAGAGATGGAGGGAGATATAGATATATATGGAGGGGGGAGAGAGGGAAGAAAATTTCTTGCACTAGATGGAATGATTTAAGTGTAGATGGTGATTTCCAATTATATTAGACTGCTTGCATTAAATGCATTGTTTTTAGTGTAGATTTTTATTTCTAATCCTATTTGATTTCTTTCATTATATGCATTGATTTCAATGTAGATTTTCTTTTCCAATTCTATTTGATTGCGTGCATTATATACATATATTTCAGTGTATATGTGTATTTCTAATTTGATGTAACTGGATGTATGATGGTACATTAATTTTAAAGTGATTGGATTAACAATGTGCATTTATTTCGGTGTAAGTACAATTTTTTTTTGACAATTTGCATTGCTTTTAGTGTTATAGTAATTGAACCTATTAATATTGGAGAGAAAGAGAGGCAAGGTATGATGTTTACTACAATAGCTTGAGTTAAATAGTTGAAAGTTTTATAATTTGAACTACCATTTTCATAAAATCGATATGAAAATATGGAAAAAGTAACATGTGTGACAATAATAATAGTATAAGAAAATAGTTTGAGATTGACCACAATGCCAAGAATATTTCTAAAGACTATTTCTAATTCACTACATTCTTATTATTCATATTTTCTATCATTCAAAACTATTACATTGTCACTTTGCATTCAATTTTTTTCTTTATCATTAAAGTTACTAACAATATCTATCATCTCAATAAATTGAGGTAACTAAGCAAATTTAAAATTTAAATTTCTGAACCATTAAATTATTAAAAATACTCTTCATGCACAATATTAATCCTCCTACAAATTATTGACAAGATTGTCTCCCTTCTTCATCACCAACTAGTTAATAATATAAAATTAAATACACATATAGAAATATAACACAACAACTATAACATTCACAAAAATTACTATCCAAATCCAAACACATAAACACATAAACCACTCAAAGAATCCAAACAAAGATGTACAAACCATTCAAAGAAAGCAACATAGACTAAATTAAAGAAGAAAATGATATGGTCATGTCAAGGAAAGAAAACATAAAGTAAATTTCAAAGTATGAATTTTATCTCAAACATATATATAACAATGATAATTTGAAAATTTGAGAATGTTTCCCTCAACTAGAACCAATCTACATCCAACTCTAGATCTATCAAGTGCTCAGAGGAATCAAATCTCTCGAGGTGAAAACCTTTCCTCAAATATTTCACTCCAAAAGTAATATCTCCACCTCTAGAAATTTGATCCCTCTTATCACATTATAGATCCATATTTTAATAAATCTATAGTGGTTTAACACCCCAACACCCCAATTGTGTGGATTTTATTTATAACTTCATTTAATCCAAATCCACTAACGATAATATTGTTAGTGCTCTGTAAAATGCATATTTCTACATTTTTCGATCATCTAAGTTTCTTTCTTGCCATGTATTGATTGTAATTTTAATTTTTAGAATATATATATTACCATATGAATGATGTTTACATACATTAAATTTTTCTTATAGTCGGTTGCTTCTAACAATGTGACATGGTTTTGTTTCTAAACCAACATAAATTGATATAAGCTCAATCCATTAAATCAAAGTTATCCCTTTCTTTCAAGCTTATAAATTATTTTACGCACATTTTTTGGTTGCAAATGACATTACTATTATGAGTTATATGTCATGGAATCTTTGTTATATGCTTATAGCTATATTTTTTCATCTCAAATCCATATTTATGTTTTTCCATAAGGAAAATTAATCTATAAGTAATTGAAAGTAAACCGTGGATAGAATATGGAAGGTAGCTAACAATCTAAAATAATTTTTCATTTGGATATCCTCATGAATCGGTTGTACATCCGTATAATTTAGTTGAACTACCATGCTAGTTTAAATTGTTTCCAAATATACATTGTTTTTATCGCTATTTAAAAGTTGTTAGATAAATATGTATATGTTAGAAAATTCCTTTATTAACTCCTTTGTAAATTTTTTCGACTAGTTCCAAATATATATATATAGTTCCGTCGATGTTAATTTTTTATTTAATGTTATGTGATAATATTCTCTTCATATTGGGTTGATTTTCATTCACTATGGATTAATTTTTTGCACTATGGTTGCTAATGTATGCTATAATTGAATTTGTTTAGTTTTTTTTACATTGTGCTTCATTTTGTTTAACCATTATTAACAATGGTGGACTTTGATTGACCTATGTTGATTTTCATATATAATGGTTTACTTTAATTAGTTTATTGGGGATGAATTTGGTTGGATAATTATGGTTGAATTTGGTTAACCATGGTTAACCATTTATTATGATCGAGGATGGATGCAAGCTAATGATGGTATCTCAGAACATCACATTAAAGGAAATGAAAACGTAGAAAAATAATTTATTAAGCTTGAGGAATCATTCAAGTTACTCTCACAGTGAATATATATATATATATAGATATTGTGGGGTAATTTCTACTATCATATCAAGCTAAAATTTACATAGTGTACTGTATATCATTAGATCAATATCTCATTGTGGAGACCTAACCATATCAAAAAAGATGTTCTCCATAAAGAGGAGAGAGATAATTGAGTTCTAAAATAAACAAAAATAAAGTCATCGAGGATGATAAACTGGAATAGATGGATATATATATATATATATATATATATATATATATATATATATATATATATATATATATATATATATATATATATATATATATATATATGAAAGAAAAAAAGCATAGATCCATGACCAATATCATAAAATATCTAAGACGAAGGATATGCATTTTATGTTGCAACCTAGATGGGTGCGTTTAGGTCCTCTACAATACCATACGTTGTTGGAGAAATCATTCGAGGTTTCATTCGGGCCTCTCCATTCTGTGATCTACAAATCTCATATGGTTGTGAAAGTGTTAAAGAGAGTGGCAAATATGCATACAATTCTTGTGCTCATCCAAGATAGTTTATCCAAATAATAACTTCATATTCTAGTAAAGGTGCACATTCTACATGTATTGGTTAAACCTTCCCCTTGTGTGTCTTTCCAATATGAGATCTAATAAGCCCATTTAGTTAGAAACTCCATACCTGAAGGAATAGTCCTATGAGAGGATGTTTCTTCCTAATATTGAGAGAGTTCTTCCTGAACATTGGCTGGCGTAAGCTCCTAATATTGAGATGAAAATACTTCTAGCCTATGGTGCATACATGTGTGAAATATATGGAACTTCTCTCGGTAATAAGAAACCCTTATTTCGACATGAGCCTGTTGGTGTTTCGTGGGGATCAATCCCATTGGTATAAGTAATTCGAAAATAGATAAACCTCTCCCTAGGATGTGAGAGGTGTAGTGGTTCCACCCCAAGAAATCACTTCATTGAATAAACCCTCAAAATAAATGTGGAAAGAGAGAAACAACAGATAGATCAACTGACTACATATTTCTAGCCCAACATAAACCATAAATTGTTACAATGAACCACCTAAATAACCACTCTATAAGAAAAAGAAGGGCCTACAAAAAAAAATGTCAACAAAACCATTCTTAGAGTGGGAGATTGAAGAGTGTAGAAATTAGACAACAAACAATATTTAGAGCTAGATACACCATCCAAAATATTTTCTAAAGATAGAACAAAAATCTAGGAGAATGGAAAAAATTAAAGTGGCCTACTGACTACAAGTTTTGTACCAAATTAAATAGAAAAACAATAAAAAAACACCATATTAACTCTTCTCTTAAAGTAAAATATCCTCTATGAGAGAAGGGAAGCAACACTAATCAGACATGGTGGAAGAGGAGAGGAAAAATATTAGACCTAAAAAAAGGGGAGGGGCATAGAACATCACTTAGATATTTATCATAATGCATAATTAGACAGCTCCACTTGGAATAATTGGGAATGGAGAGTGGAAAGGAAAAAAATATACCACCGTCCTCTCTTGGATAGCATGCATATCACCGTGCAGCCACTCCAAATTAATTGAAATAGTAGAAAGCAGAGGATAGACTCATTAATATTCCATGATAGACAAAGACGCACTACTTAGAGGACACTAGTTACATTTTAAAGGTGAGCAATTGTCATATCTGCATTGAAGGAAACTTCATATCTTGCGCGTGACTTATTTTTCGTTGTAACGAGAGGCACAAGCTCGACCTCCACTACATTCTTCCTCCATCAACAGCCAACATATAGAAAACGCGAAAAGTTAATTACCACTTATTGAATATCAAAAATTAAAAAACTTCTCATTAACCATTGTCTGTCATCATCCCATTCCCATAAGAGTTAATAAACTTTTCTTTACATTCCTACCTTTCTTACGGTAACTTCATTTATCTTCACTGAGGGTAGGTTTCCATTTCCCCCGTTTTGTTTTCTAAGTGGGGTGGTGCCCCCCCAAACCTCCCCCTGCAGCATTTTTCACAGGATATTTGGATGATGTTTAAAATTATTACATGTATTAAAATAAATTATTATTTTTGAATGTATAAGATGTGTAAAATTATTAAATGTATTAAAATAAATTATTATTTTTGAATGTATAATTTTTTTCATAGAATTTATATATTACTATATGAAATTTTATTTTTTTACTAGCTATTTTTTTTTAAAAATATGATCCATATGTTCTCATTAATGCAAGTGTTGAGTACCTAAATGATATAGTTTCCTTTAAATTTTTTATAATTTAAAAGAATACATTGTTCCTATATAGGCCTTTTAAAAATAAAATAACGTGTGTGTGAATTGATGCAATTTATTATATCCTTAAAAAATTGAATGTCTTTTGTTAGTGTATGATACAAAGGTTGTAACATAATTAACCAAATATTTAGTTACTTTTAGATTTTATAACTCAATTTTTATTATAGAAGTAGATAACTTGTAGTCAAAATTAACAAGATAGAAAGATATAGCATAATATAGGATGTATGCATTCCTGACTAGTAAATGGTTTTCAATGCAATCATAAGACTTGTTTAATCTATTGAATGTGCTGCGAAGAGTTAATCCCCTTCATAATTTTTCCTTTTCATTATTCCCCTGATTTCTTGTTGTCATTTATACTTAAGACTTATTTTTTTCCTTAGCTCTTGTCTTCACCGTGCAAAGGAATTCTGTTCACTCTCTACAAATCAGCCAGTTTTGATTTACTTCACACTGGATATTTTTTGTGCCACGCAAATAGACGTGCCATGCCCTTCTCCAATATGTTAACAAGGTAATTTATATGTCAAAAATAACCTCCACTTTGACACATCACTTTATCGAAGTAAACTTAGACCATTCGACCTATGCTCCCAAAGGGAACTTACTCCCATCACTCATGACTTCCATTCACCTATTTACTCAATGTGTTACATGGCCATTGTTGACGTGACACAAACAAACCACATTCCTCCACCCTTGATATGTTACCCAAATCAACAAATTTAAAACTATATCATGATATGTATGCATTTAAACTTGTTCATGGTCAGTCACTACGCGTTCGTAGGACATGCCTTGACATCGTGTGTATTCCAAGTATAATCCCTCCGCCACGACATAAATAAATTATGTATGGTTAATTTTGTGAGGCGTATGATCCTTTGTCCCATTTCAAAGTATATATTTCTCTTTGGCCATAATAAGGTAAGAGGCCTATGACTTAATATCTACACAACCAACCCATGAATCATCTATTAACCCAGTTACACACTCGCTACATTATCTTTCATATGTTGTAATTAGGCTATATGCCAACCTAACCACACATAGTCACCATTATGTGGCATTGAATCATGCGATAGGACTAAGACTTGAAAATAATAGTATAATTGCATCTCAGTAATGGTTTAAAAAGTTTCTGGTTAGTCCTTATATGGTTTTCCCACATGCAAATATTAGTTGTAGTAAGAGGTATAACATATGTATCTTGTACACACATTAAGAAAAGTATACCACCCAATCTGCATCATGTGGCTCCCTAAGCTCATGCTCTCGAATCTAGGTCATGATCCTACTTTGGTCTAATGGTTCATAAAATAAAATCACTTTGGTTTGTGCACCCAGTCAATGTGCGCCATGACCATTTCTAAACCACACATCATGTTAATTTATAAAATTTTCCATTGTGGTTACAACCTTGTTTGGATAAAATTATAATTCATGGCTTATAGAAGGAAAAACACCATGATTTTGGCCATATAAACCAAACATATATTCATTCATACTTACCATTTGTTGTCTCCCATGTTATAACAATGTTCCCTGTTGCAACCATTTTCATAATCACTTGAAAATTCAAGTACTAGGAGTGATAATCTAAAATAACGTTGTTATTTTTACTCTTACATATTGTCATATATTATACTCTATCTCATGCATCAAATCACTTTGGTTTGTGCACCCAGTCAATGTGCGCCATGACCATTTCTAAACCACACATCATGTTAATTTATAAAATTTTCCATTGTGGTTACAACCTTGTTTGGATAAAATTATAATTCATGGCTTATAGAAGGAAAAACACCATGATTTTGGCCATATAAACCAAACATATATTCATTCATACTTACCATTTGTTGTCTCCCATGTTATAACAATGTTCCCTGTTGCAACCATTTTCATAATCACTTGAAAATTCAAGTACTAGGAGTGATAATCTAAAATAACGTTGTTATTTTTACTCTTACATATTGTCATATATTATACTCTATCTCATGCATCAATTTTATTTTTCATTGATATGCATGGCCATTATTATGAAATGAAAAAACAAAAAATTCGAGTATGGTTGTCACTTATATTCAAATGAAAACATTTTATGACTTTCCGTTTCATTTTTTAAAACACATATTATGTGTTTATTATCAATTGTGCTCCAATTTGTGCCATAAACAATGGGGACTCTTTAATTTTACTAGCACATTGTTTCTCCTACACATTTCTTCCGCACATAGTTCCATATTATTTTAGTTAAGAATTCATATGGGAATCGCAATATTTTATGTCACCTATTATGTTATTGTATCAACATAAATGTTGCAATTTCCCTTGTGTATGTATACAAAGATACTCAATCATCATATGACGGATGCATAAGAAATCATCTTTATTATAGTACAAATGAGCTTCTTTAGCGTAGGTTCATGAGGAAATAGAAGAGGATAGAATGAAGGGACTAATATAACATGGAGGGAAAACATGTTTAAGATGATTAATTTGTACACTCGCAGAAATTCCAACCTTTAACAAAAATTGGTCACTTACTCTTTTGAGTTCCTCCTCTGAATTCTCTTACTCAAAATTCATCTCAAAACATTCCTCTTCCCCACTTTATTGTAATGGGATTTCTGAATCCTTTGGCACCCTAGCAGTACCCAATACAAAATGTTGGATAGGAGGCCAACCCTATCAAGATTGCCTCTAGATTTTCTCATTGGCCTACTATTTCCCATTATTCAGTCCACATGTTATAGTAATTCCTCATATAGCCTTTGATTTATCTCATTATATTTCAAGTCATGTTCAACAATCCCCTGACTTTCTAACACATTTTTCATTGGAAGAATTTCATGTGCTTGCTACACGTATACACTCTCCTTATGAGGCCACCTCATCTGATACTCACTCTGACATCGCTACAACTGAAGGAAGGGAAGGGAGAGAAATGTCTATGGCTGACATGGACGGGAAGATAGAAGAAGAGAGGAATTAAGAAGAAAAATATGCATCTTACATAGCTGGCCCTAATAGGCTAGTTGAGATGACTTGCATGATTTCTAAGTTACAATGGATTTTTTACTTCATTTTACTTGTAGTTATTTGAGATTATGACATTGGATTTTTTTTGGGACAACACCTTACTTTCAATTACGGTATATATTTTTGGAGATATTATGTTACATGGGAGACATAAGGATGGTTCAACATGCTAGATTATATATGTCTATGGATTATGGATTTGTATATATATGTGATTTACATGATGGTGGTATTATCCATGACTTCATATTATTTATATGTTTCAATATGGGTGTTATAAGATTAACAAATATATTTCATTTACATATTTTGGGACCCCACCTACTTTATAAAATTAATTAAGAAAAAGAGACCCCTTCTTTATTCTTTTTCCCATCTTAAAGAGAAAATTAACTTTAACATAATATGAATATTAGTCATGAGATGGTTTTTCCATCCAAATTCCTAAGACATGTGTAAATTTAAACAAAATGGGGATGGAAAATTCTAGTGAGGATAGATATGTATAAGTTTTCAAAGATTGCATTTTTTCTTTGATTCATTTATTCTAGAATACTAGAACTTACCTATTTTCAAGACATGAAAATTCATTTCAGAAGTGACAAGAAGAAAATGAGTTCATAATTTATTTATTTTCTTTCATAAGGGTTTCTATTTATTTCTTGCATTAATTAGTGTTGTTAGAATTTAATATATTTCATAAAATATATTTTAACTAGTACAATGTTTTGTAAGAGAACATTGTTGATATATTATATCGAAAAGGTCCAAGTTTCCTAGAATTTTGATTTTATTGATTATTTAGCATTCCAGGTGTCTATGCATGAATTTTGTTATATAGTTGAAATTTTAAAGTTTATTTATGGTCCTAATATTAACAAAAATTAGTTGAAACAATATGATGTACTATCATCATTATCAATAAAATCAGCATTTTGAGAATTGATTTTTTTGGCATATTTTTTCCAATACTTTTTCTTTATATTTTAATTTTTTAAGAGAAGTTTTATCTGATATCAACAACTGAATTTTTTATTTAATTTATATAGTATTGCATAACATACAAGTGCATTATTATCGTTTATGTTATGATCCTCAAAATATTCTTGTACATTTATTTCATCATTATTTTATTTTATTTCAATTCATTTTGTTTTCAACAATGTATATGAATATCCATTTGGTTTTATTTATATTCATTTCATCACTGTAAGCAGTTTTCGTTTATTTTTTTGTACAAATTTATTGTAAATATGTGTAACTTAATTCTATAAATTAAACCTCGGTCCTACTCCAATTATCTCACCAACCTAGTTAGATTTGAGGGCATTGACAATGAAGCACAAAAGCTTTGCTAGTTAAAATGATGCATCGTTGTGTTTTGAATTATGATCAATTGTGAAATTACTTAAGTTCGTTAAATTGGGCATTATACTAATTTACGCCGCCCTTTTAGTGTGATCATAATTCTGACAAGTTGATTCAATTTTTCAGAGGTAGAAAAATCTTCCCTATTCCCATCTATTTAAAAAGTAAATAACACACATGTCACAGCCATGATTTGTATGGCACTTGATCATATTCCATGCCTATTCTTGATGTTGGAAACAAATTTTCCTTTTGTCTGATATCTATATGATTTCCAAGTCTAGAAATATATTGCAAATCTAAGGATTTTTATCCTTTCATATGTGACCCTTCGCCTAACAATTAGTAGTACTTATGCCATTTTTTGATCCTCATTATTTTCTTTATAAGTATCTAGATATTGTTAAATACAATCATAGAATTTACATGTATGGTATGTCCATGGATGATTATTCTTATATAAACTTTAATTGAGCAAACAAGTTATAAATAAATGGTCATTCCCAAACTCGTGGAAACATTTCAAGGCTCACAAATAACTATGGATCCTCATTATAGTGGAAAATTTTCATATTATATAATAATCGAGTGACAAATACTTCGTTATGGAAATTAAGGAATGGATATTTGTTGTTGTACATGAAATACATAGTTTTTATTCTAGTGACAAGTTGTTAATAAACCATAACATTCATAAACCAAAAACTACACTTAAAAAATTCCTAGGATCAGGCTTGCATTTAGATGCACCCTGGAGGTTTAAAAGAAGACTACATAGTAATTATATATTTTGAATATTCAATGGAGCAATTTTAAATGTATTGTTTTTTTGGAGTTTTTTTTATAAATATATTGCATATTTATTATCGAGGAAATAAAAAGAAAGCTTCTAATAAATGTTTGGTATAATGTTTGAACACACTAAATGCATTTTTTTAGTCATATAAATGATGTAATGTCTATTGTTTTTATAATTGGGATTTTGATGACACACGAGC
Source organism: Pinus albicaulis (assembly GCA_034641835.2). Classification (NCBI taxonomy): domain Eukaryota; kingdom Viridiplantae; phylum Streptophyta; class Pinopsida; order Pinales; family Pinaceae; genus Pinus; species Pinus albicaulis. The sequence continues at coordinate 866,739,692 of CM076573.1, read as the reverse complement.
TATATATGATATCTTATCCCACCTCACTATGATGTCACATTGTCAAATCAAGAGTATGTTATTAAATGACTAGAAATCAAATAGGAGACACGACAATCTTGTTAAATCAACCAACTACTCAATTTATATGCCCAAGGCCACCAATTTAAAATTTTTATAGAAGCAGTAGCCCTTCATATGTAAACGATAATGTAAATGATATAGAGGTTGGTATGGTTGACTTCTTATAGGATACCATGCCATGGAAGAAATTTCCTTACTTGAATCACAATAAAATGACCTAGGGGATGAAATTGATATTACAAATACCTTCAAAATCCTAAAATATGGTTTTGCATTTCCTCTCTTTGGACATGGAGGAAGGTATATCCAACTAGGGAGAATAATGTGACAGTAAAATTTGAAAGCACTATATGATATGTTAGGAACATGTTTCTAAATATTTTTGAGGTAAATAAACATTGAATCTCTTAATATTTTAACTAGTCTTGTAACATAATGAAAAATAAAAAAGATTTGTTTGAGGAATGACTGATGAAAATGTATATTTAAATTTTCAAACAATTGTAGGTTACGGGAAGATACGATACTTTTGATTGATAATGTATTTTATGATATTTGTGCAGAGGGAGATAAAATGCCAAAAAGATTTTATTTTGAGTGCATATCATATGGTGCATGCTCAAATTATTATATTATATACATAGAAAAACACGTCACTAAAGAGATATGACCAAAATGTGTGAATTATAACTACTATAAATCTAGGGATAAACGGTAGGACCCATGCTCCTACACACAATATATTGATGCATATGCCTTCAATTCAAAGGATTTAAAGGTTCTTTCATTGGGAACACTTACTTATGTTCTTTGGGTAGCATGTATTATATATAATTTGGTTAGGATACATGTCAATCCCAATACATTCAATTGTCATGAAGCATATGTATGATACATTGTATCACCCTCCTCCCATGTCTACCCATGTAACTGAACAAATGAGGTAAATATGTGATCAAAAGTTAATATGATATCGTTCAACTCCCTATGCATCAGTTTAGTAGGTGGAACTAACGGAGCAAAGACAACCTAGCCTTCTACACCTGCATAAGAACCCCCACGATCCACCCAACTCATCCAAGTGTCTAGCCCCTAAGAAAAATTGATAGTTTGCTTCATTAAAGTCTCAGTCGCTCCGTTGAAATGGAAATGCATTAGAATAAGACCCTTCGTTGCTCCCACAATAAGGCATGCATGCGATTGGAGAATTTTCTGGGTAGTTTTATGCCAGTGACTATAGATTTCGTGCCACCTTTTCAGGGCCAGGACTAAAGCCACTATCGACAACTCCACGAAACTTTCAGAAATAAAAAATAACATGGGAAAAATGATACGAATGTAAATACTTGAACAAGGAATTGATTGGACCCTGTTGAATGATGCAGAGTTAATTCCTCAACATTAGGGATTCCACCGGGTCAGGAGTTGAAAGAAATTATTTTTCCCTTTGAATGGTGGGTCCGACTAGGGAAATAGGGACCATTTATAGAAAATATTTTACATAATAGTGGAACAAAATCAACAAAAATGGAGTGATATATTCTCATGTTAAAATAAATAAAACTAATTCTAATTAGTTCCTAGGATGGACTGATTTATATGATTACAGAGTAAGATTTCATAAGCATGAAACAATATATATTATTTGCATACTAGATGAATGTAAGCACATTCAATAAACTAAATAAATCTAATTGATTTAGTTGATGAAGAAAATTAATCATATAACAGCTCTTAAAGTCACTTATCTAACAACGTATCATTCAATACATTTTATTAATAGTAAGAATATATATCATTTCAATGCTAATCAGAAAGAGACAAATAGATAGAAAGAAGTTTGATAAAATACCAGAAACATAAAACAATTAATACACAAATAATAGTACCCATTGCATAATAGATTAGTTCTGAAAAGATAGCCTCTCGGCTCAAAAATTCAATTAGATACTTCTATTCAAACAATAGTGTAAGTTCCAAAAGCCTCTTTCTCAAAAATATAGACCCCTTTCTAAACACATGAAAGGGGTTTAAATACTAATTAATATTACAAAAATAGAAGACTTGTGAAATAATTCTTCTTAATCTAATCTAAAATATAAACCTAAAACTAGGAAATTAAAATGAAAAAGTCATAACAGTCTAAAGACTGTTTCTCAGATCCACTCTCTAAATATTCCTTGAGGTGGAAGGCTTTGATCATATATTCAAGCTAGGGGGGATTCATTGGCTACATTCTCATCTGTCTAGTGAATATTGCATCATTTAGTGCTTGAAAAAGTTGAAATGCTACGTTGGAAAGACACCTCAACACTCCCAATTGACTATGAGGCTTTATCAACAAATACTAGTAAACTTCCATATTTACCTTTGCCAAGTTTTTTATGTCAAGAGATTTCTTTCTTGATGTTTCTTGCCAATATTGTTTCAAAAGGATGACTTCCGACATAGTGTCTTTTGAATTTGTTGGATAAGATTGGCCTGTAAAAGAGAATATTTTATATAATCGGAGATGTTGAATGACATGTTTTTAGATTTGATGATAGCTAATTCTACACTTTTCATTTTCATGTCCCAGTCTCCAAATATTATATCCTTTATTGATTCTTCAAGAAGAGGAAGATCAATCGCTCTTCCTTGCATAATGTCTTTCCAATATATATAGTTTGACACTTTATCATCAGTCTATTCATAATAAATCCTCAAATCAGAAATTTGAGTGACAAACTGATCATTATTTAAATCTTCTCTTTAATTTCTTTTTACTTCGGATAGAAAAATGTCTGTTGGTTTACTAGAAATGTTTCTAGTTCTGTTGCTTCTTTATTTACCTCATTACGTTATGGATTCTCCAGGAGCTTTTGAATGTTCTGTTGTAATTGATGGACTATTAAATCCTTTTCTCTAATTTCATTTTTGAGTTTGATTTTAAGACCTTCAAACTCTAGTTGCAGACTATTAATACTTGTTTGCAAGTCCTGCTCTATCCTTTGTTTTTCATTAAAGAGACTTTGTTCCATTTTAGCCATTTTATGATCTTTCACCATGATTAATGACACAATATATGTCGCCTTATAAATAGTTGTGTCTGCATAAGCACCTACAAACTGAGATAATATGCTAAGTTATTTTCCCGGAGTTGACTTGGTTCCTTTCTAGAGGACTTGCATTGATGTTGTGTCCATAAGCATTTCTGGATAATTTTAAATCTTTCATTTATTCTTTGACCTAGATACAACAACTTTATGTTTTTGATTATAAAATACATCCAATGGAGGTATTTCCTCAATATTCAGAATTATTTCTATTGTTGGAAAAGGAGGGATAATCTCCATGTCTTAGGTTGTTGTTTCTTCTTGTTTATCCTATGTATCATTGATCTTTGGTGTCTGATTTTTTTGAAGAAAATTTTCAGAAACGTCTGTAGTGAATGAGATTTCTCGAATTCATTTTTTATCTTTAGAATCATTTTGATTAGAGGAAACTTGTTGAATGCTTGATTCACCTGTATGAATTGTCGTTTTTAGAGAATCTTCAGTAGGAATATCTTCTATCAAAATATAATTCTGATCGGCAGGAGTATTAGTATGAGATAATATTTTTTCAAAACTTTCCGAGCTTTATTAAACCTCTCTTCTTGTGAAGCGTCCAAAATTTCTAGTTCTTCCACTGGTATTGGCACTTGAACTAGAGGAATTGGAATTTGTTCTCCTACTGGCTCTTGAACCTGACCTGGAGGAATTGGAATTTGTTCTCGCTTTGGCTTGTGGAACATGTATTATGGTAAATGTGAATTCCTTTGTTCAAGATACTATTTGAATTGTATAAAATCTTCTAGACTGAACCTTACGGTTTCTATTTGTAGACCCATTGATAATTCTGGAATTGAATCAAACACATCCTCAAATTTTTCACGCTCACTTGTAAATTCCCATCGCTTAACTTGATTCGTTATTTCTATAGCAACACCATATGAATCATAACTTCTGTTGGGTGGAATTGGGAAATTTAAGGGTTTTAATCGATCATTTTCAAGACAAGAATTCTTGAAATTGTCGAGAGTATATGACCCACATGAAATAGGAAAAGTTAGCTAAATTGTCTTTTTGGCCTCTTTCAAGAATTTAGTCAACCCATTAGCTATAGTCTGATAAGAAATCTCCTTGGCCAACAATTTATCTGGTATACATAAGGGTAGTAAATGAGGGAAATATTGACTTCTAACAATTTAGATGTATGTGAAAAATTATTCATGAATCCACCTTCCTATAGACTTGAGACTTCTATTGGCTTCATTGGTGACTCTAGAGATTTTCCTTTCAATTATGACCTGAAAAAATGGGAGCATTATATCATTACATATTTTAAACATATGAGAGTGGTATTTTGATTCCCATAGGAATTCTAACTGTACAAAGATTGGGGTTCTGACTTCTCTGGTCCATTTCCATTCTAATGACATAAATTTAGTAGAAAAACAGACATCATCTAGGATAAAAGAACTCATATAAAAAGGAGTGACTCTATTGGATGGAAGATTATGATTTTCTCTATAGACGATGATACACCTAATCAAATTATCAAATGAAATATTATCCCAATTAAGGATATAGCCGTCAAAGGCTGCTTCTATCTGGGGTGTCCAATCTTCCTTAAACTTGGTTGTATTTTAAGACCCAAAAAGATGACATATCATTGCAGCAATTTGCGAGAAATGGATTTTAAGAGAAACTACTCAGTACACACCCTTATAATTGCGTTTATGTTGATTAGGATAATTTCTCCAATCCTTAATCACATTTTCAGGGTGCTCATTCTCTCTCATGAATTCATGGACAAAATAGTTGTGATATCTTTTTTGGGGCTCGGGCAATTTATACGTTTCCTTCAAATCTGCAGGCCTGAGAGAACCAATGATTTTTCTGTTTCTAGTAGCAAAATTTCTATCTCGAATCTCCACATGATCTAACACCCATATTACTAAGTCATTGTATGGCAACATTTTAGGACGTGCAACAATTATGTGCAGAAAAGAGTTAGCTGCGTCAAACCATGAGTCTGAATCTGTGGATGCATAATCATCAACTACATCTTTTCTGTTCAAAATTACTTGTGGATTTTCATTCTCAAACAACTTATAAATCCCTTCCTAGCTTGAGGAACCAATTTTTGGGTTGCATGTTGTGTCTGAGACTAAAGGAGCCATCTCGTGATCTTCCTCTTACTGAACAACTAACTGAGGTGGGGTGGTGGACTTCCTTCGTGCTTTAATCAGCCTCAACATCATTTTATGCCTAAGTTTATGGAATTACCCTGTTGAAAGAAAACTAAGGAGCATAATCTGAGATCACGTCAAATGCTATTAACTGTCATATCACCTTAACTCATGCATAATGGGAATCCTCGGTATTAAATCTAAATAATTATAAAATCAATTCCAAACCTTGAGATCATAAAAACACCTGAATTATCATTAAATTGATAGCATGGGTTTTGTCTGAGTTTGACAGTTTTTATCTTATCGGGATCTGTAAATCAGATTTTTCATGATTAGTGAGTTTTTACGTTTCACAACAATGTGCAACATGCAACAATGCGATATTGCAATGGCTTTTCAACTAGATGACAGATTGCGATATCGGCACATGTCAGATGGCAGATTGTGATATCGATATCTGTTACATAACGTACTTCACAACTACGCATATTGACATTTTCTGTTTTGGCGATTTACAATTCGTCGATTTATTTCCCACTTCTTGTACTTTTAGTCCTTTATGGGTTCCTTAGAGCATTTGTTTTTATGATTTTCTTATGTTTTTTAACAATAAATAAATAAATCTAAGATACTCAAATTATAAGTTTTATTTCTAAAATGAATTTAATCATCAGAATTATTTAAAAGTGTCTGCATTGTTCATTCTATACTATTTACTTAGAAAAATTGGGGGGGGGGGGGGGTTGTTTTAATACTATAACAAACCCCTACTAGCCATTACAAACATTTCATCAAACATGTCACAAATATGCATTCTAGAGGTTTGAACAAAATATATGAGCATAGGGGTCTCACAATTATATGAGAATCATTAAGAAGAAATAATGCCTCATCACAATAACTACATTACCATCTATTAAGGTATAAATTCATTAGACATTCAATGTTTAACTAAAACATGATGAGAGTAATACATTATCACTGTGATAAATCTCAGTCATAACCATCATATAACCAACAAAAATATCTAGGATATAAATTCCTTCACCTAGACCTAGAACTAGGTCTCATGCTAAGAAACTACATAAGGAGGCTGTGAATGATAAATAAGTGCAGATTGAAGCCATGATGAAATCACTTAGAGACAGAGGTAACTCACCTTTCCAACATCATGAAGAAGTGCCTCCTACAATAGAGATGACTGACCTACCGGAATGCCATGAGTACAAGGGATTTGAAGACACACTAAAAAAAAGGAGGCATAGATAAGCGAGCTCAAAGATGACTTTTCTAAGGCAAATTTCATGGTGTATTTTTTAAAACAAGAGAATAGGGAGCTCAAACTAAACCTATTGTTGCAAAGAAAACCACAATGGAACCATCCATCATCCAATAAGGAATATGTTGTACTAGAAAAATAAAAGGGAAAAGCTATTATTGATGTGGATCAATTAGAATGCAAAGACATTCTGGCACAACCAAGAAGGCCTAAAACTAGATCAGAAGAAAGAAGAGAAAAACTTGAAAAATAGTCATCTACTCCTCAGGCCCACAAAGATATCAATGACATAATAGTTGTTGAAGTTGAAGAAGACATAAAATTATAGCTTGGGGTTGTAAATGAACACCTATAGAATCTACTGAAGAAATAAAATAGAAACATTTCCATGCAGAGGCACATGGAAAGGCACTACTACACTAGAAACACTATTTTCAAAATCAGGGTTAAGAACATGAAAAAGAAGCTCAAAGCAGCCCAAAAAATACTGAAAAATAAGAAATATATCCTCGATATATTGGCTAATGCATCCTTATATTTTTGAAGGCATGACAGAAAGTTGGAACAGGGGAGAAATTTTTGCAAATTTTGAAAAAAATAGTTTTTTTGTCACAGGCAAAACTAGTGCACAGAAACACAGTGTGTGCTCACTGCACTTTTTCTAAGAGACTCCAAATGAAAAATCATGAACATGTATAGGTGTCTTAAGGTTATTACATCTCAAAAATATACTTTTGGTATCTTATCAGCTCATGGATTTATAGGAAAATGTCGAAAACCACTAAAATTTCAGCTTTCTGCCACTAGTTTTGGTCACACATTGCACTTCTAGAGTAGTAGTGGAAAACTGAGTTTTTAGTAGTCTTGGAGAAGTGTTTTTGCTGATTTAAAGTTTCAGTGATATAGCGGATATCCTAAAGTACCCGTACCAGCCTTCAAAAAAGTTCAAAGATCCCTCAAAGTCATCCAGATCATCCTCCAAATATCATTGTGCTTCTGCTAAATTTCGCTGCATTTCTAAGAGATTTCGTTGTGTTTCTGGGTTTGAAGTTTTTATGGACATGTGTAGGTAAATGGTCGAAGTTGGTCGATGTAACAACTAGCTCATGATTTTTTTAATGGTTAATAGGCCTATTTATTGTCATATTTGCTAAAGAATATTATGTTTAATGACTTGAGACAAACACTCAACTTGTTAGCTAAAAAAGGGGAAGTTGTTTCTAACCCTTCTAGAATTAGGTTGAGTCATAAGGTGCATTAATTAGTTTCTTTGGATCATGTTTAGACCCCTAAAGGTGGAATCTTGTTATATTTTCTATATGTACTCAAAATCAAGTCATTGAGACGGTTGGATACTTATGGCTGAGACTTGGAACTAGTGTACTAATCATTTGCAGAAATATAACAGACATTTGCATCTATTTTCACGGACTTCTTGTGTTATGGTTAGTGGTGTTACTTTCCTGTGTTTTATTTTATATTTGATTATTATATATTTCTAGAAACCATATTATTTTTTCCTATGCTTTATCTTTTAAGGTTTAAAGAAAAAATCTTTCTTTTCTGCTCTGTTTTTGTTTAAGATAAACATATAAATCTTTCATTCTCTGAAAAAGTGAATTCATGTTTTTTCTCACTTGACTCCCATTATTTTCTCTTCAACACCACTGCAATGAGAAACCAATTTTTCGACTAATGATACCTACCTTGCTTCATACTATATCTGTAACTGACCTTTGGGACACCTTACCTAGTTCTAAGACCTAGTGCTCTTTATCGAACAAACCCTAAATTAAACCCTACTCATCTTATTAATTAGACTAGATCCTCATATTCTCCAATAATTTCCATTAGTTGTGAGACTGATCTTGAGAGAGCCTCTTTGACTTAGTAGGGCTAGATACTAAGTCTAAAGTTGGTCTATGGTTACCTCTTTGGTTTCCTTTCTCAGCCTTGGGAGACTAAGGACTCCTAATAGTCTACATCCTGAGAACATGTACCACTACATGTACATGCACTTGTACCTATACTGTGATATAAGATGTGCATGAGTCTTCTATAGGTTTCATCCTGTTGACGTGCCTATAAAATATGATCATGTAAGTCAGTCCCATAGGAACTCATAGTTTTAATGTGATTTATCTATATCCTCCTAGTAATAGCATCTACAATCTTGTTCTATTTTCCCTTGATGTACTTGATCTCAAATTCAAACTCATTTATCATGGCCAACCATATAGCTTTCCTGTAATTCAGATTCGATTGTTCAAACAAATATCTCAACCCATTGTGATCCCTCATTAGTACAAATATCCTCTCAAGAAGACAGTGCCTATACATATTCAATGCATGGATGATCATTTCCAACTCAAGGTCATGTGTTGGATAATTATTTTCATGCTCATTCAGTTTCAATGATTCATAGCATACTACCTTTCCTTCCTACTTAAGAACTGCACCAAGTCCTCTCTTGCAAGCATCTATGCATACCACGAAATATTTTTATGAATCTGTAATCTTTAGCAGTAGATAATTTGTCAATAATTGCTTCAACTTCTCAAATATTTTTTCACATTCTTCTGCCCATTCAAACTTCTTACCTTTTCGCTGAAATGACGTGATTAGATATGCATTGTGAGAGAAGTTACTGATGAACCTCCTATAGTAACATGGTGACACCATAAATGATATTACCTCATCCTCATTCATAGAAGTTACCCATTCCATGGTATCCCTTATCTTCTCTAGATCCACTACTATACCTTCTTTGGATACCACATGCCCCAACTAGTTTACCTATGTCTGAAAGAAACTGCATTTGCTAATCTTAGAATACACCTAATTATCTCTTATAAATCTCAACACTTCTGCTAAATGTTTGGAATTTTTTTACTCATTTGTATAATATAGTAATATATCATCAATGAATATAATAAACAACTTCTCCAGATAAGGATGCAACACACTATTCATCAAGCACATAAAAGTATATGGAGCATTATTCAAACTGAAAGGAACTAAAAAAAATCCATAATGTCTGTACATGGTTCAAAAAGTTGTCTTGTGAATTTCACCTTATTTAATGCGTACTTGAGGATATCTTGATCTCATATCAATATTCGAGATCATTGTTTCTCCGTTCAACTAATCAAAAAAATCATCAATCCCTCGCAACGAATATTTTTCTTGATGGTCACCTTGTTCAACTGCATGTAATCAATGCATAACCTCAAGGTACCATCCTTCTTCTTCACAAAAAATATTGGTGCATCCCAAGGTCATACACTTGGCCTAATGTACCCCTTTTCAAGGATTTCCTTTAACTACAACTTTATTTCTAGTAACTCTAGATTTCTCATCATGTATGGTTATTTTCATGCTCGTGCTTCCCCTAGTACCAACTCAATAGAGAAATCCACTTCCCTGTGAGGCGGTAACTATGATATTCATGTGGGGAATACATCCTGAAACTGTTGTAGAACTGAGTACCTACTCAAGACATATGCATCCTCAACTTCCTTACCTTTGTCACTGGAAATAGGTACTGCAAATAACACACACCCTTTCCTATGACTACGCTTTGCTTGCATAGTTTTTAATATCCAAACTGATGTTTCCTTCTTCTTGCCCTACAAGACTCTCTATTATCCATTATCATCCAAACACTCAATAGCTTTGCCATGGAAATCTAGTTTGGTCATATGAAGATAAAACTAGTCCATACCCAACATCATACTATACGAACCTAATGATAGTACATTGAAACACGCTAATTCAGACATACCATTCAACTCAGATTCACAAGCTCTTACCAAATGATGAACTCGCTTCTCTGTACCCATAGATAACCACACTAAAAAATACTCTGCATGTACCTATTTATTAAAACAAAAATTATCCACCAGGTCTAGATTAAAATAGCTATAATTACATCTAGGGTTAATATAAATAGAAATAAATTGATCACAAAGCTTACCACCCATCTCGATAATAGACACCTAGTGATCTACCTTCCTATTATTCAATGCTTCTTATATTCAAGGAACATTATTTCCAACATCCTCCACTGTCTGCGCTTCTTGAGAATTGTATATTTATGTTCTACCACCTTGATCATATGCAAAATATCTCCTACGATGATCTTGGCCATAAGTCCAACACTCTATAGGCTTCCGGCTTGCACCTTTGTTCTACTCCTCAAACTGAAATCCCCTCCCATTGTCAGATGCATTGAACTTCTTGTGAAATGTTGCATTCTATTTTTTACCTATGTCCTGAGGCTTTTCCAGCCATTTATCCCATTTCCCTTTACTCTTATCATTAACTTTCTAGTCCTGCCTAGGCCAAGATCTACACTTTGATTGATCATAACAATTATTTAGCTTCCAAATGGCCTCCTCCAATGATCTAGTTTCATCAAACTCAATCATGTCTTTGAATGCTATCGATAACCCATTGATGAATCTCAGAATCTTGGCCTTATCCTCCTTTACGAAAGGAACATACCTCAATAAATCCAAGAACTAGCTACTCTACTCCTCATCAGTCATAGATCACATCTTTAGCTCATAGAAATATTTTTCCATGTCATCATAATACCTCTATGGTGGGTACTTCTTCCTGAATATTCTCTCATATTCACTCCAAGTACACTCCTCCTCATAAATATCTCTAACATTATTTACATCTTCCAACCACATATCTACTTTAGCTTTAGGACTGAATATAACTATTTTGGCCTTCATGTTCTATGAGTAATCATGTAACCTTAATAAATTATTCATTCCAAGAAACCATGATTTTGCGTCCTGTTATTTATTTATTTTCCCCATCAAATGTAGGTGGCTTTTCTTTCTTGAACTGAACTGAAAAATGTCCCCTATCACTCCTCTTGTAAGGGTGATAACAATGATTACCATGATACTTGTCAAAACCAAGACTAGAATACTACAGGTGTCCATCACCTCTGTTTTCTAGTGTATCCAAGAATATGGCATACCTAATTGTATCATCTCTATATGACTTGTGCCCACTATGGAGTCTCCTTACATAGGCCCCATTAGTACTATCTTCTTGTCCATAGCTGATCCGTAGTGGCCCTGTCATTGCAATTCTGACAAACTTTGAAGAATTATTGCGTTGAATTATGCTTGTTTCTCCTGTGCATACATGATTCTATCATTGTCTGCTTTGTAACTCCTTATTTCTTCCTTCAAACTCCTCAATGTGTCTAATAAGTCAGAAGAGTTCCCAACACAATGTTTCTTATCAAATTCATAGGGAGAATGTTCGTAGTCTACCATATTTCTAGTCATCTTTGATCTCTTCGTCTTGTAAGGTATATTATGTCAACTAAACCAAATAAAAAAAGAAACTATAATACCTTAGTATAGTTCGGGGATGATATCTCGCCTACAAGGACAACTAGATTAGTGCAATATATATACATACATACATACATACATACATACATACATACATACATATATATATATATATAGATAGATATATATATATATATATATATCAACATATAAGCATCTTTCCAGCCATTATCCAATTATCAATGTATTACTATGCTCACCACATACCATGAATTCACGCAAAATGACCATCATCCAACCAATGTATGCATAACAACATATAGACACTAACACACATAACCAATGCACGACATACATATACTTACAAAAAATACATTCAACAATGGCACCATCAACTTTCATATAGGGACACCACTGAAATAATGGCTAATGTGATGCATACACAACACACACATAGGCCACAAGCACAAGGACCTATATGCAACTAAAACTCACATATGAAAATACATTCATCCAAGGGTAATGGAAACTAGACAACACCAAAGGAGAACAAAACCATGCTCTAATACCACTTTGTAACACCTCTTCCCACATCTACCAAAGTAAATGACCAACATGGGTAAACATGTGACGAAGAGCTACTATTATGTGGTTAAACTCCCTATGTATCAGTTCAATAAATGGAACCAATAAAACAAAGACAACCTGACCTTCTACACCTGGAACAAAATTTTCAAGAGCCACTGAACCCATCGAGGTGATAAGCCCTTGAGACTAGCTACCAATTTTCTACATTAAAGTCACATTTTCTCCCTTGACATGAGAATTCATGCTACTGGAACCCTCTAGTCACTCCCACAACAAGGTATGCATGCAAGTGGGGACGTTTTTGGGTATTTCTGTGCCAATGAATTTAGATTTTATGCCATATTTTCAGGGCCAGGACTGAGGTCATTGACTAGAACTCCATGAAACTTTTAGAAATTTAAAATAACATAAGAAAAATGATAAAAATTTAATCACTTAAAAAATGATTTGAGCATATGAGTCTCAAACTTATCTGTTAATAATTAAGAATCAATGATGCCTCATCACAATAACTACATTACCATATATTAAGCCATACATTCAGTTTTTAACCAAAACATGATGAGAGCCATACATTATCATTGTCATAAATCTCAGTGATAACCATCATATAACCAACAGAAATATCAAGGATATAAAATCCATATAAACCACATATAAACAAGTATATTTACCCATAAAATACCAAGGAGAAAGAGCTCTTATTTATTATTTCATAGGTCAACCAAGTGTCAGACTTCCATGAACCACCATACCATAGACTAGGTTGAACCAAATCTTTCTTTGAGATAGTCACCCTCGTGCCATATTCCAAGCATGAATGTGGGATCTCATTAAACACATCAATCAAAAATAAAACCAGTGCTTCTAAAGGACAAACCACCTCAACAATAAACCAATGATTCCACCTCATGGTCGTACATCAACCATCACTATATTGGGCTCTATCCCAAGTTGTCCAGGGATCTAGAGTGTTTATTCCAACTAGGGCTTCCAAGACTAGTAACTCAACCCACAATTGTCATCAGGCTTCCAGAGCATTTTTCAAACCATGGTTTATAGTACTGTTAAACCAATGCACCAAGGGATTCCAAAGCATTTTTCCAACCAAGACTTCCGGGAACTAAGAACTCAACCCACAACCAAAGGCACAAGAGAACCAACCATAAAACAATTGTAAAACCCACAACACCATGGTTATCGAGGAAATGGAAAGGATAGGAAAAACCTCTATCAATCTAGGAAATCATCCATGCCAATGAAAAATCATAAAAAAATAAGCACATGCATATGCCATGAATGTTAGAACTAGTGAGGAAATCATAAATGCAATTCAGTACCTACAAGAAGAACTCATTGGATTTTTTTATCTCGATGTTCTCTTATGATTTCCTACTCTTGCTTTACCTTATTTATCCAAATCCCATGTGCAACACACTCCTCCCAGAGTGCTCCAAGAAAAATCTATGTGTCCAAGAGTATGAGAGAGAGAGAATAGAATGAGAGCTCCCAAACTGAGCTACGAAAAGTATGTGAAATGATCCTCATAAGACTTTTTATTAATGACGCCTCTAATTTCTTCAGTTTTTCATTATTTTCCTCCTCACATGAAACCTGTAACATTTCACCTTCCTTTTCTCATATTTTCCATTATTTTCAGAAATAAATGCCAATAAGTTCCACTTTAACTTTCCAAATTCTTTTCCAATTTCCATAAACCATATGAACACCCACACTAGGATTTTTTTCGCAACATTTATATTTCAATATGTGTCCCATGACCAAGGTCTTACTTTAGCTTTATTAACATACACGTGGATTATTTACTCGGGTTTTTACATACATGGCTTGATAAATTCAAGGATGGATTATTAATCCTTTGACTAACCATCAACTTCGATAGAGTTAACCTATGTTTCTTATAGAAAAACAACTATTAAGTATTTCAATTGGTGGTGATAAATATTAATATCACCCCATTGTTTCCTATGAATAATGACCATATTATGCTTTCTCTTATAGTCATGTATAGAAAGGAACTTAAGAGAATGGATGTCTACCTCCTACCATTAAATAATAAATTCAAGAAGTTATTGGAAAGGGTAGATGAATATGATGTATCAAGAATAGAAGAAATTTGAAGGAAGAGAAATTATCTTAAAGTTTAGAATCCTTGGAAAGTTGAGGCTTCGTTAATAAAATTTTCCTTAATCAAGACCCATTTGAATGGAAAATTATTTCACATGGTATGGAATTTATGTGTACACCATGCATGATTATCTAGGAATAGGAGTTTATTCTAGTTAGCATGTTGATTGAAATTTTTATGTCTATGATTCCATTTGGCATACTTAAATTGGTGCAACTATATTTCTTAATACTAATGTGTTCTATATATAGTAAAATTAAAGGTCTTATAGCAAAAAGGGCACCATTGATGTAAATTTTGTGGACCTTCTATATATGCTATTTGGTCCAAATACATATGAAAACCAATGTACCACTTCTTGAGGGTATTCTCCAAGAAGACCTCCATTATAGAATATATGCATCTCTTTTCAATTTTAAACTAGAGACATCCGAGAGAGCTAAAATAATCACACCAATAGGTTGGGTTAGGGAACACGAATCAAAGAATTAGAAGTGAATTGTAAAATTATTTAACTCACATGGGGAACTTATGTTCAATGATTGTAAACATTTATTTACCTATGTGAAGAAAATATACATTTGGATGAGAATAAATTTTTTATTGTATGAGATTCAATATTGAGAGAATATTAAGATTTCCCACTTATTAGATATGATGCATATATGAAAAAAATGTCTCATCTTGTTCATGGAAAAGCATATCATCAAAGAAAAATGAGAAATTGGCTATTAGGAGATATCTTATTTCTTAAAATGTTAAAATGAGATAGTGGCCAAGAAAATATGGTAGAGAGGAGAATGGTGAGCCTTTCTCCCATTTATTTTGAAGAAAGATGGTTTATTTATGATGAAGGATGTTATATCAATTGTAAAAGGACCCTCTTTATATGGTGTTTATCCACATTTTTTCTTCACAGTAGAAAGAGATCTATTTAGATTCAACCACATAAACAACTAAACCTTTTAAGGATATGTATTTCAAACAAATAATTATTTTTGTATAGTATAAGTTAAAATATACTATGCACTCATAGTTTTATGGAAATTAACTATTTATTTTTAAATATTTTGGCGAGTTACCCTTTTCTCACATATAGCTATGTGAATCATGAACTCCCTTGGTACCTTCCATGTATTGTGTATAAATTATTTGAATTTATATAATCATCAACATCAAAGGAGATTCATATGTCTAGAATTCCTTAGTGTTTTTAATGGATACATTGTATTATTTTCATGTTTTAGAAGCAAGTAGCGAAGGGTTTTATGGACTTGTAAGTCCATATTTTAATTCACCTAAATAATGAGGTTGAAGTAGCTAGGGTACTCTTATGTCACTAAATGGTGTTATTTGAGATATACATGAGGAATTTGAAGGGATTTATTCCACAAAGGGAAAGTATAGAAGGCTTTATGGTGGATGGATACGTGGTATGTGAATTATTCTATCATGCTAGTTAGTACACCAAGACAGTTGATGAAACACCAAGAGAAATGGATTTGGATGATAAATGGGATAAGGAAAAAATGAAATGGAAAATAATCCAAAAAAATATAAATGGTGTGTAATAAAGGTAAGCCACTCATATTTCGTCAAACTTGTCTAGAAAATCTATTTACGCTAAAATTGATAATATACATTTAATATCATATTATTCATTTTAAATTTTTCTATACATAGATCTATCTATAAAATGAGCTAATCAATAAATTCATTCTTTAGAATACTTAGGAAATAAAACATGGGTCACGGGTCAGGTTATACAGAGGTAAAAAAATATTTTTGATGGCAGGAAAAGAGTTATATGCAAATGTACTGTTTTGACATTTCAAGATTTCAATTTGTGACCTTTGTGGAAACACACAAACAAACACACACACACACACACACACACACACACACACACACACACTATATATATATATATATATATATATATATATAGTGAGAGAGAGAGAGAGAATAATGATATTATTTCTTGTGCAATCTATGATGCTTAATATTTTACTTTAATTTATTTTTTATGTAATTTTTCCACAACAAGATTTACAAATATTGTTGTTTAAATAATGTTTCCTTGCAGCCTATGAATAATTTTGCCACCAACTAAATAAATTTTCTGGAAAATTTATTTCATGTATTTAAACATTAATTATCAATCAAAATTGTTTCTTGTGTAGATGTTGGAAAACTTTTTTATTTTAATCTATTTTTCCTTTTATTATTTTATTTTATTTATTTTTCATTTTATGATTTGTTTGTATACAAAGTGTACATAACATAATTTCCAAATCTAACAAAAATAAATAAAAATTATTGATATGAACAGAATGGATAAAAAGTACATGTATTTGATATTTATCATAGTGATATTTTATTAATGGTATCAATTAAGTCAATTAGGAATAATATGTTGGTAATAATGATTTCCATTAGACCAAACCCCAAAGTGTTATTTAATGATGACATCGCCATAGATAAGGATCCGCAAGAGGCAGCTAGTCTGTTTCATGAAACACATGGGGAGAGTTGGCCTATCCAATGTCCAAAAATCTCTCCCCCCAACGTGAGGCACATGTGTATCGACCTTGTGACCTACGCTCTGATACCACTTGTTGGGAATCATGATTGTTGTTAGACAAAAACCTACAGGTGTTAATCAACGATCTCCTAGCTAGAGATAAGTATCCACAAGAGGCAGTTATTCCATGTAGCGGAACACACAGGGAGCATTGATTTATCCAATGTCCAGCATAATACACCTAGTTGGGATTTATTATAAATTCAAATTTTTAGATGAACATATTTGTTATATTTGCAATGTAATATTGTAATCAATAGAATATCCCAAGTACCAATATATTATAGGTTACTATTTTTAATTTAACTGAATAATAGAGTTCAAAATATATATGGCATATAATACTTTAAAATAACTTTGCAATTAATATAAAAAGTGTCAAAACTAAGCACATTGCTATAGGTGGTATTTCCTTAACTAGATATTGAGAATTCAACATATCGTAATATACATATTACATCAAAAGAAAGATAAACTATGAAAAATTTATATATAAACATTACATACATATGCACCATAAGTTATACATACCTAAAAAAACATGTCGAATAAAAATTGTATAAACAAAAACCAAACACAATAGGACTCCTTCAACTCTTATCCCATCAAGGGTAGCAATTTGGAATCTATTGTCGAGATTGCATGACATGCCAAGTATTTGTACTAGGGGTTGTTTCTCTACCTTTTCCATGTCCTAATCGTGTTGGGGAGGTTTATCCCTAACATATGTGTTGATATCTACAAGAAATTAGAAAACAATAACTATATAATTGAAAAAAATGTTACAATAACTTAGATGTACATAAACAAGAGAAAAAAAATATGGTGTTAGACTTATAAAATCATAATAATAAAATTAACTAAATCACTTGGTGGCTTGCTGCAAGTAAATATGATGATCTAAAATCCTATTTAATCCATCCCCTCATATAAGTACTATATAATATTGAGAAAATATTTTTTCTCTCCAATAAAAAAATCAAAAATATCTCTACCAATTGGAGTACACAGCCAATCCAGCTAACCCTTATTAGGAAAAAATTTCCCACAAATGTGCATACATACATTAGTCGGATTCTTACGAGTGAGGAATGGTGAAATTAGTAGAAAAGCATGAAAGATCTCAAAAAATGCAATAGAGGAAATTTTAGCCTGAAAGTGGCCTCCTAGGGAAAAATAATAAAATAACAGTTAAAAAAATAAAGTAAGAGTTATGAATTTTCGAGGGAAAAGAAGAAAACTACGTTTATAATTGTATTTTTAGCTTATCTCATTATAGGTTTACTCAAATTTCAAGTGTAGACAGTAATCAGATGCAAAATAAATTCTATATCCAACGAGTACCCATTATGTATACCTTTTAGTAGACTCAAATTTATAAAAGTTGAAGATACATTGTTCAACACGTTTTTTTAATGTGTTGAACACATTTCTTTAATGTATATTCATTTTTTATCAATGTGGGTCTTCAAAAAGTATGTATAATGGATACTTGTGGGATGCAGAATTTAATTTCGCATCCAATGAGTGTCTACACTTGAAATTTGTGTAAACCTATAAGGAGATTAGTAAATAATACAATTAAAAAAAAGTATTTTTTCTTATTTTCCCTACAAAATATTTACAAGTACCTCCTATTAAATTTAAAGTATTTTGATTGGTTTAAATATTATGCCATGGAAACTACGTGAAAATATCGTGTAAACTTTTAGCCTAAAACTTCCTCTAATGATCTAAATATATCTAATAAAAATTGGAAGAATAACCTCCCATCAAAAATAGAACAATAATGATTGAAAAGGAAAAATAATTTTTTTACAAAAATATCTTTGATCATCTAATCATTATGGGAAATAAATTAATATATTTTACATATGAAAATAATTTAAAAAGTAATGAACTACCTCCCACTGGTAAGGTGTGCCAATTTTATGACAATAAGGGATATGAACATAACATCTTATACACCAAATGGACATATCCACAACTTTCCACCAACATCTTAGAAGCCAATAGCATGAAAAATGTCTTGATCAACATATCTCTATGTATATTCCAACTATATGTCTCCTACAATCCCATGCATTATATTGGGGAATTTAGGATAAAGGCCCACCTCCCCCACTCCCCCCCCCCCCACAAACCCCATATCCTAGAAAACCAAGTGACAGAAAAAACTACCCTTCATGTGTTGATACCATCAATGAGGACCGATTGTGAATGTTTGTGCAGCATGGTGCTAACAATGGATTAACTATTATAAAATTTAGATGTTCCTCTGTAGAGATTGATGTAAATATAAATTAGAGATAAATTAATGCCCATCTAACATTTATTAGACACATAAATTCTATATTAAATATCTCCTTATAGAATTAATAAATTTTTTTCAGTTTTAATATGTTCATTATGAAGGTTTAGATATAATTGCATATTTGTGCCTAATATTACTTATTTTTTAAGAATATTGTGAGAATATTGGGAAGATTATGAAAATTTGGAGAAGGAGATAATTTAAGGACTTTCTACCTACTACAAGAGGATCAATATTGAGGAATACATGAACAAATATCATGAAATTATTTAGAAATTTTGGATCTCCAATTATTGATAAAATATAGGAATGTGTTCACTCTCATTTAATGTAGATTCCTAGTCTTGGGAACGAGATCCACTATTTGTGGGATTTTGGAGGGTAAGGCTTCCTCATTTCAAGGTTAATGCATCCTCATCATCTATTATAAGTACCAATTCCAATTGGTCTCTAGGGGCATTTATTTCTTAGTCTTATTGTGGATAAAACATTTTTTCTTGCAGCTCCACTTTCATTTCTTACAGGCATGTACTTGGATTGATTCAAATAATGAAGTTTGGTGCCATTTATAGCTTCTCTAGCTTGGTTTAATCCATAGGAATCTGTTTCACCTTGAGTTTGGCCATCACAAGAGCCTCAGAGCCCTTTTTAACAATTTATTTATGTTCTTTTCACTTCTTATTCAGATACATCTCCTATTCTTGGTTTTCATATTTATGTATTTAGTATTGATGATTTTCTTGTTGTAGGATTTAGTTAAATTATCTAATTGAGTTATTTTGTAGGTTATTTACATATTCAAAATAAATATTCATCCTTATAATAAATTTTTAAGGTCATATTAATCTTTTATCCACTTAGATTTGGTTACTAGTTCACGAATATAGGATTTCTGGAAATGCCTTGTAGCGAAAGAATAGTAATATTATAATAATTTTTAGAATGGCTTAATGAGATTAATTTTAGTTGATTCAAATTGTATTAGGTCAGAAAAATATTCAAGTTAATAAAAAAATTTACCCCATTTCATTTTCACTTGATTAGATTATGAATTTGATAGGTTAACTAGCTCACTAGTTCTTGAATTTCCTGTTTTTAGAGGAGTAATTTTCTGTTATTTTTTAGCACGTGTGAACATGGGTATTTTGGAGTGATTCAAATTGGAATGGATACATAATACATCATAATTAATAAAAAAAAAATTTCCCATCCCATTTTTCATTTGATTTACTTAGTCATTCGGTGAGTTATAGCCAAAACAAAACTTCTGGTAGCAAAAAGAAACATTCCCGTAGCACTCTTGTAGCATGTGTAAACTTGACCATATTTTCTACCAAAGCTTGGTTTTTGTCTCTTAGGCTTCAATCATGATCCCTAGGATCTAAATCCATGATTGAGGAAGAAAAAACACCACTTAGGACATGGATTTCCGCAAAGTATATTAGGCCTATTTATTTGAATTCATGCTCTTAGGATTTTAATTAAAATTTGTTGTTCTTGCCTAGGATTAATTTATTTTCAGATAAACACATCCATTTTTTCAATTATTTTAGTATTTGATTTCATGACATTCACTCCATTAAATCAGATCAAAAAAATAAGGACACATTGTATGATGCACATATAGCTTGGATACCTATTAAGTTTGTACGAACCCCAAGTTGATAATTAACATTGGTATCCTTGGAAGTTGAAGCATTTTTGTTGCAATAATGAGGTTCATCATGTTTTTGCACCCTTACCTAGGAGGTTTAAAAGTATGAATTCTTTTCTTACCTAGTTTGTTCATTTATTTTTTGTCAAAAAAAACAAAAAAATATTTGCATTACGCATATTTCATTTCAAAAACAAAAAATTTCATTGCATTAGAATTCTTATTTAAAAAAAATCAAAGATACTTCTCCAACACCAAACACCCCCCCCCCCCCCCCCCCATTTGATCACATGGTGCAGTAAGAACCCCATCACTAGCCACTTTTGTAGGTAGAAGAAGAATAGGTGGCATAGAAGGTAGAAGAAATGGATGGAGATTATGACAATGAAGAAGATCCACTTGGATTTCCCATTCAAGATACGAATGTCAATGTGCATATGAAGAACATCCCTCCATCTTTACTTTCAAACTTCCATGGTATGAGGTTAGAGGATCCATAAACCTTTCTCTTTGAATTTGAAATTGTTTGTATATCTTATGGTTATTAAAAACTTGAAAATTGAGATTGTTTCCGGCAACATTCAAGGATAGATCTCTTAAATGGTTCATGAGTTTAGGTACAAATTCAATAAGATCATGGAATGATAAGCAGAGGATATTTCTAGAAAAATATAAAGATCATGACCTTAGAGATGGAATTTTTAGAATGAATTGAGAAGAATATGAGAGCCTTATGGATCTAATAGAGAGGTTCATGTATAATTTTAAGAGGGAAATATTGCATCATTTAGGATTTGACACACTAAGAACCCTCTTACTTAAAAAATTATGGAAAAATGGATTTATCTCCTTGATCTCATGAGTAGAAAAGATGTATACCAATTATCGCTTGAATAAATGTGTTTAGCATACAAACGCATATCAAGAGTAAATAAATCAACATCAACATTGGTAAGTTAAGCTTAACTTGGAAATTTTCTTGATAAATTAAAAACATAAATTTGTAGAAATCTAAGTGAACAAGTAGAAATGTTAAGGATGAAAAATTAGTAAAAATAATATGCTAATATTTGTGCATTCCATGCAAAATCATATGCTACTAAATATTTTCCATCATTACCAAGGTTGGAGAAATTGTACGAAGAAGATAGTGGAGAAATTCAATCACCAAAGAAACTATGTTATGTACCTCCAAGAATACCATGGAAGCCTAGTCAACCTAGTATGATTCAAGAACTTAATTTGGAATTTCAATGTTTTGCACATCCATTGCAAAGTAATTGGAACACACTGTTTCCTTGGAAACCTTGATCATCTCAACCCCAAAACCAATCTTGACAACAAGGCTGGAAAGGAACTTATGAGAGAAATCCAAAACATCATCCTCAATATCCTCCATACCCAACTCCATGTTATCATTACCATCCACCTCCACCACAACTCCAAACACATCCATCTCAAAGATCCACTCTCACTCAACTACTCATACCACCAACACAATGAAGTAGCTCAACGCACATACAATGTTGAGGTACAATACTACCAAACATATCCTCTTGATCTAAATCATATCCATCTTAGCTTAGGAAGAGTATTGCAAAAAACTGATTCTGTTGATGTCATTGAAGGACAACATTCAGAAAAAAGAATAATCAAATTAGAAGACAAAAGAATCATGGGTTGCACTTGATTAAGATAGACATCACAATCAAATATTGAGAAAGTTACCTCATGTTTACCATCAGTTCCTCCATGTTTTCAAGAGAATAATAAAAAAAAAGATGAATATTTGAATTTCATGGTAGAAAAGAACACAAGAATACATCCAAATGTGTAATTGGGCCAGGGGAATCAAAAATATATTGAAATATCTTTCTAGACAATCATTAAGTTGTAGAAAGACACTCTTATTCAACAGTACTTGATATCATCTCAATCAAAGCATTTGGTCTCTCACATCTAGGTACATGTCAAAGCATATATGTCAAGCATACACATGATTTTATCTGTCATCTTTATGTGCACATGGATCTATTGGAATTGTTCCAACACTTGAAAGGGATTTTTTTCAAGTAGTGTAAGATACAAAAAATAAATAAAAAATGGAGAAAGAGGAAAAAATAAGAGGAAAAGAATAAAATCTCAGTTGAGAACATATTTTGAGGAACCTCATATTAGATAAATAATTTAAAACCTCCATGAGGCAATAAATGGGTTGGAAAAAATAGAAAGAAGATAAAAATAAAATATCCTAAGTGAAAACCTCCTTTGAGGCGCCTAGGCAGACCTACTAGCTGAAAACCTCATCGAGGCAACTAGTAGGCCTAAGAAAAAAAAATGAAAAAATGAAAAAAAAAAAAATTGCTCCATATATCTATCTCTAATGAATTTAGGTGCTCTCCACTCTTTGCAAGAAACATAAACCAAGTCAGCACCAAAATAAAAAGTTGGTCAAAAATCTAGTCAAAGGAAGTAAAACATGGACATTCTCCCCCTTTGCTGAGATGCTCCAAAAGGACCAAGGTCATGCCAATACATCACCCTCATCCATTTCCAACATCAACCCATCATTTCTAATATTTTCTCATTCATTTTCCATGATGTCCTAAAATGCTACAGGAAATCCTGTTTTTGCTACAGGAAGTCATGTTTTTTAGAAAACAATTACTTTTATTATTTTTGGAAAATTGTGCATCCATTGTATGATTTGTTCCATGGGGTATTCATATATATTATGGTCACATTCTAAAGAAATTTTAGAAAATTCCAGTGCACATGTTTTGAGAAATTGACCTCCATCACCTATGACAATGTTTTATTTTTCTCGAGATTCGTGCATCCAATGGTCGAGCTCCGTTGTGGGGAGATGCATAAGGATGATGGTAAATTTTTCAAAAAAAATTAGCTCAATCAAATCTACCATTTCATAGTCATGGATAAAACAATTCTACTACATGGGGTTGTCCTGAAATTCTACAGGAAGTCCTATAACTACTACAGGAAGTTACAATGAGCTAAATGAGGGTGGATCGAAGAAAAAGAGTATTAACCAAGTGTCTTGTGGTCTAAAACATCATGAAAAAGTTCTTCCAACCATTACCCACCATCCTCTCATCACTCTTCCATATCACTCAGATATATTTTCCACCAAAATTGTTCACTCTGTCCCATCTGCAAAAGTACAAAGTTGATGCAGGAGCATGCTGCTCGAAATGTTTTATTGACTTAGGGGGTCTAGTGTTTGTTAAATAATTTAATTTATTAATAGGAAACATATATATTTTTAATAATTTGAATGATAAGTAGGTGTGTGAGCTTCTAAATGTAAATATTCTCACATAATTGAGAATGCGAGATATATTGGGCCTGTAAAGATCTCATTAAAAGTTTAGGGATTAGGATATCCTAGAAGAAGATTTAGTTGAGTTAAAATTTGAGTTAGACGATTTTTAGGATATGGTTGCATAGATTGTGGATCTGAACCAGAATTGGTTGCATAATCCTTTTGTATATATTTGTAAGCCTCAAAGGCATTAGAGGAGGCGATTTAAAATTGAGAAAATTAGGCCATGAAAAGAGAGATGAATTAAACAAGGATTGTAATTATATTTACAATTTGATTAATGAAAGGAATTTTTCATTATTTTATTACCTCTATGAATATTAATTGATGAATTCCTGTTTGTATGCCTATCTGGAATCGATGACGGATTAAAATTAATCTATCATATGTGAGGTCAATCCTTGAAGAACAAGTTATATCTTCATAACTCGAAATTGTCTCTCCTCGAGAAATTGAATTTGTTTATGTGTGATACATATGCAAGTTTATGGGTTGTATGTTAATCCTGGATTATACACTTTTAGTATTGAATTGAAAATGTAACAAAGAACTCGTTTTATTTCTAAAATCTTCAAATGGATGTGTGGAAGAGATAGAGTACAGGAATATGAAAATCCTGTGAAAAATAGATTAGAATCTTGTGGAATGAAATCGAATGGTGAATTCGATGTTAGGGGAAGTATTTTTGGAGAATATTTCTATCAAGACCATCATGTACAAGTGTAGATATGCATAGAATGTGTGGAGGAAACTTATTCTAGAAAAAAAATTGTTGTATATCTCTTCATACCTTAGAGTTGTTCGCAAGCTCAGTTTGAGTTAGATTGTTGAATTTCACTATTGCATTTTGGCACGAGGAAAGTGAATTAAACAAAGGAGTGCTTCTGTGTATAATATGGCCATTTTACGTCAATTTAAAACCCATTATATAGAGCTTGTATTATAAAATCAAGCACATTGTTGAGCCACGGGAGTACAATTGCAACGTTTGCGGACGGAGTAATGGAAGAAGGGAATTTGTAAGGGAAAACTATCACCAAACTTGCACGAAAATTTTTGGTCAAAGGAAGATGAAATTCGAAATTTCGCCATCTAGGTTTTGTGGCAAGCAGGGTCTGTTTGGTAAGTTGTGAGCAATTTTCCAAAATATCCTTGGTTGAGGATTTCTGTAGTGATCTTTGAATAGTGTTTTTGGAGAATTCGTAATTGAAAATGACTTGTTGTGTCTTTTTAAGTGTTGTGTGAACAGATATTGGTAGCAGTCCATGAAAGGAGGAAGGTGAGGGATCACAAAAGTATAAAGAATGAGAATAATTCACATGATATCATCACAGGAGGAATCAAATCTAAATAAAAGGTATGTACAAATTATGAATGTGATTACATTGGATGAGAAAGCCAGAAGTTAGGGGAGCCATTCATAGAGTTATCTGATGGATCATAAAGATTGTCATTCAAATCGAGTTTGTGTTTAAATTCCTTTTGTTTATGGTTGTCTAGAGAGGCACAATAGAAATTTTCACATAGTGTGAGATGCACAAGGATTACAGGCCAAAGAAATGAGATTCTATCACATATAATGTCTCACCTGCTACTCAATAAAATTCAGAACTTAGTGTGTCTCTATTTGTTCACATACATCATAGAAATAAATGATTGGGCCACTACAAGATGATAGTGATTGAATTTGGAGCAAATATCAGATCGAAATGAGCCCAAAATATTACTGGACCAAGTACACAGGACAAGAAAAAATGAAACAATAGATTTCAATGTGACATTTTTTTTAATCCAAAATTGACATTGAGTGAATAAATCAAGGGAAAATCCACTTATTCCATATTGATTTTTTCTGTATTTTAGGGAAAATTAATGGTATCCTTTGATAATATTCAAGAGTAGAAAATCGAGTGTGTTCTACAAAATGTTCAAAAGAATTTTGGCTCTTTAGAATGGGGGATTAAATCCAGAGAAATAAAAGGATTTCAGATAGGACAGGATGAAGTTTCTCTTCTTTAATTTGATATTAATTCTTTATAAATTTTATGTCTAGAAAGAGGAATTTATGTTAAAACAAAGTAGTCAAGTTGGGATGAGAAATCAAAATGAGTTAATTTACATAATCTAATGGAAAGATCATGTTAAGAAAATGTAGTATACATGAAGGTTTAATGGAAACCATTGATTGTTTGAAGAGGGTGTTAAGTTCCAGTTTCAAATTTCAGTTCTTGTTTTTGACCAAATAGTGTGGTTCTTTTTCTAGTAGTCCAGTTCCTGAACAAGAATTTTGATTCATGTTCTCACAATCCACGGTTCTCACACATCCAACAAGACTGCAAAATAACGAGCACATGGGTATTCAGGAGCATAGTGTTAACATGCTTATATGTTCACTCAATCATGTTGAGGTTTGTCAGATAATACAAAATTCATAAAACTAATCTTTCCATCCTTATACATAACTTATATGATCTCGGTTTAAATGAAATTGATAGAGACAGAAGTGTTGGAGTCTCTTGCTTGAGAACTGTAGCGTAGCCTTAATGTTTAAGGCTACCGGTTATGGAGGAATAGATATGGTAGCTCATTAGTTTTGGTATCAGAGCAGGGAATGCTCTTTTGGAGAGAGGAAAGAGGTTAGATCAACTAGAGATGGAAATTGAACATAAGTATTTAGAATGGCCATGAAAGTTTGGCAACAACATGTTTTTGAAACCTTGATAGTGAGGAGAAGGTCTGTTAAGATATCATATGCTTTTGGTGATTTTTTTCTAACATTGTTTGGAGTGTAGGTAGCAAAATTTGAGGAGTATCTTAGCGAGTATATCACAGCTTTGAAGTAATTGTGAAAGAAGCCAGCAAAGACTTCTTGAGAAAGAACGATGTAGCAGAACCTGATTGTTCCAGTTGAGGATTGGAATATATCAGAATAGTTCAGTGTTATCAAGAGAAGATAAGTTCAGTGTAGAAGCCTAGAGGAGAAAAGAAGAAAGCTCAAAAGGTTCCATATTGATAATGATTATTTCCAAAAGATAAAGTACCGAGGAGAAGATTGGTGAGGTATTTGAAGCAGGGTGAAAGAGAACTGTTATTATAGAGGCTTAGTGCAGCTCATAGTAAGTGTGAGGAAATGCATAGAGATGGAGAAGAAGGTGAGTACTGATAGTCATAGTAGAGGTTCAAAGGGAAGCCACATCATAAGAAGAGAGATGAAATATGCCAAAAAAAATGGCATGGGAAGGAAGATGAGTGATGAAGAGTATGATAGAGAAAAGGCTAAGATAAGAATCCATCTTAGTTTGTTGATGGATTTGTTCGAGAGGAGTAAATAATACCATATGCATGGTTATGTAATGAGAAAGAAGGTGAAATGGCATAGGCTACAAGAGAAAATAGAGCATCAGGTGAATACACAGCTAATAGAGGAGCTTAGGAAGCTTGAGCAGATAATGGATGTTCAATTGAGGTTGAAGAATATAAAAGGAGTTGAGCTACAACAAAATAAAGTTTCTGGAGAAGAACAAGTTCCTTATGAACTTGAGGATGGAGCAATGATGTCTGAAACACTAGTTGAGGCTACTGGGCCTTACGATTTTGAAATTAACATTTTTTGTACGCTTCGAGGTGCAATACATAATGTTTTGGTATTTTCAAAGAAGAGGAAGAAAAGAGACGAAATCTAAAATCTATTTTAAAGAAGAAGGATGATATAGTCAGGTCTCATGAATAAACTCATACACAATTTAAGAAAGGTATTTCTTTTCATCATACTGATAGATTTTAAGCAGAGGGAAGCAAGAAAATTAATTTTAATTTTATAAACCTGAGCAATGTATTTTCTTTTATGAAGAATGTAAAGATGTAAAGGAAGATAGGATTGCACAGAGAGAACTAGTGGAAGTTGTTAATGTAGTAGAAAAAGATAAGTTGATTGTCGAGGGCAGCCAAAAAGAAGAACAATTGTTGGAAACTGTTATGAGAAATTCCAGAGATGACTTCATACTTTTTAAGTGTAAGGAAGAGATTAAAGTGCTAGCAGAATTTTTGAGAGAGCCTAAACTTGAAGAACGAATTACAACTAATGGAGAAGGGATGTTTATAACATATAAGGAGATTGAGATGATGTTAAATTGTCAAGTTAGTGGTGTGTTTGCAAGTGATGAATAATATACAAATGAGGCTGTAATAAAAGAAATGGAGTACATATTATCTTTTGAAGTTAAGAGCGAAGTCCAAAGGCAGTATGATGATGAACAAGTTTTTGTCTTCAAAGACAATAAATATGAAGGAAAATGGAATTGTAATCAGCAGCTGGAAGAAAATTTTGACAAAGACAAAGAAGATCTCATGCAATGCAATATTGTTGGGGTATGTGACAGTGCTAATTATGTCATGGAAAATCAGAGAATAAGACACTCAAATATCTTATGCATATTTGAAGGATGTGGAGAAGAAAATTAAGACAATAAGAGTTTTGCAACTCTTACAGAAAGGAAAGGACAAAAACAGTAGAGTAATTTGTATAGAGAAATAGAGAATTTGATGAAAATTATGAGGAAGAAATATAAGGAAATGAGTATCATAAATAGAAGACAAAAAAATTTCTGTATGAAAGTCTGGACTGTAAAAAATGTTGAAGGAAAACTTAGTACATCCTTACACACTAAAATATGGAAACTAGGAGCAACAAGAAAAGATAGTAGAGTACATAAACAACAACTAAATGAAGAAAAAATATCACTGCGGTAAAAATTATACGATCCAGGAGGAAAATGATTACAGACACATGATCTGGAGATCATGGTTTCTTTTAACTTTGGGAGTCTAATGAAGGAGCGTCCTGCTAGAAAAATCATTGTATTTTTAATTGACTTAGGGAGTGTAGTGTTTGCTAAAGAATTTAATTTATAATAGGAAGATTTTATATTTTTAATAATTTGGATAAGAAATAGGTGTGTGAGGTTTTAAATGTAAATTTTCTCACATAATTGAGACTACAAGATATATTAGGCTTGTAAATATCTCATAAAAATATTAGGGATTAGGAGATCCTAGAATAATATTTAGTTGAGTTAAAAATGGATGTAGAGGATTTTTAGGATATGGTTGACTAGATTGTGGATCTGAACCCAAATTGGTTTTACAATGATTTTGCATATATTTTTAAGCCTTAAAGGCATTAGAGGAGGCCATTTCAAATGAAGAAAACCAGGCCGTGAAGAGAGAGATTAATTAAACAAGGATTGTAAGTATATGTAGAGTTTGATTAATGAAAGGAAGTTTTCATTATTTTATTGTATCTATGAATATTAATTTATGAATTCTATTTTGTATGTCTATTTGGAATCGTGATGGATTAAAATGAATCTATCGTATGTGAGGTTAATCCCTGAAGAATGAGTTATCTCTGCATAACTGTAAATTGTCTCTGTACGAGAAAATGAATTTGTTTGTGCGTGATACATCTGCAAGTTTATGGACTATATGTTAATCATGGCTTGTACAATTTTAGTATTGAATTTAAAATGTAACAAAGACATATTTTTATTTATGGAATATTGAAATCGAAGTGTGGAAGAGACAGAGTACTAGAATATGAAAATCCTGTGAAAGAAGGATTAGAATGTTGTGGAATGAGATCAAATGGTGAATTCGATGTCAGGAGAAGTATTTTTTGGAGAATATTGTTGTCAAGACCATCGTGTACAAGTGTAGATATGCATAGAATGCGTGGAGGAAACTCAGTCTGGAAAAATAATTGATGTATATCTCTTCATACGTGATAATTGTTTGCAAGCTCAGTTTGAGTTAGATTGTTGAATTTCACTATTACATTCTGGCACAAGGAAATTGAATTCAAAAAGGGAGTGTTTTTGCATGGAAGATGGCCATTTGAATTCCAGTTGAAAACCATTATACAAATCATGTATTATAAAATCAAGCTCATTCTTGAGCCACGACAGGTGTAAAGTTGCAGCATTTGCAGATGGAGTAACAAAAGAAGGGAATTCGTAAGGCAAAAATACCACCAAATTTGTGAGGAAATTTATGGTTAGAGGAAGATGAGATTCGAAATTCTGCCATCTGGGTTTTGTGCATAGCATGGTCTATCTGGTAACTTGCAAGCGATTTTCCAAAAAAATATTTGGTTGAGGAGTTCTGAAGTGATATTTGAATAGTGTTTTTTGGAGAATGCATAACTCAAAACAACTTGCTGTGTCTTTTAAGTGTTGCGTGAACAAAGATCCGTAGCATCCCAATAAAGGAGGAAGGCGAGGGATCACATAAGTATAAAGCACAAGAATACTTCACATGATATCATCGTAGGATGAATAAAATCTCATTCAAAGGTATGTACAAATTATGAATGTGATTACATTGGACGACAAAGCCAGAAGTGAGGGAAACCATTCCTAGAGTGATCTGATGGACCATGAAGTTTGTCATTACAATTAATTTTGTGTTTAAATTCATTTTGTTTATGGTTGACTAGAGAGGCACAATAGAAATGTTCACATAGTGTGAGATGCATAAGGATTAGAGCCCAAAGAAATTAGATTCTATCACACATAATCTATCACCTGCTACTCAATAAAATTAAGAACTTAGTGTGTCTCTATTTGGTTACAAACATCATAGAAACAAATGATTCGGCCACTACAATATCACAGTGATTGAATTTAGAGAAAATATTAGATCGAAATGAGCACAAAATTTTATTGTACTAAGTACAGAGGATAGAAAAAAATAAAACAATAGATTTCAATGTGTCATTTTTTTTCATTCCAGAATTGAAATTGAGTGAATAAATCAGGGGAAAATCCACTTATTCCATATTGATTATTTCCAGCATTTAGGAAAAAGGAATGGTATCCTTTGAGAATATTTGAGAGTAGAAAATTGAGAGTGTTCTACAAAATGTTCAAAATAAGTTTGGCTCTCAAGAATGGGGGATTAAATTGAGAGAAAGGAAAGGATTTCAGATAACAAAGGATGAAGTTTCACTTCTTTAATATGATATTCATTCTTTGCATATCTTATGTCTCGAAAGAGGAATTTCTGTTAAAATAGAGGAATCTAGTTGGACTGAGAATTCGAAATGAGTTAATTTATAGAATCTAATGGAAAGATCATGTTAAGTGGATGGATTATAGATGAAGGGTTAATGGAAACCATCGATTGTTTGAAGAGGGTGCTCAGTTCTAGTTTCAAATTTTAGTTCTTATTCCTGACCAAATAGTGTGGTTCTTGCTCTAGCAGTCCAGTTCCTGAAGAAGCAATTTCATTCATGTTCTCACCATTAACGATTCTCACACATCCAACAATATTGAAGAAGAACAAGTACATAGGCATTGCGGAACAGAGTGTTGACATGCTTATCTGTTCACTCAATCACGCTCAGGTTTGCTAGATAGTACAAAATTCAGAAAACTAATCCTTCCATCTTTATACATAACTGATATGAGCGAGGTTTAAATGAAATTTATAGAGTGAGAAGTGTTGGAGTATCTTCTTGAGACCTGTAGCATAGCGTTACTATTCAAGGCGACTAGTTATGGAGGAATAGACCTGGTAGGTCATAAAAAGTTCATTCACATAATTTCTCCAAGCCCACACTGCTCCTTCATAAGCCTATCACTATCCTTAAGCCTTACTACATTCTCCCTCATCACCCCATGCAGATTGGACATCGAAAAAATACAAATAAGGTCTGATACAGGAAGGAAACATCTTCTTGTAGCAAACCTGTGTAATCACCAGAAAGCACTGTATGGTTTTATTGACCATACACGAAGACAGGAAAATTTGTAGGGTGACTATGAAGACACTACAACACTCACATTATGAGCATATCAGCAACAACATTTTAGCTAGGGATGTGAAGCAGCGGAAACAACAGCAACAAAACCATAGAAGACCTTCAGATTCCAGGTTATCAACAATAGGACATCCTGTAGATGATCACATCAAATTCATGATCATTAGTAGCAGCTTCAAAACCAGCAAAGGAAACTTCAACAATCATATCAGCAACCTCAATATCATTTTAAAAAGCACATCAAGGGTAAGGATCAGGTATGAAATCATCTAAACCTTTCTTATGAACTTATCTTAGCTTGAATAACATTACAACTGTGTGAAAGAAAAGGCTTATTTATAACCAAAATTAGTAGCAGAGCCACCTCGACCTTATATAGCAGTTAGATTCACTTTTCCACCAAGAAACACAGACATGTGGGAAAGGAACAAGACAAAAGTGAAGAGGACTTGAGAATGTGGGTGGTAGGAAGTTAGTTGTGATGGAAGACAAGGAGTGCCAAGGGGTAAAAGAGAGATAACTTAGTTAACAAAAAAAGCACTCCAAGTTTATTTTGCATGTAATGAAAAAAGAAAAAAATTGAAAAAAAGAGAGAAAAAATAAAAAATAAAAGGTGGACACACCACCTCTTGGCATGAAAATATTAGTTGCTACAGGAAAAATAGAGCTTATACAATAAGTCACTACAGGAAAATAGAACTACTACAGGACGTTTCTACAGGAAAAACATATTCTCTATGGGAAGAATAAATTCTCTACATGAAGAAGAAATTTTCTACAAGAAGTTAACAAAGGGCTGCAAGAGAAAAAAAATTATACTAGGGTGCTGTAAAATGATTCACTAATAGCTACAAGGTACAAAGAAACACATCATAGCTGCAAAGGATTTTCTATGGACATGGTAAATTCTACAAGGGTGAAATGTATCAAAGTATCAATTTTTTCATCACATCATTCCTTTATTTTGCTTTAGTATATTCACCATTATTTATAACTTTTTAAGAAGAAATAACTATCTATTATTTTTTTCAATTCCATAATTTAATGACAAAATATAATTTAGATTTTTAGTTAAGGGTGTTTCTAAGAAATTTATGGATACTATGATGTGTTATGGAAAAGAATTTTATCAACAGTAAGAGGCTTATACTTCAATGAGAATGACAATAGTAATCAGGTAATGGATGCCAATAAATCCTTCTTTCAACAAGAAGAAATGTTGGAGGAATACCAAGTAGACAAACCAAAAGCAAGGGGCTTCCCTCCAAAATATAACCCATTACAGTTGAAGAATCACCTGAGAGAAAGAAGTAGCCTAAACCTACATTAGTACTTCCTTGGGAAACTTAGATGGTGGACAAAATGTAGAAATAAGAGTAGCATAAAGAGCATTAATAAACCAAAAAAAAAAAATGAAACATGTCAGCATAAATAAACAACAACCAAGCAAGGGGGATGAATAGGTTGCTCAGAGGATTAGCAACAGTTTTAGTAGTGTGGTATGATGGGCCTCTAAATTACACACAAATTAAGGCTCATATAACCTTTCTTAGGAACATAAAATCTATTTTAAATCTATCCTTTTAAAATTAATAATGCTTTTTAACTTTAATATGTTCATTAGGAAGGTTTCAATATAATTACATATTTATGTCTAATATTATCTATTTTTGAATAATATTGTGAGAATATTGCGAAAATTATGAAGATTTGGAGAAGGAGATAATTTAGTGACTTGATTCCTACTACAGGAGGATACATATTGGAGAATAAATGAACAAAATATCATAAAATTATTGATAAATTCTGGAGCTCCAGTGATTGAGAAAAATCTAGGAATGTGTTCTCTGTCAGTGAATGCAGATTCTGAGTGTTGGGAACCAAATCCACTATTTGAGGGTTTCGGAGGGGAAAGCTTCCTCCTTTCAATAATAATGATTCCTCATCATTTTTTATAAGTATAAATTCTAATTGGCCTCTAGGGGCATGTATTTCTTAGTCTTATTGTAGGGGAAACTTTTTTTCTTGCAGTTTCACTTTCCTTCTTGCAGGGATTTACTTGGATTGATTCAAATAATGAAGTTTGGTGCCATTTTTAGATTCTAAATATTTTTTTCCTCCATAGGCCTCTGAGTCTCCTTGGGCTTGGCCATCTCAGGAGCCTCACAGCCCTCATTCACAACTTCTTTATGTTCTTTTCACTTCTTATTCACACTCATCTCTTATTCTGGTCTTTCCTATTCTGTATTTAGTATTAATTATTTTCTTATTGTAGGATTGAGTTAAATGATTGAAATGAGTTAGTTTTCAATTTATTTACAGATTAAAAAGAATTATTCATCCTTATAATAAATTTTTAAGGTCTTCTTCATCATTGAGCTATTTGGATTTGGTTACTAGTTCACGAATATAATATTTCTGGAAATGCCTTGAAGCAAAATAGTAGACATTTTATGCTATTTTTTAGAATGATTTAATGAGCTTCATTTGAGTTTATTCCACCTGTGTTAGTTCACAAATAATTTCAAGTTATTAAAAAAAATTAGCCAATTTCCTTTTCACTTTAATAGGTCAGGAATTGCATAGGTCAACTAGCTCACTAGTTCTTGAATTTCCATTTTTTAGAGTAGTAGTTTTCTGTTATTTTTTTAGCATGTGTGAACAAGGGTATTTTGGAGTGATTCCACTTGGAATGGAGACCTAAGAAATAATAATTAATAACAAAAATTTTACTGTCCCATTTTCATTTTATTTACTTAGTCATTCAGTGCGTTATATCTAAAACATAACTTCGTGTAGAAAAAATAGAACTTCAAGTAGCACTCTTGTAGCACGTGTAAAATCAACCATATTTTCTCCCAAGGCTTGGTTTTTGTCTCCTAGGCTTGAATCATGACCCCTAGGATCTAATTCCATAATTGAGGTAGAAAAAACACCACTTAGGAAACACATTTTTATAAAGTAGATTAGGGTTATTTATTTGAATTCATTTTCTTAAGATTTTAATTACAAATTGTTGTTCCTTCCTAGGATTAATTCCTTTTCAAAGCAACAATTCCATTTCTGCAATTTGTTTAGGCTTTGATTTCATTAAATGCACTCCATTCCATCATGTTGACAAAATAAAGACACATCCTATGCTGCACATAGAGTGTCGATACCTCTTAAGTTTGTATGAACCCTCGGTTGGTAATTAAAGTTGGTATCCTTGGGAGTTGCAACATTCTTGTTGCAACATTGAGGCTCAGCAGAGATGTATCCCCCTTGTAAAACTTGAGGAGGCCAATATTCCTCAAAATGGTATATGTATGAGGTTTAGTACAATGAGAAACCCTATCCCTCTCCCTCTCTCTAATCTCTCACTCACAGTGAACTATATATGTGTCAACCTTATTCTACTCCTATGTGCATCATCATTATTTGTATATCACATAAAATTATTTTTAGTCACATATAGAAAACCACAACAAATTGAAATTATAAAAAACATAAATATAAAACCATTTTGTATTTATTAAAAGATTAAATTAACATATATTCATAACAACAACCTAACATATAATCGGTGCGACTAATTATATGAACTCATTATAAATTAGTATATAAAAAAAAACACCTCACACACTCCATGACAAGTATAATAAGCTATTCTATGACAAAGAATCAATCTGTACTTTTGTAGCTTCCACATTAATCAAAATTTCTCTGATCTCTATGATATTTTTTGTTCTCTAAAATTTTAACCTAAAACTTGTTCACTATTTCATTCTATAACTTCCAACATTTTATATTAAAAAATCAATATCTACTTTTGTAGCTGACTAAACAAATAAAATTTCCCTCCACTAGGATTTTATGATAATCCACCTCTTTTCAACCTTTACTTTATACATATCCATGGCTTACAACCCTATTCAATAAAGAGTCAACTTCTACTTTCCCTCGCTTTCACAATAATTGAAATTTATTTTTTATGATAATTTATCTATTTTTGAAAATTAGATATATATAATTATTGTTATATTTATAATTTAAATATGATATAATTGGAATTTTATATTTTTTAATAAATATTTTTAAAAAATTATATACAATACTTTAGTATTATATTTGCTAATCATTCACATATATAAATTGAATTGATATTTTAATTTTGAATTATCATTTTAGTTATTAATTTTAAATAAAGAGAAATATGTAGTTATATGTTTGTATTTTGATTTTGATTGAAGTTAAACATTATTTTTAAAATGAGATAACATATATATGCAAATTTGTTACTTATAAAAAATTAAATAAAAAAATAATAGTATATTGTAATTAAATTAATTATCATTACAAATATATTTATAAATTAAACATTAGTACATTAGTTTATAGAATAGAGAGGGATGGGGAGTATTGTAAAAGCACTTTTTAATGAGGTGAATTATTAAGGCATTCTATCTAAAAGAGATTATTGATTCCAAACTTAGTGGGAAAAAATCAAAATTCCATCTATGTAAAACTTAGAAAATTTAGCAAGCCAAAAAAAATTACTTTATAATGTTAAATGTTAAATTATAAGTAAATAATAACAATATATTCTATGTAAAGTAGAAATTATCAAATTTATATAAAAAATGCGTATTATCATAAATGTTATTAATACTTTCTAATATTTAATATTATTAATTTGTGCAAATATTTAGGTTAAAATTAAATAATATAAATAGTATTAATATTTAGGATATTATTATAGCAGTTTACATGAGAATAGGCTTATTATCCTATTATAAATTCTTTATTTGAAAATAATTTACTTAGATAATATTACTATAATATAATTGTAATTTTAAAGATTAATGAGTTTTAATATAGATAATATTACTATAATATTGTTGTAATTTTTATAATTATGAGATTTTAATATAATACCATTATTAATATAGATCTTATAAAAAAAGCAATTAATAATGAAAGTATGAAGAATATGTTTGATAATATAGTTTATTTTTGTTTTTTAATAAATATTTTGTAAGTAATGTAATTGAGACTATAGAATCTCTTTACTATTAATAATATTTTTGAAAATATGAAATAATGAAATTTTTGGGTGAGTTATTATTATATTTAATAAAATATGATATTAATAAAATAAGAATTTATTACTTTTCCAACATTAATAAATATATATTTTAAATTTATTTATATTGATAATTAAATCTATTTGAATATTTTTATATTTATATTTATATTTATATTTATATTTATATTTATATTTATATTTACTAAAATATAAACAATTGCTTATTTAAATAGTAGAATTAAAATGGAAATTAAAAAGGGTTTCAGATGTATTGCTTGTTTTATCAATGCTGCTTTGCTGTTTAATCTCTCCGTTCTACTTTCTGAAAAGTTCAAAAACTAAAGAGACTGACATACTTTATCAAACAAATGTTGCAGGGCAACTATCATTATTATTATTATTATGCTCTCTGACAAAACTCAAAAACTAAAGAAGTTTGATGATAAATCTCGTGAGTTCGGCTAAATTCCCTTAGCAAAGCCTCTAACTCTAGCCCTTACATAATTATATTCTGTCGGCTCAATCTTGTGAAGGGAATAGCAATTAATGTAAAAGCAAATTAAAAAGGGAATATCAATTACTGTAGAGGCAAATTATGAGACTGGGACATATGGATCCATCGTTCTTCAAATTATTATTGTATATTTGTATTAAAGCGTGGATTGATAGATTATATAAAGAATTAGACGGTCCTTAATTGCAAATTATCTGGTAATGGCTAATGATGCTAAAAAAAAATCCGTTCATTAATTAAGCGTTGCCTCAAATAATCATATATGTTATGAAAATGAATTCTGATGGGTATTCACAGACCGGAAATATTATATTAATTCTTAGGTTTTCCAACTGAGCTCAACTATGCGGTACATAATCTAGCACAGAGGTTTTAGAAATTAGTGTGCCCTAATGTTAACGGAACAATGTTTTATGATGCGTTCATCGTTACAATGGTTTTTTTTTTAACAAAAACCAAAAATTTTAACTATGGCCTTATAAAAGACATCTGCTTACAAAATATAGAATTTTTATATTTAAAAAAGGAAATTAGTATCAATTCACTAGCAATATTGTTAGGTGCATCATTCCAAAGTTAAATAAAAATAGCATATTGATTTATTCTAGTACAAATAATGTATTGTTGTGTCTTACTATTAGGTGCATTATGGTTGAGAGAGATTAAAAAAAGATTACCAAATTTCAGTTTACTATATTAATTATTTTGATATTTCTGATGTCTCTCAAGCACTTGTGCTCACTTTCTTTGAAAGCTACCCCAATTTTAATCATCATTTGATTTGTTTTGAAAATAATTCACATCTTTAAAGGAGAATAATTAAATATCTATTATTTCTTTCTTTTCAATTAATAAGATTAAAATTTACAATTTTTTTTCTTAAATTTGACCTTCTCTATATTAAAAAAAATACATTATTACAATACAATTCGTGAGTTCAACTCACCGGAACCATTTAATCAACTGTGTCCTATGAATTTATTGAAAGCACCAAAAACAATGCTCATAATGAGACACCCAAATGTTGCATTATAAAATACAACTTGGCAGCCAAGTTATGTTAATAAATTATAAAAGATGTTATGTTATATAAAATATATTGGACTAGTTCACTTTCGCTCATGTTTTTTTCATTTCGTGACAATACCATAAGTGCAACACCTAACATGGTTAATCACGGTAATATCAGTGATTGTTTTCTAACATTGTACGAGTTAATAATCTATTAAAAAAACATAGACCAAAGTTCACACGCTA
The DNA here is from genome assembly GCA_034641835.2 of Pinus albicaulis. Lineage (NCBI taxonomy): Eukaryota > Viridiplantae > Streptophyta > Pinopsida > Pinales > Pinaceae > Pinus > Pinus albicaulis. Next base: position 866,700,518 of record CM076573.1, on the reverse strand, counting down.
TATATACATTTATTGAATTTTATATTAAAATATTGGCATCCATATGTGTTTCATGACAAAATTAGCACTAGTGCACCCAATAATATGTAGCATTTATGGATACCTTTTATGGAATAACACACTATATTTGGTGCTTATTAAATGAAGAATATGTTAATATGTGTCTCGAAGGTTTTAGGATATGTAATTTTTTAATTTTGTATTTAGGTGTATTAAATTCATAAATTAAAATTAAAGTATCAAAAAACATGGAACAAGGTAATGCTTTTTTTTAAAATTTTTTTTTGACATGGAGCATCATTTTTGGTGTGCATTGCATGCTGAAGAAAAAATACACCACAAGTTTGTAGGAAAAATGCACTTTAGCATTGGTACAAAAAAATATGGAGAATTGCTCTAGGTGAGGTGTTTTTATTTTTTATATAGTGTTTTATAAATGGTTTGCATAATTAGGCACACCAAGTATATGTTAGGTTGTTTTTTATGAACATATACTAATTTTATCCTTTAATAAATACAAAATGGTTATATATTTGTCTTTTATAATTTCAATTTGTTTTAGTTTTATATAAGTGGCTAAAAAGAATTTTATGTGATATACAGACAATGATGATGAGCATAGGAGTAGAATAAGGTTGACATATACATAGTTGAAAATGAGTGAGAGATTAGAGAGAGGGAGAGGGGGTTTCTCATTGTACTAAACCTCATACACATACACTTTTGAGGAATATTGGTCCTCAAGTTTTACAAGAGGGTACATTCCTACATAGGAACTTGTAATTTTTATAATAGTTAATCCTTTGTTAGAACCATGCCCCACAAGCATTCACAATTGGTCCTAATCGATGGTATCAAGACATGAAGGGTCTTTTTTTCTGCTACTAGGTTGTCTAGGATGTGCGGGGGGGGGTTTAGAAAACCTTCCCTAAAATAATGCATGGAATTGTAGAAGACATATAGTTGGCATAAATGTATATATATGTTGATCAAGACTTTTTTCATGTTATTGGCTTCTAATATGCCAGTAGTAAAGAATTGATGCTAAAGAAAAAGGAGTTTCCTCTGGTAAAACATTTATTCTACTATAACTATGCCATATGCAATGAGACTATCATATATAATAATCATTGATGCATTTGAAATCATATGTGCAACCATTGCTAATATTACATAATTAAATTGGACACCCAAAATAATATGCTTATTTGGAAAACTACATTATAGGTTCCATTCAAGTCATGTGACGAAATAGTGAAATAATTATAGGAAACAATTATAAAATAAAGGAGTAAGAGCAAGAGGTAAAATTAAAGATGTTTAGAGATAAATAAATAAATAAATTAAAAAAAAAAATCCATGGAAAAAACTTGTTTTAAAGTCTAGCACAAATATCAAGTGGCCATTATCCTACTTCTAAATTAAGTAAATATCATAACCATGATGTTCCTTAATATCTTATTATTTAAATACATAAACTATAACGTATACCAACTATAACAATACCGACTCGACTTGTTAGTAAAGGAACTAGAATAGAATATGATTGTGCTAATTTATTTCTTTTATTATTACAATAGGTAGTAGTATTATATTGTTGCGCTTAATTATTATTCTCAATCTAACCAGTAATTATTAGAAAATAGCATGATTAAATATAACGAGTAATTATTGAAAGAGAATATGATTAAATATGACGAGTAATTATTAAAAAATGAAAAGGATTATTTAGCGTGAGAAAAAACTATATTTACCGCCCAACCCATTTTAAGAAAGAAAACCATGAATAAGTTTTTAGATCAGGGCCGAAAAGAAAAGGCTTATTTAGCGCTAGCAACAAGTACATTCACTTCCCAACCCATTTCAAGAAAGAAATAACGAATAAGTTTTCAGATCATGGCCGAAAATAAAAGTCTTATTTAGCGCTAGAAACAAGTACTTTTACCGCCCAACACATTTAAAGAAAAAAAAGACAAACAAGTTTTCAAATCAGGGCCAAAAATAAAAGACCTATTTAGCACAAGCAACAAGTACATTTACTAACTAGCCCATTTCAAGAAAGCAAAGAAATAATATGCTTTGAGATAGGGTTGAAAAGAAAAGTCTTAATTAGTGCTAGCAACAAGTACATTTACTGCCAAACCCATTTCAAGAAAGAAAAGCACGAATAAATTTTTAGATTAGGGCTGAAAAGAAAATTATTATTTAGCTCGCCTAACCCATTTCAAGATTCAAGAAAGTGAAGCAAGAATAGGTCAAAGAAGATCTTACTAAAGATTTATCAATCAAATATGAATATGAATCTGACTCCAGTGGTTGATATTGTAAAGGATGATATAAATAGCCAACCTGTTGAATCGTAGGAGCCATATTTACTTTGTTGCCTTGAACTAGTTATTTTCCTGTGGTTTAGGGTATGTGAATTTCATTTCCACATTTCTGAAATAAAGGTGGTAAATATGGATAGTGACTGGATCAGGAGTCACATGACTCTAGATCGCAAGATGGATAGTGACTGTATCAGGAGTGACAAGACTATTATTTTTTTAAAACATATTCAAGAACCTTTAGAAAGAAAGAGGTTGAACTTGACCTTAATGGCCAACGGGATGTTAAAAAAAACTGGGAAGAACTCCTCTAGATGCCACTCTGGGAAGAACTCCGCTATATGCCACTCTACACCATTGTTCACCGTTCGATCCATTGTTAGACGATTGAACAATGATCTTCCATCAAATTAAACAGTTAGTAAAAAAAATAACAATTATTATCATTATTAAAGATAAACATGAAAACATTAAGAAAAACAATTGTTAATTAATAAAATAGTTATAATATTTAACAAAATACTGCAGGTCCCCTCCTATGCACGACAAGATCACTGATAACAAAGTGCTGTGTAAGGGGTTTAAAATTTAAAACATATTTTGATGATTTTTTCGGTAGAATCCTCGAGTTCCAATGTGATCTAGGTGGATATCGCTGGCCACCAACCTATTCCATTTGGACCCGCACCATCAATTCTTCTAGCTTTTCACTTTTAGCACAACTTACTAGTTTTAGCAGGTTGTCCGTTCATGAACTTTCAGAGCTATTTGGAGGACCTAATGAGCCACATGGATATTGGTGGCCACCCACCTATTCCATTTGGACCCGCACGATCAGTTCTTTCAATTTTATAGTTTCGGCACAACTTACTATTTTTAGGAGTTTTTCGGGACCTAAACTTCTGGAGCCATTTTGAGGCCCTACGTTTTTTTGGCATCATTTCTCCAGCGAATATGATTCCATTACTGAATCGATATTCACAGTAAACAGTTGTAGTCCTCGTATATATATTTATAATTATGTATCATATGCGTCAAAAGAAGAGAGGATGCCAAAGTTACAACCTCGGGAAGTTGAAACACCAATTTACCCAAACAGGGCCCATAGTTTTGGTGCTTCATCTCCTACGGTTAGGTTTTTGGATGTTTAGGGTTTTGCATTATTTCTCAACAATAAATAGGCTTTCGAGCCTCATTGTAACACAGTTCGTAGGCATGTAACCACAACATCCCTTCTCAAATATAAGCTACCAGTGCCCTAGATATTTTATTTCCATTCTGTCTATAAGCATATTTCTGTTATTTGATATTAATGAAATGAAGCATTATTTCTATTGCATCTCTGTGTTTATGTATATTTCTATATTTTATTGCGTTCTTGCATAAATTTGGATCAGTGGTATCAGAGGCGGTCTTCTCTTTCTCTCTTTTTATTTGCATGTCCCGAACACAATGAGGGTGTAAGGATTTAGGGCTCGATTTGGTTGAACCCTTGCAAGATCAGCCTTGCAAACCTTGACGACCTCCCATCGCAGAAGAAAATAAAGATGAGGGAGCAGGAGATCCTATCAAAATATTTCTCGAGGAGGCCCTTGAGAAACAAAGGAACTCGATCATGGATAGCTTTGCTCAAATCCTTCAACGACTGCCCACCTACGGCGCATCTGCATCCAACAGCCACTCTGGAGGTGCCACTCCCTTCAAGCTATAGGTAAACTATGACATTCCTATATTTGGAGGCTCGATAGATGCACACGCCATCAATAGATGGTTGAATTTGCTAGAAAGGTATTTTTCAGTCCATGATTTCTCCGACCGAGAAAAGATTATTTTTGCACTCCTTAAAGCCACCCCTCATGTCAAGGATTGGTGGGAAACATACTACAAGAAAAAGGACAAGGGGGAACCCTCTCTGCTCTCAGCCTCACCCACTTGGAATTCATTCCGATATGGCGTCAAGGAAAAATATTACCCTGTGGGGAGCTATGAGAACAAGTACGTCCAATGGACCACGTTGTGACAGCAAAGGGATCAAGATGTGCATGAAGTCATGAAATTGTTCCATTTCCTGCGCAGAAAGTTGGGTATTAAAGATTGAGAGAGAAATTTGGTGCTCAAGTACCGCAACTATCTACACAAACAAATTTAGGAGGAAATGGAGTTCCTCTTCATTACATTGCTTGGCATGACATATCGTAATGCTACCAAGATCGAGCTGAAATTTAAGCAGAAGAAGCGAGACTTTGGATCCGTAAACCTGAAGCCAGGGAAAGGCGCCCCCAAACAGCAGAACAAGGGCATGGCCAAAGTGGGGCGACTCAGAACAACACCACAAATCCAAATAAGGACACGGGTAACTAGTGGGAATTTCATAACATCCCCACTCACAACACAAACAAGTGTCAGACCAAACAGTCATTGGTGACCGAACTAAAGGCACCCGAATCAGATGCATGTTTTGATCCTGAGTGAGAACCAGACAGAGGAAATTCCAAAGGGAAGTAGATCATTGATGTGGATCCCAGTGCCATTGTTGCCACAACCAAGATCTAGAGGGAGGATCCTGAGGAGGGGGTGCACCTCTTCCATTCACAGATGTGGGTGAAGGGTTCTCCACTACAACTCCTTGTCGAAAGTGGAAGCCAAAAGAACCTAATTTCAGTAGATGTGATGAAGCATCTCATCCTACCCATGATAGCACACCTGCAACCATATACAATCAGGTGGCTTCAACCAGAGAGAGATTGTTGCGTCCGCCAGTAGTGCCGCCTTCCATACAGTATCAAACCATTCAAGGATAAGGTGTTGTGTGACGTTGCTCCTATGTATGTAGCTGATGTATTATGGATCAACCATACTTATGGAGGTGACATGTTTTGTATGAGTCTAGGCCTCGTGCCTTTATTATTACTTTGGGAAATAACTTGTACGGTATACCATAGGTAGTACCGCCTCCTACTATCTCTTTGACTACTACAAAACAATGCAGTAAGATTGTTTCCAAAACAAGGAAATTTATTTTCCTTACAACTCGCTCACAGGGAAAGAAGAATATTGTGGCTACAACCTCAAAACAGGCTACCCTGCACGGCTGCAATAGATGGATGAAGTCATGGAGGAATACAAGGACATTTTCTCCTCACTCACAGAAGTTCCTCTCCACTATCAGGACAAGCACTCCATTGATCTGACCCTCGATGCATCGCCTCTTGATGTTGTCATACCTCATACAAATACATAGACATAATCCACACATGTAATGTCTGAGGCTAATAAAGAAACCAAATTTACTAAATGCATCCAGCATGTCTGCCCACAGGTCGATGACATCTTTGACAAATATAATACCTAGTTCAAGAGAATTTACCTCATCTCATGGAGGATCTCAATGCAATGGGGAACATTACTTCGTAAGGAGGGAGGAATGATCCAGGTAGATATCAGTGGCCACCCAACTTTTCCATTTGGACCCGTACCATCAATTCCTGCAACTTTTGGCTTTCAGTACAACTTACTATTTTTAGTAGGTTAACAGTTCCTGAACTTTCAGAGTTGTTTGGAGGCCCTAATGAGCCAAATGGATATTAGTGGCCACCCACCTATTCCATTTGGACCCACACCATTAGTTCTTTGAGTTTTTCAGTTTCGGCACAACTTACTATTTTTAGCAGTTTTTCGGGTCCTAAACTTCTACAGCCATTTTGAGGTCGTACGTTTTTTGGCATCGTTTCTTTGGCAAATATGATTATGTTCCAAAATTGATAGTCACAGTCAGTAGTTGTAGTCCTGTAATATATCTTTCCAATGATGTATCATGTGCATCAAACGGAGATAGGATGCCAAAGTTACGACCCCAGGAATTTGAAACACCAATTTACCCAAACGAGGCCCATAATTTTGGCTCTTCTTCTCCTACGGTTAGGTTTTTGGATGTTTAGGGTTTTGCATTTTTTCTCAACAATAAATAGTCCTTCAAGCCTCATTGTAACACAGTTCGAAGGCATGTAGCCACCACATCTTTTTTTAGAGATAAGCTACCAGCCCCCTAGCTATTTTATTTCTGTTATGTCTTTAAGCATATTTCTATTATTTGATATTAATTAAATGGAGAATTATTTCCACTGAATCTCTATGTTTATGTATATTTATATATTTTATTGTGTTCCTACATAAATCTAGATCAGTGGTATCAGAGGTGGTGTGCTCTTTCTCTGTTTTTCTTTGCATGTCCCCAACGTGGTAAGGGTATAAGGAGTTAGGGCTCGATCTGGTTGAACCCTTGCAAGATCAGCCTCGCAAACCCCAATGACCTCCCATGGCGGAAGAAAATAAATATCAGGGACCAGGATATCCTATCAAAATATTGCTCAAGGAGGCCCTCGAGAAAAAAAGGAAAGCGATGATGGATAGCTTTGCTTATATCCTTCAATGGCTTCCCACCTACAACGCATCTACATCCAAAAACCACTCTTGAGGTGCCACTCCCTTCAAGGTATAGGTAAATTGTGACATTCATACATTTGAAGGCCAGATAGATATAGATGCCATCCATCGATGGTTTAATTTTCTAGAAGGGTATTTTTTAGTCCATCATTTCTCTGATCGAGAAAAGATTATTTTTGCACTCCTTAAAGACGCTCGCCATGTCAAGGACTGGTGGGAAACATACTATGAGAAAAAGGACAAGGGGTAACCCTCTCTATTCTCAGCTACACCCACTTGGAATTCATTCTAAGATGGCCTGAAGGAATAATATTACCCCGTTAAGAGCTATGAGGACAAGTACATCAAATGGACCACGATGTGGCAACAAAGGGATCAATATGTGCACGAGCTGACAAATTTGTTACCCTGCGCAGAAAGTTTGCTATTAAAGATTTAGAGAGACATTTGGTGCTCAAGTACTGCAACTATCTGCACAGACACATTCCGGATGAGATGTATTTCCTTAGCATTACATCACTTGGCATGAAATATTGCAATGTTTCCAATATCGAGCATAAATTTAAGCAAAAGAAGCGAGACTTTGGATTTGCGAATCCGAAGCCAGGGAAAGGCACCCCCAAACATCAGAACAAGGGGTAAGGCCAAAGTAGGGTGAATCATAACAACACCAAAAATAAAAAGAAGGACACGAGGAAGTGTTGTGAATTTCATAACAACCCCACTCATAGCACAAACGAGTGTTGGGCCAAACAGTCGTTGGTGGCCAAACTAAAGGCACCTGAATCTAATGCATGTTTTCATCCTGAGTCAGAACCAGATAGAGGCAATGAAAAAGGGTAGTAGATCATAGATGCAGATCCCAGTGCCATTGTTTCCACCTCCAAGATCCAGAGGGAGGATCCCGATGATCCTTAGGAGGGGGAGCGCCTCTTCAATTTGCAGATGTGGGTGAAGTGTTTTCCACTGCAATTCCTTGTCAATAGCAGAAGCCAGAACATCATTTTAGTAGAGATCATGAAGCGTCTTAGGCTACCAACTATAGCACACCCACAATTTTATACAATCTGGTGGCTTCATCCAGGTAGAGATCTTTGTGTCTCCTAGTAGTGCCACCTTTCGTACAGTATCAAGCCATTCACGGATGAGGTATTGCGCGATGTTGCTCCTATTGATGTAGTTGATGTATTATTGGGCCAACCATACTTAAGGAGGTGACATGTTGTATATGATTCTAGGCCTTGTGCTATTATTATTACTTTGGGAAATAACTTGTACAGGATACCAGAAGTAGTACCACCTCCTGCCATCTCTTTGACTACTGCAAAACAATGCAGTAAGATTGTTTCTCAAACTAGGAAATTTATTTTCCTTACAACTCGCTCACAAGGAAAGAAAAATATTGTGGCCACAACCTCAAAATAGAGCTCGCCTGCACGGCTGCAACAGATCCAGAAAATCATGGAGGAATACAAGGACATTTTCTACTCGCTCACTGAGGTTCCTCTACACTGTTGGGACAAACACTCCATTGATCTGACCCCTGACGCACCACTGCTTGATTTTTCCATACCTCATACAACTACACAAACATAATCCACATATGTACTATGTAAGGCTAATAAATAAACCAAATTTACTAAACGCATCCAAGACGTTCGCCTGCGGGTCCATGACATCTTCGAAAATTTTAATACCTAGTTCAAAAAAATTTACCTCATATCATGGAGGATCTCAATGAAATGGGGAAAATTTGTTCCTAAGGATGGAGGAATTATCTAGGTGGATATCGGTAGCCACCCACCTATTCCATTTGGACCCGCGCCATCAATTCTTGTAGCTTTTCACTTTCAGCACAACTTACTATTTTTAGTAGGTTGTTGGTTCCCAAACTTTCAGAGTCATTTGGAGGCCCTAATGAGCCACGTGGTTATTGGTGGCAACCCAACTATTCCATTTGGATGCACACCATCATTTATTTAATTTTTTCAGTTTCGGCACAATTTACTATTTTTAGTAGTTTTTCGGGTCCTGAACTTCTGGAGCCATTTTGAGGCCCTACGTTTTTTGGGCATTGTTTCTTTGGGGAATATGATTTCATTCTGGAATCAATATTTGTGGTCAAAAGTTCTATTCCTCGAATATATCTTCCTAACAATGTATCTTGTGTGTCAAATGGAGATACCATGCCAAAGTTACGACCCTGAGAAGTTGGAACACCAATTTACCCAAACAAGGCCCATAGTTTTAGGGCTTCATCTCCTATGGTTAGGTTTTTGGATGTTTAGGGTTTTTCATTGTTTCCCAAAATTAAATAGGCCTTCGAGCCTCATTTTAACATAGTTTAGAGGCATGTATCCACCACATCTCTTCTCATATATAAGCTACCAGCACCCTAGATAATTTATTTCCATTATGTCTATAAGCATATTTCTATTATTTGATATTAATGAAATGAAACATTATTTCTGATGCATCTCTATGATTATGTATATTTCTATATTTTATTGTGTTCCTGCATAAATCCGGATCAGTGGTATTAGATGCAGTCTGCTCTTTCTCTATTTTTCTTTGCATGTCCCCAACACGGTCAGGGTATAAGGAGTTAGGGCTCGATCTAGTTGAACCCTTACAAGATCAGCCTCGAAAATCCTAACGGCCTGCCATCGTGGAAGAAAATATAGACGAGGGAGCAAGAGATGCTATAAAAATATTTCTCGAGGAGGCCCTCAAGGAACAAAGGAACACGATGATGGATAGCTTTACTCATATCCTGCAATGACTACCCACCTACACTGCATCTGTATCCAATAGCCACACTCGAGGCGCCACTCCCTTCAAGGTACAGGTAAACTATGACATTCTTGTATTTTAAGGCCCAATAGATGTGGACGTCGTTGATAGATGGTTGAATTTGCTAGAAGGGTATTTTTCAGTCCATTATTTCTCCAACTAAGAAAAGATTATTTTTGCACTCCTTAAAGCTGCTCCCCATGTCAAGGACTGGTGGGAAACATATTGTGATTAAAAGGGACGAGGGGAACCCTCTCTTTTCTCAGCCACACCCAGTTCAATTTTTTTCCGAGATGACATCGAGGAAAAATATTACCCCATGGGGAGCTATGAGGACAAGTACATCCAATGGACACGCTGCAGCAACAAAGGGATCGAGATGTGTATGAATTGATGAATTTGTTCCATGCCCTATGCACAATGTTGGGTATTAAATATTCAGAGGGAAATTTGGTGCTAAAGTACAGCAATTGTCTTCACAAACACATTTAAGAGGAAATGGAGTTCCTCGACATTACATCGCTTCACATGGCATATCGCAATGCTGCCAAGATCGAGCAAAAATTTAATCAGAAGAAGCGAGACTTTGGATCTGTGAATCCAAAGCCAGTGAAAGTCACCCCCAAACCAGAGAACAAGGGGCAAGGCCAACGCGGGGTGACTTAGAAAAAAACCACAAGTCAAAATAAGGACATGAGGAAGTGGTGTGAATTTCATAACAGCCCCATTAACAACACAAACAAGTGTTGGGCCAAATAGTCATTGGTGGATGAACTAAAGGCCCTTGATTTAGATGGATGTTTTGATCCTAAGTCAAAACGAGACAAAGGCAATGAAAAAGGGAATCAAATCATTGATTCAGATCCCAGTTCCATTGTTTCCACCACCAAGATCCAGAGGGAGGATCCCGAGGATCGACATGAGGGGGAGCGCCTCCTCCATTCACAGATGTGGGTGAAGCATTCTCCACTGCAATTACTTGTTGATAACGAAATCCAAAACAACCTCATTTCAGCATAGTTCACTAAGTGGCTCGACCTACTGACCATAGCACAACTGCATCCGTATAAAATTGGGTGGCTTCACCCAGGTAGATATCTCCACGTCCCCTAGGAGTGTCGCCTTATGTACAGTATCAAGCCATTCATGGATGAGGTATTGTGTGATGTTGCTCCTCTTGATGTAGCTGATGTATTATTGGGCCAACCATACTTATGGAGGCGACATGTTGTGTATGAGTATAAGCCTCGTGTTGTTATTATTACTTTGGTAAATAACTTGTATAGGATACCAGAGGTATAACTGCCTCCTCCCATCTCTTAGAATACTTCCAAACAATGCAGTAAGATTGCTTCCCAAACTAGGAAATTTATTTTCCTAAAAATGAGCTCATGGGGAAAGAGGAATATTGTGGCCATGACCTCAAAACAGGGCTCCCATGCATGACTTCAACAAATGGAGAAAGTCATAGAGGAATATGAGGACATTTTCTCCTCACTCACAGAGGTTCCTCTACACTGTCAGGAAAAGCACTCCATTGATCTGACCCTTGACGTACCGTTTCCTGATATTGTCATACCTCATACAACTACACATATAGAATCCACACATCTATTGTCTGAGGCTGTTAAAGAAACCAAATTTACTAAATGCATCCAACATGTCTGTCTGCAGGTCCATGACATCTTTGAAAAATATAATACCCAGTTCAACAAAATTTGCCTCATCTCATGGAGGATCCCAATTCAATGGGGAAAATTTATTCCTAAGGATGGAGGAATGATCTAGGTGGATATCGGTGGCCACCCATCTATTCCATTTGGACCTGCACCATCAATTCTTGCAGCTTTTCACTTTCAACACAACTTATTATTTTTAGCAGGTTGCCGGTTCTTGAACTTTCAGAGTTGTTTGGAGGCCCTAATGAGCCACGTGGATATTGGTGACCACCCACCTATTACATCTGGACCCGCACCATATGTTCTTTTTGTTTTTCTTTTTCTTTACAACTTACTATGTTTAGCAGTTTTTGAGGCCATTTTGAGGCCCTACGTTTTTTGGCCATCATTTCTCCGACGAATATGATTCTTTTTCAGAAATGATATTCTGGGTCAGCATTTGATGTGTCATGTGCATCAAATAGAGAAAGGATTCCAAATTTACAACCCCGGGAAGTTGAAACACCAAGTTGCCCAAACGGGGCACATAGTTTTGGTGCTTCATCTCCTACAATTAGGTTTTTGGATGTCTAGGGTTTTATACTGTTTCTCAACAATAAATAGGCCTTAGAGCCTCATTGTAACATCCTTGCGAGGCATGTAGCCACCATATCACTACTCATAGATAAGCTACCAGTGCCCTAGATATTTCATTTCCATGATGTCTGTAAGAATATTTCTATTATTTGATATTAATGAAATGAAGCATTATTTCTGCTGCATCTCTGTGTTTATGTATATTTATGTATTTTATTGTGTTCCTGCATAAATCCGGATCAATGCTATTAGAGGCGGTCTGTTCTTTCTCTATTTTTATTTGCATGTCCCAAACACGGTCAGGGTATAAGGAGTTATGGCTCGATCTGGTTGAACCCTTGCAAGATCAGCCTCGAAAACCCCGACGACCTCCCATGGTGGAAGAAAAGAAATATGAGGGAGGAGGATATCCTATCAAAATATTGCTCGAGGAGGCTCTCGAGAAACAAAGGAAGGTGATTATGGATATCTTTCCTCAGATACTTCAATAGCTACCCACCTACGGCACATCTACATCCAATAGCCACTCTGGAGGCGCCATTCCCTTCAAGGTACAGTTAAATTGTGGCATTCGTGTATTTTAAAACTAGATATATGCAGATGCCGTCAATAGATGGTTGAATTTTATAGAAGGGTATTTTTCAGTCCATGATTTCTCTGACCAAGAAAATTTTATTTTTGCACTCCTTAATGTCGCGCGCCATGTCAAGGACTAGTGGGAAATGTACTGTGAGAAAAAGGATGAGGGGTAACCCTCTCCATTCTCAGCCGCACCCACTTAGAATTCATTCCCAAATGGAATCAAGGAACAATATTACCCCGTGGGGAACTATGAGGACAAGTACATCTAATGGACCACGCTGCGGTAGTAAAGGGATCAAGATATGCACAAAATGATGAATTTCTTCCATACCCTACATACAAAGTTGGGTATTAAAGATTGAAAGAGACATTTGGTGCTCAAGTACCATAGCTGTATGAAAATACACATTCAAGAGGAAATGGAATTCCTGGACATTACATCGCTTTTCACAACATATCACAATGCTGCGAGATCGAGCAAAAATTTAAGTGTTTGGCCAAACAGTCGTTGGTGGCCAAATTAAAGGCACCTAAATCAAATGCATGTTTTGATCCTGATTCAGAACTAGATAGAGGAAATGAAACAGGGAAGTAGATCATTGATGCAGATCCCAGTACCATTGTTTCCACCACCAAGATTGAGAGGAAGCATCCCGAGGATCGACAGGAGGGGTAGCGCCTCCTCCATTCATAGAGGTAGTTGAAGGGTTCTCCACTGAAATTCCTTCTCGATAACGGAAGCCAAAAGAACCTCATTTCAACATAGGTCTTGAAGTGATTCGGCCTACTGACCATAGCACACCCGCAGTCATATACAATCGGGTGGCTTGACCCAGGGAGAGATCTCTATGTCCACCCTCAGTGTTGCCTTTTGTATAGTATCAATCTATTCACGGATGAGGTATTATGTGATGTTTCTCCTCTTGATGTAGTTGATGTATTATTGGGTCAACCATACATATGGAGGAGACGTGTTGTGTATGATTCTACGCCTCGTGTTGTTATTATTACTTTTGGAAATAACTTTTACATGATACCACAGGTAGTACCTCCTCATGCCATCTCTTTGACTACTGCAAAACAACGCAGTAAGATTGTTTCCCAAATTAGGAAATTTATTTTCCTTACAACTCGCACACAGGGAAAGAAGAATATTTTGGCTGGAACCTAAAAATAGGGCTCCCTTGCACGGCTGTAGTAGATGGATAAAGTCTTGGAGGAGTACGAGGACATTTTCTCCTCACTCACATAGGTTGCTTTACACTGTTAGGACAAGCACTCCATTAATCTGACCCCCGATGCACCGCCACCTCATGTTTCCATACCTCATACAACTACATAGATATAATCCACACATAAAGTGTCTGAGGCTGAGAAAGAAACCAAATTTACTAAACACATCCAGCATGTCTGCCCGTAGGTCCATGACATCTTCAACAAATATAATACCTAGTTCAATAGAATTTGCCTCATCTCATGGAGGATCTCAACACAATGGGGACCATTTATTCCTAAGGACAGAGGAATGATCCAGGTGGATATTGGTGGCCACGCACCTATACCATTTGGACCCGCACCATCAATTCTTGCATCTTTTCACTTTCAGCACAACTTACTGTTTTAAGCAGGTTGTCGGTTCCTGAACTTTCAGAGCCGTTTTGAGGCCCTAATGAGCCACGTGGATATTGGTGGCCACACACCTATTCCATTTCGATGTGCACCATCAGTTCTTTTTGTTTTTAAGTTTCGCCACAACATACAATTTTTAACAGTTTTTCGAGTCCTCATCTTCTGGAGCCATTTTGAGGCCCTACATTTTTTGGGCCTCGTTTACCCAAAGTTACAACCCCGAGAAGTTGAAACACCAATTTACCCAAACGGGACCCATATTTTTGGTGCTTCATCTCCAATGGTTAGGTTTTTGGATGTTTGTGGCTTTTCATTGTTTTTCAATAATAAATAGGCCTTCGAGCCTTATTGTAACATAGTTTGGAGGCATGTAGCCACCACATCTCTTCTCAAATATAAGCTTCCAGCACCCTAGCTACTTTATTTCCATTATGTATGTAAGCATATTTTTGTTATTTGATATTAATTAAATGAAGCATTATCTCTGTTGCATCTCTGTTTTTATGTATATTTCTGTATTTTATTGTGTTCCTGCATAAATTGGGATCAGTGGTATCAGAGGCAGTCTCCTCTTTCTTTATTTTTCTTTGCATGTCCCCAATGCAGTCAAGGTATAAGGAGTTAGGGCTTGATCTAGTTGAACCCTTGCAATATTAGCCTCACAAACCCCAATGACCTCCCATGGAGGAAGAAAAGAAAGATGAGGGAGTAGGAGATTCTATCAAAATATTGGTTGAGGAGGCCCTCGAGAAAAAAAAAGGAGCCCGATGATGGATATCTTTGCTCAGATCCTTCAACGACTGCCCACCTTCGACACATCTACATCCAACAGCAACTCTTCAGGTGCCACTCCCTGCATGGTACAAGTAAACTATGACATTCATGTATTTGAAGACCAAATAAATGCAGACTCCGTTGATAGATGGTTGAATTTGATAGAAGGGTATTTTTCAGTCCTTGATTTATTCGACCAAGAAAACATTATTTTTTCACTCCTTAAAGCCGCCCCCCATGTCAAGGACTGGTGGAAAATGTACTGCGAGAAAAAGGACGAGGGGGAACCCTCTCTATTCTCAGCTGCACCCACTTGGAATTTTTTCCGAGATGTCATGAAGGAAAAATATTACCCTATGGGGAGCTATGAGGACAAGTGCATCTAGTGGACCACGCTACGGTAGGAAAGGGATCAAGATATGCATGAAATGACGAATTTGTTCAATACATTGCTCACAAAGTTGGGTATCAAATTTTTAGAGAGACATTTGGTTCTCATGTACTGAAGTTGTATGCATAGACACATTCAGGAGGAAATGGAGTTCCTCGAAATTACATCACTTTCCATGGCATATCACAATGCTGCAAGATCGAGTAGAAATTTAAGTGAAAGAAGCGAGACTTTTGATCCGCGAATCCCAAGCTAGGGAAGAGCATCCCCGAACTGCAGAAAAAGGGGCAAGGCCAAAGTTGGGTGACTCAGAACAACACCAAAAATACAAAGAAGGACACAGGGAAGTGGTGTGAATTTCATAACAACCCCACTCACAACACAAATGAGTGTTGGGCCAAATAGTCATTGGTGGCCGAACTAAAGGCACCTGAATCATATGCATGTTTTGATCCTGATTCAGAACCAAACAGAGGAAATGAAAAAGGGAAGCACATCATTGATGTGGATCCCACTTCCATTTTTGCGACCACCAAGATTCAGTGGGAGGATCCCGAGGATCCAGAGGAGGGGGAGCACCTCTTCCATTCATAGATGTGATTGAAGGTTTTCCACTACAATTCCTTGTCGATAGCGGAAGCCAAAAGAACATCATTTCATCAGAGGTCATGAAGTAGTTCGGCCTATCAACCATAGCACACCCGCAGCCCTATATAATCAAGTGGCTTCACCCAGGGATAGATATCCATGTCCACCATCAGTGTCACCTTTTGTACAGTATCAAGCCATTCACGGATGAGCTATTATGTGATGTTGCTCCTCTTGATGTATTTGATGTACTATTGCGCCAACTATACTTATGGAGGAGACATTTTGTGTATCGTTCTGGGTCTTGTGCTATTATTATTACTTTTGGAAATAACCTGTACATAATACAAGAGGTAGTACCGCCTCCTACCATATCTTTGACTAGTACAAAACAACGCAGTAAGATTGTTTCCCAAATTAGGAAATTTAGTTTACTTACAACTCGCTCATGGGAAAAGAATAATATTGTGGCCACAACCTCAAAATAAGGCTCCCATACATGGCTGCAACAGATGGAAAAATTCATGGAGGAATATGAGGAAATTTTATCCTCACTCACACAGGTTCCTCTACACTATCAGGACAAGCACTCCATTAATCTAACCCCCGACGCATCGTTGCCTAACGTTGCCATACCTCATACAACTACACAGACAAAATCCACACATGTACTGTCTGAGTCACCTAAAGAAACCAATTTTACTAAACGCGTCCAACATGTCCTGTTGGTTCGAGGGGTCCTGACCCAGTTTCGGAGGTGAAGTTTTGCCAACAAACCCCTATACTACTGGCCCTTTTGGCAGTGACCCACGTGCGTAGATCAAAGTCTCACCCGAAGCAATATGGGAGGGTGCTGGAACCAGGTTTCCATGCCCTGAGAGAGAGGGTAGGTAATAACGCAGGTCTGCAATTATCAAATCTATATCAAAGGGTGATTTGCAGGGTTCTATAATGTAACCAGATTATGGTTCTTATCAGTCTACTCTAGCAGTTTCGCATCCATTTGCGTATCATCAATTACAACCATAAAACAGCATAATTGTAGCCGATATTGTCAACACATATAGTTCGCGTTCATTAACAAAGATGCAATTAGGAAATGCAACAACAATCTTATCACAGTAATATACTAAGTGGAGATGCTTTCATATCATAGAGATAAAACAAATGAGATTGTAGCTTAATCAAATAATCCTAGTTCACATCAATCACAACAAAACAGATACAGATAACATCACACATTTCAGCAATACTTTAGGTATATTATTTATCAAAATCCTCTTACATTCCCCGAATACCACCTGTGCACACAGCCAGCAGGGTCCGCACATAGCAGGACAGAGGATCTCCACGCACACAGCCACCAAAAGTCCTAACCCAAACAACCCAACCCAAGATCTAGCAATTCATACTTCGCATCAATCTCTATTCATTCTCTACCTCTCGACTCAAAAAAGGTTCAACTATTTATACTACTTTATCCTACGCATCTAATGGTCCAAAAACCATGGTTTGTGAACTCTTGGTCTACCATTGACCCGCTTAAAATGCAATAGGGGCTTTGACCCACCGAAAAATCCCTGCGCTAGAATAAATATAATAAAAAATATACAAAATCGACCAGATTCGCAGCTTTGTAGGTGACCCTGCTCCAACATGTTCGCCCGTAGGTTCGTGACATCTTAGACGAATCTGATGCCGAGTTCAACAAAATTTAGATCATCTCATGGAGGATCTCAATGCAATGGGGACCATTTCCTCCTAAGGAGGGATGAATGATCCAGGTGGATATCAGTGGCCACCCACCTATTCCATTTGGACCTGCACCATAAATTCTTTTGCTTTTTGATTTCAGCACAAATTACTTTTTTGAGCAGGTTGTTGGTTCCTGAACTTTTGGAGCTGTTTGGAGGCCCTAATGAGCCACATCGATATTGGTGGCCACCCACCTATTCTAATTGGACCTACAACATCATTTTTTTTAGTTTTTTAGTTTTGTCACAAGTTACTATTTTTAGCATTTTTTCAGGTCCTAAACTTTTGGAGCCATTTTGAGGCCCTAATTTTTTTGGGCATCATTTCTCTAGCGAATATGATTGCATTCGAGAATTGATATTCATTATCAGCATTTTTAATCCTCTCATAGATCATTCTAACGATGTATCATGTCCGTGAAATTGAGATAGGATGGCAAAGTTACGACCCAAGGAGGTTGAAACACCAATTTACCCAAACGGGGCCCATAGTTTTGGCACTTCATCTCCTATGGTTAGGTTTTTGGATGTTTAAGGTTTTTCATTATTTCTCAACAATCAATAGGCCTTCAAGCCTCATTGTAACACAACTAGGAGGCATGTAGCCACCACATCTCTTCTCAGAGATAAGCTACCAATGCCCTAGCTATTTTATATCCATTATGTCTGTAAGCATATTTTTGTTATTTGATATTAATGAAATGAAGCATTATTTCTATTGTATATCTGTGTTTATCTATATTTCTATATTTTATTGCGTTCCTACATAAATCTGGATCAGTGGTATCAGAGGCAGTCTGCTCTTCCTTTTTTTATTCTTTTCATGTCCCCAACACGGTCAGAGTATAAGGAGTTAGGGCTCAATTTCGTTGAACCCTTGCAAGATCAACCTCACAAACCTCAATGACCTCCCATGGCAAAAGAAAAAAAAGATGATGGAGCAGGAGATCCTATCAAAAGAATGATTGAGGAGGCCCTCAAGAAACAAAGGAACACAATGATGGATAGCTTTGCTCAAATCCTTCAACGACTGCCCACCTACGGCGCATCTGCATCCAACAGCTACTCTGGAGGTCCCACTGCATTCAAGGTACAGGTAAACTATGAAATTCCTATATTTGAAGGCCAGATAGATGCATATGCCGTAAATAGATGGTTGAATTTCCTATAAGGGTATTTTTCAGTCAATGATTTCTCTGACTGAGAAAATATTATTTTTGCACACCTTGAAGCTACCGCCAATGTCAAGGACTAGTGGGAAACATACTGTGAGAAAATGGATGAGGGGGAACCCTCTCTATTGTCGGTCGTACCCACTTGAAATTTGTTCCGTGATGGCATCAAGGAACAATATTACCTCGTGGGGATTTGTTACATAGCATTTTTTCACTGTCCCTCCAATCCCCGTCTTGCTCATTGGAGGGTCATTTCCGTGATCAATAAGTAGTGTCATGCTTTGCAAAGACAATAATTATATCCCTTTACATGAGATTAATATTCCTTTTGTTGACAGTTCCCGAAGCAGATATTCAAAAACCCTTTTTTTTTCCTTGGCGCGAGTATTCAGTTATTCCCTCACGCCGAAGAGGAAGATTAGCACTGGGCCACATGCCAGCTGGTGCTTTGTCTCAGTTAGCCACCTGCGTCGAGTTTTTTATAGATTTTTTTTTTTAAAATAGAGGCATATATTCCACTCTAAAAACTTCTAGGATGAGTCATTAGGAGTGGTTGAACTGAATAAACCATGGACTCCCTCCTTTAGTTTATGGTTTCCACCTCTTATGGGAACTCCCTAAATGATAGGCCTCCCTCCCACCTTTGCAGGGATCCTAACCTCCTCATATTCCTTTATAAAAAGAAGCTATCTCTCTTTGCATAAGCTAGTTGAACGTGGAGAATTGAACATACTATAGCTGAACTATTGAAGAGATAGAATAAGAAGGAATTATGTTGAGAGAGCTTGAGTCCATGCCTTCATCCCGTCCAAATTCCCTGACAAGCATCTGAGACGCGCTTCGGCTAAACCCCACAGGAGGAGACTGCGACGTCAAATCATTCATTGTAACTATTCCTTCTATCAATTCATAAGCATGAATATTGTTTGGTTCCCATTTTGTATTGTGTTAGATGTTTAATGCAATATGCTTAGCCCTCTTTAACTTGCTAGTAGTCATGAGTGAAAGTATTATGTCGTATGTTGTTCTTGTTTACTGTTCTATGTGCAGGTACCTGAGCATGACTGCAGAAGGATTGTGACTTGCCAAGGCAGGAGCGAGAGGCCACCACCACTACAGTCATGACGACAGCGTTGGATTCCAGTTAGGTCGATCTACCGTGTCCTCTTTTCATTCAGTAATCAGGAATCAACACTCTAGCATGTCTCTTTGTTTCTAGACCCACTCTAGGGCTAGAGGGATCGCCTCTGTTTGCAGAGAGGATTTACTTGATTAACAAATTGGTGACTCCACTGGGGATTCAGTGTGAGTTTGTCATTTCATCTTGTTGGGTCAATTTCAATCATTGATTTTCTTATCTTTCTTTTTTTGTTTTCTTGCTTAGTTTATATCCTCTATTCAGCTCCAGAGTGTCAAGATTAACCTCTTCTCATTGAATTTTGGTTTTTCCCTTTTTCCCATAGTCATTCGGCTTGGCGTGCTTTTTGTCTGAACAGTCACACCAATTGGCATAGGTTGTTTTTGTTGCAGTAGTGCCAACCCCTGTTTGGCACAAATTACAGCCTTATAGTCGCACCGAGCTCTGTAGGATTTGGTTTTACCTCCTTAATGAGTCCTTTGGTCAATTTTGCTTGCTTATAGGTTATTGTTTATGTGTAATTATGCCTTTGGGACTGTTTTGACTGTTGTTGACTTGTTTTTCTTAGTTGTTTTCCCATCTTCTTGTCGGTGTAAATTGAGGCCTTGGGGTTCTTAAGTGTCTTGGTGCACTGAGCCTTTTGTTTGGAAATTAAGTCTTTTTGATTATTTTCAGTCTCATTCTGGGGTCGATTTCGCTAAGTTTTCTGGATCCTTTTGAGTGATTTCTTTGCTTGAAGGATTATTTAATTTTTCAATTGATTCTCTTCTCCTTGTTTCTCCAAGCATAGATTACATTACTTGTTTTGGGTGGTTCTGAAAACTTTATTTTGGTTTGGAAGATTTTATCATTAGTTTGAGTGCTTTCTTGTGTTTGTTTTGTGTTTCGTTTAGTCATTCAATTTCGATTCTTACACAATACTCAAGCTAGTGTTTTTTTGCATTTTTTCATGTAATCAATGCATCATGTACTTAATTTCAATGAAAAATAAAATAAAATAAAAAATATTTTGCATTCTTTCTTTGCATCGAAAGTGAAATATTCTTTTGCATAACTAGCGTTTGATAGTCTAGGAAAGAGTTTAATTTTCATTTGATTATGTTAGATGCATTAGTGGATTTCTTCACATAATTTCATTGTTTTCTATTATATGAAAGATCTCTATCCTTCTCGTAACTAGCATTCATTGAATAAAAAATGATGTTCATTTGCATATAGTTTGCATTTAGGAAATTTGAGATCCAAATTTGATAAGGCCTTAAAACTGAAACATAATCCAAGATCAACTTTAAAATTCATTTAATTAACCTAAGGAAGCATTGAAACCTAACGAAACATTTTTAGTGGTCTAGGCTAGAGATGTGTTCTGGCGTATTAAAACCTAGTAGGTATCGTTCGCCATCCGGCTTTAGACAGTGCTAGTACGGACTTGTGCTCCCCGTACCGTCGAGTATATAAAGGGAGACCCCTATAGGTTGCAATTATTTTATCCATAGGAAGCTGATTCTGCCACGTTATGACCATGATACACTGAACACAACATTTGGGAGACTACCTGCATGTACTTTAACTCCTTGGTCATTTATTTTTCATTTGATCACCAAGGTGTATATGGCAGTTCATGGAAACCTAGTATACCCTCTTTCTTAGAGTACCAGAGCTGTCATTTTGATATTTTCATGACTCTTTAAAAAGAGAAGAGATCACCGAGCACTTTTCCTTTCACGCGCGTTTAAAATTGAAAGTGACTAGAGTCATCTTCTGTCTATTTCTCAACTCTTAAAATATGAAACAACAAAATATGGTTTCAGTGTCATTAAATTAATCTCCTATGATCACACTCCCATTAAGAGTTTTATTACTTGGCCTATTGTTTTTTTCCTTAGTTTTTGATCTTGGAGCCTTATATTGGTTATCTTTTTTCCTTTCTATTTTGATATACAGTCATAGTGGTGGAACTACCAGTTTCGTCGTCCTCACTGCCTCCTAGTGGTAGTTTTTTTTTGGACGTTTCTTTTGAAACCCCTTAGTCCACTAGGTCTTTCAAGTTTGCGTAGCCTATTCTCCCATCTGTCCTGCCTCTTGCTACTCAATCTCCTCCTAAAGAGCCAGTTGAATTCAATTGGCCTCCTTTTGGGGCTTGTTCTAGTTTTGGGGAAGAAGGAGATTTTCCTCTTACATTGGGCTCACCATTTTCTACTACTACTGTGCCTCCTATTCCCCGTAGTATTTTTGAAGATCATACAACGGAGTCAGACATGGCTTCATCCAGTCCTGTTGGTAGTCAAGGAATGCCTATTTCTGCAAGAGAATATTAGGTTTTTACAGAAGATGTCCCGCATGTTTCTACTCAGTCTTCTCCACCTTTGGGGTTACTTTTTCCTGGATATAGGTCCTTGAGAAAATTATGTCTGGTGTTGCTTCCATAGCACAATCCAGCACAATAAATCCTCCTCAGAGTTCGGTCCTTCCTTCGTTAGGACTATCACCTTCGACACCTGGTTCGTCGATTACTGTTACATCTATTCCAATCCAACCGACTGTCTGTGTGGCTTCATCCACATCAGTTGTTACCACTCATTCGTCAGGATCTTTTCACACTCGCAGGTCTATTTTTCTCAATCCTATGTGGCATGTTAATCCTAGTCCCAGTAGATCACAATCTAGTGTCGTGGAGGCCCTGCCTGCTTCTAGTGTAGTTTCTACTACTCTTGTGATTCCTTGCAGCCTTAATTTTGAAGAGTATATGTTGGTTGTTCAGCATCATAGCTCTTAGGGTTCTCAGCCATTTCAAGCTCCTAATAATCCTTAATTCCATCGCTGTGATGTTGTTGGTAATCTCATTTATTCATTCCTGCATCATTACGATGTGTATCGTAATATTGTCTATTTTCCTCCTATTGATCCTCATCAAGCTATTTATTATCCTTATCAGATCGTTGCTCATCTTGGACCCACCTTACCTATGCAACCCTCTAGCTTGCAAGGACAACCCTCACAGGGACAGACTTTAGCTCAGTAGGGCCCTACCTCTAGTCCACAGGGACAACCATATGGTCCACAAGGCCAACCTTTACAAGGTCGACCTTTGGTCCAACATGGTCAACCCTACGGTCCGTCTAGTCAGCCTCAGAATCAGCCAAGACCATCTTCTGCTCTTGGGGGGTAAAACTATCTGCTACAAGGACAACCTTTGGCATCACAACTGCCACCATACGTTTCGTATGGCCAAAACTTTGTGTCACAAGGAAAACCCTATGCTCCTCCTCCAGGTCAACCTGGTCCAACGCAACCAACAGGACAAACTTTCCCACAAGGATAGCCCGGTGGCACTCAGTACTCGGTTCAACTAGCTCAACAACTGATTCAACCTATTGCTCAGCCGGTTCCATCATTTCAGTAGCTAGTTCTACCTACTTCCAGTCAGCCAAGTTAGCTTGCTCAGCAGCCCACTCAACCTGCTCAGCCAGGTCCACCTGCTATTACGCTCAAAGTTCATAACAACCGGTATATAGTGCACCCCGGGTTTCTTACCCTCAAAATCAACTTGTATATCATCAACCTCAAATCCATGCTTACATTTCGTAGCAGACTCCATACACTTCTCAGGAAGGACCTTAATGGTCTACTCCGACTCAATATCCTGGTGCTCAACCTCAGTATCCACCGAGTTATCCTGCTTCTAACATGTATGGTCAGAATCTTCCGGGACAGAATGCATGGGGACAGAATCCCCCTCGGACTGGGTGGAATGTAAACACGGGTCCTTACCAAAGACCTTCGATGACTTTCAACACTCAATTACTGTTTCTTGTTATGTTGGAATTACCTGATGTGTCAAAGTTAATGAATGATCCTATTCTTCATAACCTGTATTGGCCTCTGGTTCTGACCAAGATTCCTAGTGATTGTCCTAAATTTGAGGGAAAATCTGGCAAAGACCCCTAGGTGCATGTTATGACTTACCATTTGTGGTGTTCCTCTAACTCTTGGGTTGATGATTCTATTCGACTCCATATTTTCTAGCGAACTCTTATTGGTGCCGCTGCAAAGTGGTACATTGAGCTATCTCATGGCATCTTCCAAGATTTCAATTCATTAGCCATGGCATTCCTTATGCATTTTCAGTTACCAGTCTGCTATGAGACTGGGATGCACCTCCTCACTTCATTGAAACAGGACCGAGCTACTCATATCTCGGATCATATTCATGAGTGGTGACGTCATCGTCACATGATCAAATTTGAAATACTTGATCAGCTTATGAGAGATTGGTTCACCACCTCCTTTGTCAATCCAATTGCAAAATACATAGCTATGGGGGAATGTGTAACCGAGGAACAAGCCATTGCTTACGCCCAATACCTTGATCTTATGTACTCTCAGTCTGGCACATTAAATGATATCTTTCCTGATGCTCCCCGACCCAGAACTTCTAAACCACCAACGGTTCCATCTGTCAATGGTATTATTGGTTATGTGTCTCAAAATTCTCAGAAGTATTCTTCCTCAAACTCTGGGAAGCCGAAGTCAGCTTCTTCCAATAATGTTGCTTCTTAGTCCACTTTGAATTCTGGAAAACCCGCAGAAGTTAATGCCATTCAGGCTAATCCTATGGACAACGCTTCTAAAGGTAAAAAGAAGGGTAAAGGTAAGGCCAAAACCGATGCCCCAAAATAGGACTCTCAGAAACCTCGTGCTGGTGATGGTTCTCAACGCAAACCGAAGTACCCTTTTTTGATTTTTGATGATGAGCACTTCACCAAGGACTATCCTAGATGATCCGAAGTGAGCCACTTTATCAAAGGCACCCAGGGAACTCCGACCATTCTTAAAGAACCCTTCCCATATCAGTAGACTTAGATGGTAGAGAAACCTCAGTCCTCTGCCCCATTTGTCTCTTAGGTGTTCATGATGAATGGTTCTGCAGCCATTTCTATTACTACTCGGTCGAAATATTATACTAGATCGTGTCAGGCCACGGGGAAGGAGATCAATGATGGTCCTCCTGCTCTGCCTGTTACTGGCCCTCTTGAAATTGAAAGGCCTAATGCTGAATCCATTGTACAACCACCATCCAAAGGTGTACTTCACAAGTCTTCTTATAATCCCAATGCCTGTGCCTCTCACCATTACAATATTGTTTAGGATTTAGCTCAGGCTCCATCCACGATGTCCGCATTAAAAGTACTTCAGAATTTTCCGTCTCAGTGAAGAGCTTTGTTATATGCAATTAGCGGGATTGATCGTGTTGATACTAGCCTTCTTTCTTTGAATTTAGATAATTTTGTTCCACGACTTCCGCACCAGATTGCGCTCATTATTCAAGTTGTTATTAATGGTATCGACATCCATCGACCAATTGTCGATGAAGGTACATCAACCTATGTCATGTCATCTTCGTGCTGGAAATCTATTGGTTTTGCAGCCCTGAATTCATCACCAAATGCTCTTGAAGAATTTGATGGATGAGAATCAAAACCTTTAGGTTTTCTCACTAGTTTACCGATTACTCTGAAAGGGAAGATAGTCAATGTCGAGCTAGAAGTCATTGATGCTAAACTCAATTATAATCTTCTCCTCAATCTTAGTTGGACTCACTCCATGTTATGTTTTACGTCCACTCTCTTTCGTGTTCTGAAATTTCCACACAAAGGAAATATTGTTACTATTGATCAATCATCTTTCTTCACCTCCTCTTCTGAGAACAACATTTTTTATGTGGACTAGATTCCTACTCCTTACAAGAGTGTAGGGTTGGGTCTTTTTAAATATCCTACCCTCATGGGTATTTTTCCTCTTCCTCCAACAAATAATTTTCAAATCCATATGATCTCTTGGTTTGATGACACATGGATTATTCCTTCTCTTGAACAGATCGATTCCTTCAAAGATTCGATGCCTTTGAATCTGATTGAGATTGATTATTATGAACTCATCGTGGCTTTGGAAGCTCTGTCCTCTCATCGTGCTCCTTTGAGCATGTCTCTTGAAATTTATTCTCAATCCCCCTGCCTTGGAAATTCGGATTCACCTAATCCATTGATTGAAGTATTACCCTCCGATGAAGCCATCATGGAAACCATGTCTCTCGAGGATCTGCCATGGGATGATGGTCATCATCGTTCCTCATTCATTCCTGGCCTCGGGGCCATGCCTACTTGTCTTGAGCGTTTTGCATCTCAGGTTCCTTCTCCTCTGCTTCAAATGCCTATTCTGACACATTATGTCTTTATGGAAGGTAAATTAAGTGATATTACACAGACGATGCTCATAGACATTTCTGTTAAATCGGGAATCGTCGAGAGCATCCATATCGGGGTCACTTGTTCTTCTGATGAAGTACAAGTTTATACTAGCCTTTTTCGCAAGTTCTGTGATGTATTGCATGGTCCTATGAATAAATGCCTAGCATTGACCCTAGTATAGTGGTGGATGAAATACCTACTTACCCTGGTTCACAGCTTTTTCGCTAGCATCTTCATCCGGTGCACCCTAGAAAAGCTGCTGCCATTAAAGGTGAAGTTGAAAAACTTCTCAGAGCTGGTTTCATTTATCTGATTCCTTTGACAGAATGGTTCTCTAATATTGTTCATGTAGATAAGAAATACGGAACTATTTTCATCTGTGTTGATTATCGTGATATTAATCGAGCTTGTCCCAAGGATAATTATCCTCCTCCCATTATCGATCAAATCATTGATGACTGTGCTGGGAGTGAGATTTTTTCCCTCATAGATGGTTTTTCTGGTTACAATCAGATCACAATCAGATTATCATTCTCCCAACTGATCAACATAAGACTACCGTTATCTGTCCTTAGGATAATTTTTCTTATAAGAAGCTCCCTTTTGGCTTAAAGAATGTTGGGGCTACATTTCAATGAGCGATGTCGTATGATTTTCGCAATATTCGTCACGTAATTCAACTTTATCTAGATGACCTTCCCACTCATTCAGCTAAGCATATGGATCATCTTGACCATCTTCGTCAGATTTTCATTATCGACGTTACAATATTTGGATTAATCCGCACAAGTGCATCTTCTGCGTTCATTCTGATAGGCTCTTAGGGTTTATCATGTCCAAAGACAGAATTCACCTAGATCCATTCAAGGTTGAGGCTATTATTAATCTCCCCTCTCCTTCCTCATTACATCAGTTGCAAAGTTTGCAAGATAAGGCTAATTTTCTATGTCGTTTTATACCTAACTATGCAGAAGTGGCTAGAGGATACACCTGATTATTAAAGCAGGGTGTCTCATTCTGTTGGGATGAGATTTCTTAGAAGTATTTTGAGGCCCTGAAGACATTACCTGTCAATTCTCCTCTGTTGTGTCCTCCTAACTATCATCGTGATTTTTCCCTTTATTTAGCCGCCGATTTTAGCATGATTTCCATGGTTTTGGCACAAGACGATGATGACAGTAATGAGCATGTTATCTGTTACTTGTCTCATAACCTTCTCAATCCTGAGACACGCTATGCACATGTTGAGAAGATAGTGTTAGCTGCAATTCAAGTAGTTCAGCATTTTCGTCATTATATTCTTTTGCGTATGGTGACTGTGATTTATGATTGCAACCCCATGACCTATATATTGTCTCAAAAATTGATGGGGGGGGGATAATTGAAGTGGATTGTCATCCTCCAAGATATTGATTTGGAATTTACTGCTGCCAAGTCGAAGAATTCATTAGTCTTTGCTGATTTGTTATGTTCCCTACCTTCAGACTCTCCTTCGTCTCATTCTAAGGGATACATTCCAGACGATACGATTTTCTTGATTAGCACCCTCGATTTGTGGTACGGTGATATCATTGTTTATCTCTAGACTTATGCTTTCTGATCTACGTTGATGAAGGATGCTCGCTGACGCATCCATCATCAGTCACAACCTTATCGTATAGTTGGAGATACACTTGATCGTGTCAGAGTGGATTCCATTCTTCGTCAATGTTTGACTCTTGAGGAAGCTAAGAAAGCCCTAAATGATTGTCACAGTCGCCTATGGTGGTCACATGTCTGTTTATGCCATTGAAGAGAAGATTCTTCGTGTTGGTTATTTCTTGCCTTCTATCTTCAAAGACTTCATTATCCTGGTTTGTAAATGTCATGATTTCCAAATTTATCACCGCAAGATGTGTGTGTCACCTCTTCCTCTTCATCTTGTAATTACCATTGGTCCCTTTGTGAAGTGGGACATCAATTTTATGATGTGTAACCCTCACTCGGCTGTGGGGCATGCTTATATTATCATAGTCGTGGACTGCTTCACCAAATGGACCGAAGCAATGCCTACACTTGCCGATGACGATAAGACAGCTGCTCAATTCATATTCAATCACATCATTGCTAGGTTTGGTGTCCCTCAAGCCATCGTTACCAATCATGGTTGCCATTTTCTGCATTACATGGTGGCGGAGTTGAGTTCTAAGTTGGGTCTGCATCACGACAGCTCAACGCCGTACTATCCTCAGGCCAATGGCCAGGTAGAAGCCTTAAACAAATTTTTTGTTACCATAATTCAGCGTATGATTTGGATCTATAAATCCAATTGGAATCTCATGTTATTTTTAGGTCTTTGGGCATACCAAACCTCAGTTAAAACTGCAACTAGATTCACCCCTTTTCAGTTAGTTTATGGTCTGGAAGCTACACTTCTGATTAAATGTGAAATACCTTCGCTCAAGTTGGCTTTTGAATTACTGCCAAACACTTCGCCAGAAGAAGAGAATCTCCTTTACTTAGAAAGGTTGGATGAAACCCGTCGCTTTGCTGCTCTGGTTATTGAAGCATAGAAAAAGCGAGTGAAAGCGCATTTTGACCAATTAGTTTCCCCTCATTCTTTCATTGAATGAGATCTCATCCTCCTGTACGACCAAGCTCATGATAAGCTGGGGGTAGGAAAATTTCAACCGATGTGGCACGGGCCATACATTATTAAATGTGTGTTGTAGAATGGGGCCTATGAGCTCATCAATTATGAAGGTCATCCTCTAGAAAATCCAAGAAATGGGTTGTATCTCAAAAAACATTATGCATGATTTGTGTACATAGGTGTTTTTTTCATTTTTATATATTTTTTTGATTTGTTGTGCTTTTGTGAGCATTTTCCTGATTATTGGGTCTTGCTTATTTGTGCAGATGTCTATAACCCCTTATTTTGGTTTCACGGATGGTGCTTCCCACAGTACCAGGAATTTGTCTTTAGCATCCTGGGTAATCTATGATCCTACTAGTGAGTTGATAGAACTGCAAGGTATTTTTCTAAGACAGACTACAAAAAATTTCGCTGAATATAGTGTTGTCCTTGAACTATTAACCCAGGCAATCAACCTCGGCATACATGCATTGCTTGTAAATCTAGATTCATAGCTTGTTGTTCTGCAACTCAATGGTCAGTATTCAGTTAGAAACCCGTACATTCTGAGATTGTATTTACGTATTCATTTGTTGGAAATACATTTCGATTTTATTACATAGCAGCATATTCCTAGACGAATAAATACATTAACTGATACAATGGCTAACATTGTATTATATAGACATTTGCATAATTTGTAAAATCATCATCATATGTAAAAGATCCATGTAGGAAAATAGATGTATATATATATATATATATATATATATATATATATTGCGTATTTGCATCAGTGTGCATCATACATTCAAAAAATATTTCTGTTTCTGTTACATCTTGAGACACCATGTCTCTCAAAATATGTGGATATAAAGCCTAGGTGTCTAATCAGTGTGATGCTCATGGTAGCATGTCACTGCCCTTACAAGCCACCTCAGTAAGTGGTGAATGCAGCTTGGCACCCCTACGGTATGTCTCTGGTAGGCACGAGGAACATCGTCGAATCATACATAGTCCATGACTCCATGTGTGATTCCCTCCAGGTTGCGCAAAATATCCTCCTCCTTGCCTCCCTCACCATGAGGATTGAAATCGTGAGGGATTCGCCTTGCTATCGGAGATAGGCCCGCAGGTCTCTCTGGGCCAACATCTGCAAATGCATGGATTTAATGTCAGAAAATACATAGTTAAAAAAAAATCACAACACTGATGAAAATTAAAAATGAGTCTTACCCAAATCTTCATACCAATCCTCTCCCTTTGGGAGTGGGAGGTCTGGATCACCAGTAAAATTTGTACCAGAGTAGGGCCAATCCTCCACGATGATCAACTGTCGGGGAAAGCCAATCAAAAAAACTCTGGTCTCCAAGACATCTGTTGACTGCCCCCTACCCTTGGAATCAGAGATGCCCATCGGGCCATCTGTGGTTCCCTCGCTGGTGGTGTTGGGACTATGACCTCCTAACGTTGAGAAATTGGTAGTCGTTCCAGAAAGAACGATACTACGATAGACCCATAACCGAATTGTTTCAATTTGTTCTTCTTGCATTTTGTTAGTTGGCGTTTCATGTTAATTGTCACAGCCTCTGCCCAGTTGTAGATGGTC
Source organism: Pinus albicaulis (assembly GCA_034641835.2). NCBI lineage: Eukaryota > Viridiplantae > Streptophyta > Pinopsida > Pinales > Pinaceae > Pinus > Pinus albicaulis. The sequence continues at coordinate 866,670,198 of CM076573.1, read as the reverse complement.
GGTGTCAAGCAGTCTATAACAAGAAGAAAATATGTATTTTTTTCTTTGTGCGGTGCTTGCGATCCCGTAACACGTGTGATGGTATGTAGCACTACTTTTAGTGCCAAGTCTGGGATAGTCTGGATATTGACCTTCCCATTTCTTGTTCCCTTCCGTGCCCCTAGACATACCCTGTCAATCACCATGGACATGCTTTCCATGCAAGGCCAGGTGCTAATTAGGATCAGTGCTACTCCCCTTCGCGATAATCCTGCTATGAAGTAGACATCAAGAACATCAATTTGAAGTTCCTGATCCCGAAGGATGAGCTTTTCCTGATTCTCATCCCATAGGCTGATCAAATATTGTAGCAACTCTACTTGAGCTTGGAGACATGGTGTCAAGAAGAAATTATTTAGTCCATAGTCTCTAAGAGCCTCCATGCATCTCTCATTTTCCATTGCAAGCTTTTCCTCTTCGTTGTGTTCCTATTATTTCCATTCTATTAGCATTTTTCTGCTTTCTACCTACAAACATGTTCATATGGATAGTATTAGCCATTTTTGAATCTTGGATTTGTAAAATATTGGGTATTTAACTTGAATTTTTTGAAAAAAAATGGTCTGCACGGTTGGCGTGACTGTTTCCCAAACAAGTGTGTCAATGGGCATGCTCTAGTTCAGAAAAATGGGCGATTGGTGCGAGTCCGTTCCTGAAACCCTCGCCAACCGTGATGCCCTAAAATTTTCATTTCCTCCCCCAGAAATAAAAATTGGAAGTTGCAGGTAGTAAAAGATGACTTAAAATGAAGGGAGAGATATCAGCTCTTACCTAGAACTGACAGATTTGAGATTGGTATGTTGGATTGTCTACTATCGTCACCGCAAAATCACACTATAAAATGGGTAACTATTGCTCCACAAGAGGTAAAATGTGAGAAGTAATTATTTTTACCTTTTTTGTCATTTTATAACTTTTCACAACCTTAATTAGGTTTTAAGACATATTTTATGATTATTTTATTATATTATTTTCGAGAAATGGGTTTTACACGTGTCTCTTGTGTAGCGACAGTTTTTTCAGGCCATAGTGATGAAGTAAGCAGTTAAATTTTATACCTTTTCGGACTTGGTAAAAACACAAAAAATTCACTACTAGAGTCATCTTTCAGCTCTTTTTTGACTCTCTAAAATTGAAAATATTGTCAAGACTCTTGTCATTTCAAACTCATTAAATGGCCACAAAGCGATATCTACCCAGTATACATTTACCCATTTTTCGGGCTGGAATAGATTATTTATGAAAAAGGAATACCTTAGCGTATCGCGACTAAGTAGTTCTTTCAGATATTGTTTTCTACCTTTTCGGATCTGAGAGACTATTTACAAAATGGGTCATGATGGAGTTTTCTTTTCTGCCTTCTTTTCAAACTCTCTAAACATGAAAATATGTCAAGTTCTCCCTTTGTCAGACTCGTTAAAACCTGATGACATCAGACTTTTTCACCATGATGTTATTCGAGTTCCTCCTTCCTGGGGCTCGTAAAATGTACTAGGTTGGATTTGTCTGAAGGACAAACTTACAACACAATCATATTCCATCCCATTCAAGATTTTTTTAAGATATAATTGGGGTACTCTCCAGAAATGGTGGTGGAAAATGGAACCAAGTTTTAGTTATGTTGGCAGTATGTCGCTCTTCAACATGGCACTTTTCTTCATTCGTGTCGGGTTGGGGACATCTCATTTCATCACTTTTTCCTCCATGGGTTTGGGTAATCCCTTTTGACCTTTCATTTTATCTTTGCCACGTCATCATGACCTCAGACCCGTTGATGTCAAATACTGCCAAATCCAGTGTCATGTCACCGATATGTTCAAGAGAAGTTTTTCTCTGTAGTTTTCAACCTCCCTCGGATTATATATTGGTCCTGATTCACTATCACCATGTTCCTTTGTCTTTTGTCACTGATGTGGGAAACATTATGGCCCACCTTTGATCAGGTCACTTTCTATCGACTTCAACTCATAATCCAGGAATTTGATCTAGAGACTCCCTTCTGGTACCTTGGAGCCTCCATGCCTTAATGGCAGGCTTTTCGCATTCGACGCAAGGTCCACATCATTGTCCTTTGATCAAGTGATTCTGCGGATGTTTGAATTCAGATCACTGTTCACATTATGTGGATTGTACCAGTTGTACCTTGAGAGCCATTGTCATTATTGGTGGTTTCTCTTGTGCCTGTTAACATCTCTCATCATTGGCTGGTAATCAGGTGATTTTCTTGCATGTTCGACTTCAGCTCATATATTCGCATGCTTGAATTTATACTTGTTCGGGTCGAGATGGAGCACAAGACCCTGGGTTTTGTCTGATAAAATCTAGGCTATGGATTTTTTTGGATTATCATGACTTATTGCATGAATATTTTAATTGGATGGATGTGACCATACCTGAGTTCATTTGTTGATCCTTAATACTGGATGGCTGCGTCCATACCTCGGATATTAGTTTTTATGTACTCTATTATGGATGGCTACACCCATACAACATATTCATGTATTAGAGATTTCAATTGTATTTGTAATTGCAGGTTTTCTGACAGCGATGTTTGGTTCGAACGTGTTCTCATAAAGAATTTCGCCCCTCCCTCTCCCTCCGACCTCATGCTTTTGGGGGAATTTGTTAGACAACATTTTGTCACTGTCCCTGCAATCCTTGTCTCACCCATTGGAGGGTAATTTCCATGATCAATAAGTAGTGTCATTCTTTGCAAAGACCATCATTCTATCCCTTTACATGAGAGTAATATTTCTTCTGTTGACAATTCCCTGAGCAAAGACTCAAAAAACCTTGTTTTTTCCTTGGCGCGAGTAGTTAGCTATTCCCTCATGCCGAAGAGGAATATTAGCACTAGGCCCCACACCAAATGGTGCTCTGTCTTAGTTAGCCACCCATGCCTAGCTATTTATGGAATTTTTTTAAAAAGTAGTGGTGCAGATTCCATGCTGGCAACTTCGAGGATGAGTCATTAGGAGTGGTTGAACTGAATAAACCACGGACTCCCTCCTTTAGTTTATGGTTTCCACCTTTTATGGGATCTCCCTAAAGGATAGGCCTCCCTCCCACCTTTGTAGGGATCCTAACCACCTCCTTTTCCTCTATAAAAAGAAGATATCTCTCTTTTCATAAGTTAGATGAACATGGAGAATTGAACATACTATAGTTGAACTATTGAAGACATAGAATAAGAAGGAATTACGTTGAGAGAGCTTGATTCCATGCCTTCATCTCGTCCCAATTCCCTGACGAGCATCTGAGACGTGCTTCGGCTAAACCCTGCTGGATGAGACTGCGACGTCAAAGCATTGGTTGTAACTCTTCCTTCTATCAATTCATAAACATGACTATTGTTTGGTTCCCATTTTGTATTATGTTAGATGTTTAATGCAATATGCTTAGCCCTCTTTGACTGGCTAGTGGTTATGAGTGAAATTATTATGTCGTATGCTATTCTTGTTTGTTTTTCTATGTGTAGGTATCCAAGCATGACTGCAGAAGGATTGTGACTTGCCAAGGTAGGAGCAAGAGGAAACCACCACTACAATCACGATGACAGTGTTGGATTTTGGGTAGGTCAATCTACCATGTCTTCATTTCATTCAGTAATTAGGAATCAACACTCTAGCATGTCTCTTTGTTTCTAGACCCACTCTAGGGCTAGAGGGATCATCTCGGTCCGTAGAGAGGATTTACCTACTTAACAGGAGCTATGATGACAAGTACATCGAATGGACCATGCTGCGGTAGCAAATGGATAAAGATGTCCACAAAATGACAAATTTGTTCCATATCCTGCACAGAAAGTTACGTATTAAATATTTAGAGAGACACTTGGTGCTCAAGTACAACAGCTTTATACACACACACATTCAGGAGGAAATGGATTTCCTCGACATTACATAACTTGTCATGGAATATCGCAATGTTGCCAAGATCGAGTAGAAATTTAAGCGGCTGAAGCAAGATTTTGGATCCGTGAATTTGAAGCCAGGGAAAGGCACCCCCGAACTGCAGAACATGGGGCAAGGCCAAAGCAGGGTGACTCAGAACAACACTACAAATCCAAAGAAGGTCACGGGGAAGTGGTGTGAATTTCATAACAGCCCCACTCATAGCACAAACAAGTGTCAGGCCAAACAGTCGTTGGTGGCCGAACTAAGTCACCCAAATCAAATGCATGTTTTGATCATGAGTCAGAATGAGACAGAGGCAATGAAAAAGGGAGGAATATCATTGATGCAAATCCCAGTTCCATTCTTGCCACCACCAAGATCCATAGGGAGGATCCTAAGGATCCAGAGGAGGGGGAGTGCCTCTTCCATTCATAGATGTGGGTGAAGTTTCTCCACTGCAATTCCTTGTCGATAGTTGAAGCCAAAAGAACCTCTTTTCAGAAGAGTTCGTGAAGCAGCTCAGCCTATCGACCATACCACACCCACAGTCATATATAATTGGGTGGCTTCACCCAGGGAGAGATCTCTGTGTCTGCCAATAGTTTCGCCTTCCATAGAGTATCAAACCATTCATGGATGAGGTATTGTGTGATGTTGCTCCTCTTGATGTAACAGATGTATTATTGGGTAAACCATACTTATTGAGGCGATAGATTGTGTATGAGTGTAGGCCTTGGGATGTTATTATTACTTTGGTGATTAATTTGTATAGGATACCAGAGGTAGTACTGCCTCCTACCATCTCTTTGACTACTACAAAACAACACAGTAAAATTGTTTCCCAAACCACAAAATTTATTTTCCTTATAACTTGCTCACAAGGAAAGAAGAATATTGTGGCCACAACCTCAAAACATGAATCCCCTACTTGGCTGTAGCTGATTGAAAAAGTCATGGTGGAATACGCAGACATTTTCTCTGACTCACAGAGGTTTCTTTACACTGTCAGGACAAGCACTCCATTGATCTGAAACCCAATGCACTGCTGCCTAATTTCTCCATACCTCATACAACTACACAAACATAATCCACACATGTACTCTCTGAGGCTGGTAAAGAAACCAAATTTTCTAAACGCATCCAGCATGTCTGCCCGTGGGTCCAGGACATCTTCGATAAATCTAATACCGGTTCAATATAATTTTCCTCATTTCATGGAGGATCTCAATGCAATGGGGACCATTGCTTCCTAAGGAGGGAGGAATGATCCAAGTGGATATCGGTGGCCACCCAGGTTTTCAATTTGGACCTGCACCATCAATTCTTGTAGCTTTTCACTTTTAGCACAACTTACTATTTTTAGCAGGTTGTCGGTTGTTGAACTTTCAGAGCTGTTTTGAGGCCCTAATGAGCTACGTGGATATTGGTGGCCACACACCTCTTAGATTTCGACGTGCACCATTAGTTCTTTCTATTTTTTAGTTTTTCCACAACTTACTATTTTTAGTAGTTTTTCGGGTCCTGAACTTCTAGAGCCATTTTGAGGCCCTACATTCATTGGGCATCGTTTATACGGTGAATATGATTCCATTCTAGAATCGATATTCATGTCCAACAGTTGTATTCCTCAAATAGATCTTTCTAATGATGTATCATGTGCGTCAAATGGAGATATGATGCCAACGTTACGACCTCGGGAAGTTGAAACACCAATTTACCCAAATGGGGTCCATAGTTTTGGCGCTTCATGTCCTACGGTTAGGTTTTTGTATGTTTAGGGTTTTTCATTGTTTATCAACAATAAATAGGCCTTCGAACCTCATTGTAACATAGTTTAGAGGCATGTATCCACCACATCTCTTCTAAGAGATAAGCTACCAGTGTCCTACCTATTTTATTTCCATTATGTTTGTAAGCATCCTTTTGTTATTTGGTATTAATGAAATGAAATATTATTTCAACTGCATCTCTGTGTTTATGTATATTTATGTATTTTATTATGTTCCTTCATAAATCCAGATCAGTGGTGTCAAAGGTGGTCTGTTGTTTCTTTGTTTTTCTTTGCATTTCCCCAATGCGGTCAGGGTATAAGGAGTTAGGGCTCGATCTGGTTGAACCCTTGCAAGCTAATCCTTGCAAACCCCGATGACCTCCCATGGTAGAAGAAAAGAAAGACGAGGGAGAAGGAGATCCTATCAAAATATTGCTCGAGGATGTCCTCAAGAAAAAAAGGAACGCGATGATCAATATCTTTCCCAAGATCCTTCAACGGCTGCCCACCTATGGTGCATCCACATCCAACAGCCACTCTGGAGGCACCCCTCCCTTCAAGGTATAGGTAAACTTGAAATTCTTGTATTTGAAGGCGAGATAGATGCAGATGTCATTGATAGATGGCTTAATTTTCTAGAAGAGTATTTTTCAGTCAATGATTTCTTCGAATGAGAAAAGATTATTTTTGTACTCCTCAAAGTTGCCCCTCATGTCAAGGATTGGTGGGAAACGTACTATGTGAAAAAGGACGAGGGGGAACCCTCTCGGTTCTCGACTGCACCCACTTGGAATTCGTTTCGAGATGGCATCAAGGAACAATATTACCCTGTGGGGAGCTATGAGGACAAGTACATCCAATGGACCACGTTACAGTAGTAAAGGGATCAATATGTGCACGAAGTGATGAATTTGTTCCATACCCTATGCACAAAGTTGGGTATTAAAGATTCATAGAGACATTTGGTGCTCAAGTAATGAAGATGTCTGCACAGACACATTTAGGAGGAAATGTATTTCCTCAACATTACATCTCTTGGCACGGCATATCGCAATGCTACCAAGATTGAGAAAAAAATTAAGAAGAAGAGGTGAGACTTTGGATCTATGAATACAAAGCCAGGGTAAGGTGCCCCCAAACCACAGAACAAGGGGCAAGGCCAAAGAGGGACGACTCAGAACAACACCACAAATCCAAAGAAGGAAATGGGGAAGTGGTGTGAATTTCATAACATCCCCACTCATAGCACAAACGAGTATAGGTCAAAAAATTCGTTGGTGGCTGAACTAAAGGCACCCGAATGAGATGCATGTTTTGATCCTAAGTCAAAACCAGACAGAGAAAATGCCAAAGGGAATCAGATCATTGATGTAGATTCCAGTGCCATTTTTGCCACCACCAAGATCTATAGGGAGGATCCCGAGGATCCAGAGGAGAGGGAGTGCCTATTCCATTTGCAGATGTTGGTGAAGGGTTCTCCACTGCAATTCCTTGTTGATAGCGGAATACAAAAAAACCTCATTTTAGTAGAGGTCATGAAGCAGCTCGGCCTACTGACCATAGCACACCTACAGCCATATACAATCAGGTGGCTTCACCCAGGGAGGGATCTTTGCGTCCACCAGCAATGTCGCCTTCTGTACAGTATCAAGCCATTCATGGATGAGGTATTGTGTGATGTTTATCCTCTTGATTTACCTGATGTATTATTGGGTGAACCATAAATATGGAGGTGACATGATGTGTATGAGTCTAGGCCTCCTATTATTATTATTAATTTTGGAAATAACTTGTACAGGATATCAGAGGCAATACCGCCTCTTGCCATCTCTTTAACTACTGCAAAAAAATGCAGTAAGATTGTTTCCCAAACAAGGAAATTTATTTTCCTTAAAAATCACTCACAGGGAACGAATAATATTGTGCCCACAACCTCAAAATAGGGCTCCCCTACACAACTGCAGCAGATGGACAAAGTCATGGAGGAATACGAGGACATTTTCTCCTCACTCACAGAGGTTCCTCTACACTGTTAGGACAAGCACTGCATTGATCTGACCCCCGACGCACTACCACCTGATGTTGCCATACCTCATACAACGAGACAAATATAATCCACACATGTACTATCTGAAGCTGATAAAGAAACCAAATTTACTAAACGCATCCAACATGTCCACCCGCAGGTCAATGATATTTTCGAAAAATATAATACCCATTTCAAAATAATTTGCCTCATCGTATGGAGAATATCAATGGAATGGGGAATATTTCTTCCTAAGGAGGGATAAATGATCGAAGTGGAGATTGGTGGTGACCCACCTATTCCATTTGGATTTGCACCATCAATTCTTACAGCTTTTCATTTTCAGCACAACTTGTTATTTTAGCAGGTTATTGGTTCCTGAAATTTCTGAGTGATTTGGAGGCCCTAATGAGCCATAGGGATATTGGTGGGCACCCACCTATTCAATTTGGACTAGCACCATCAGTTCTTTCAGTTTTTCAGTTTCGGTGCAATTTTAGCAGTTTTTTGGGTCCTGAACATCTGGAGCCATTTTGAGGCCGTATGTTTTTTGGGCATCGCTTATCCATTGAATATGATTATGTTCCAGAATTCATTCTGAGACAACATCAAGGAAAAATATTACCGTGTGGGGAGCTATGAGGACAAGTACATCTAATGCACCATGCTACTGTAGAAAAAGGATAAAAATGTGCATGAATTGACAAATTTGTTCCATACCTTGCACACAAAGTTGGGTATAAAAGATTCAAAGAGAAATTTAGTGCTCAAGGAACGAAACTATCTGCACAGACACATTTAGGAGGAAATTTATTTCCTCGATATTACATCGCTTGGCACGGCATATCTCAATGCTGCCAAGATCGAGCATAAATTTAAGCAAAAGAAGCAAGACTTTGGATTAGTGAATCCAAAGCCCGGGAAAGGTGCCCATGAACCGCAGAAAAAGGGGCAAGGCCAAAGCGGGGTGAATCAAAACAACACTACAAATTAAAATAAGGACACGGGGAAGTGGTGTGAATTTCATAACAGCCCCACTCACAGCACAAACGAGTGTTGGCCAAAATAGTCGTTGGCGAATGAACTAAAGGCGCCCGAATCAGATGCATGTATTTATCCTGAGTCAGAACCAGAAAAAGGCAATGAAAAAGGGAAGAATATCATTAATGCAGATCCCAGTGCCATTGTTGCCACCACCAAGATCCAGCAGGAGGATCCCGAGGATCTAGAGGAGGCGGACCGCCTCTTCCATTCACAGATGTGGATGAACGGTTATCCACATAAACTCCTTGTCGATAGCGGAAGCCAAAAGAAACTCATTTTAGTAGAGGTTGTGAAGCAGATTGGCCTACCGACCATATCACACCCACAACGGTATACAATCGTGTGGCTTCACCTAGGGAGAGATCTCTGCGTCCGCGCCTTCTGTACAGTATCAAGCCATTCATGGATGAGGTATTATGTGATGTTGCTCCTCTTGATAAAGCTCATGTATTATTGGGACACCATACTTATGGAGGCCACATGCTATGTATGAGTCTAGGCCTAATGTTGTTATTATTACTTTGGGAAATAACTTGTATAGGATACTAGAGGTAGTATCACCTCCTTCCATCTCTTTGACTACTTCAAAACAATGTAGTAAGATTGTTTTGCAAAACAGGAAATTTATTTTCCTTGCAAATCGCTGACAGGGAAAGAAGAATATTGTGGCTAGAACCTCAAAATAGGGCTCCCCTACATGGCTGTAGTAGATGGAAAAAGTCATGGAGGAATAGGAGTACATTTTCTCCTCATTCACAAAGGTTCCTCTACACTATTAGGACAAGCACTCCATTGATTTGACCCCCGACGCACTGCCACCTGATGTTGCCATACCTCATACAACTACACAGACAGAATCCACACATGTATTGTTTGAGACTGATAAAGAAACCAAATTTACTAAATGCATCCAGCATGTCTACCCGCAGGTCCATGACATCTTCGACAAATCTAATACCCAGTTCAACAGAATTTGCCTCATCTCATGGAGGATCTCAATGCAATGGGGAACATTTATTCCTAAGGATTGAGGAATGGTCTAGGTGGATATCGGTGGCCACATGCCTATTCCATTTCGACCCGCACTATTAATTCTTGCAGCTTGTCACTTTCTGCACAACTTGCTATTTTTAGCAGGTTATTGGTTCCTAAACTTTCAAAGCTGCTTGGAGGTCCTAATGAGCCATGTGGATATTGGTGGCAACTGACCTATTCCATTTGGACTAGCACCATGAGTTCTTTCAATTTTTTAGTTTCAGCACAACTTACTATTTTTAGCAGTTTTTCGAGTCTTGAACTTCTGGAGCAATTTTGAGGCCCTACGGTTTGAGGGCATCGTTTCTCCAGCGAATATGATTTCTTTCCATAATAAATATTTTCATTTATAAGTTGTAGTCCTTGGATAGATATTTCTAACGATGTATCATGTCTGCCAAACGGAGATAGGATGCCAAAGTTACGACCTGGCGAAATTGAAACACCAATTTACCCAAACAGGGCCCATAGTTTTGGCGCTTCATCTCCTACAGTTAGGTTTTTGGATGTTTATGGTTTAGCATTGTTTCTCTACAATAAATAGGTATTCAAGCCTCATTGTAACAGAGTTCAGAGGCATGTAGCAACCACATCTCTTCTCAGAGATAAGCTACCATCACCCTAGCTATTTTATTTCCATTTTCTCTGTAAGCATATTTCTGTTATTTGATATTAATTAAATGAAGCATTATTTCCACTAAATCTCTGTGTTTATGTATATTTCTCTATTTTATTATGTTCTTGCATAAATACAGATCATTTATATCAGAGGAGATCTTCTCTTTCTCTGTTTTTCTTTGCATTTCCCCAACGCGGTCTGGGTATAAGGAGTTAGGGCTCGATCTAGTTGAACCCTTGCAAGATCAGCCTCGCAAACCCCGACGAACTCCCATGGCGGAAGAAAATAAAGACGAGGGAGCAGGAGATCCTAACAAAATATTTCTTGAGGAGGCCCTCGAGAAATAACGGAACACGATGATGGACATCTTTTCCCATATCCTTCAACTGTTGCCCACATACGGTGCATCTACATCCAACAGTCACTCTGGAGGTGCCATTCCCTTTAAGGTACACGTAAACTATGACACTCATGTATTTTAAGGCAATATAGATGTAGACACCATTGATAGATGTTTAAATCTGCTAAAACGGTATTTTTCAATCCATCATTTCTCTGAACGAGAAAATATTATTTTTTCACTCCTTAAAGTCTCCCCCCATGTCAAGGACTAGTGTGAAACGTAATGTGAGAAAAAGGACGAGGGGGTACCCTCTTTTTTCTTAGCTGCACCCACTTGGAATTCATTCCGAGATGGCATGAAGGAAAAATATTACCCCATGGGGAGCTATGAGGACAGGTACATCTAATGGACTACGTTGTGGCAACAAAGGGATAAAGATGTGCACGAACTGACTAATTTGTTTCATACACTGTGCACAAAGTTGGGAATTAAATATTTAGAGAGACATTTGGTGCTCAAGTACCACAGCTATCTACATAGAAAAATTCTGGAGGAAATGGAGTTCCTCAAAATTACATCGCTTGACACGACATATCGCAATGCTGCCAAGATCGAGTAGAAATTTAAGCAGAAGAAGCGAGACTTTGGATCCCCGAATTCGAAGCTAGGGAAAGGTTCCCCCAAATTGTAGAACAAGGGACAAGGCCAAAGTGGAGTGACTCATAATAACACCAAAAAGCCAAAGGGCACAGGGAATTGGTTTGAATTTCATAACAACCCCACTCACAACACAAACGAGTGTCAAGCCAAACAATTGTTAGTGGTCGAACTAAAGGCATCCGAATCATATGCATGTTTTGATCCTGAGTCAGAAGTAGACAGAGGCCATGGAAAAGAGAAGTAGATCATTGATGCAGATCCTAGTGCCATTTTTGCCCCAACCAAGATCCAGAGGGAGGATCCCGAGGATCCAGAGGAGGGGGTGCGCCTCTTCCATTCGCAGATGTGGATGAAGGGTTCTCCACTACAATTCCTTGTCGATAGAGGAAGCCAAAAGAACCTCATTTCAATAGAGGTCATGAAGTAGCTCGGCCTACCAACTATAGCACACCCACAGCTGTATACAATTAGGTGGCTTCACCCAGGGAGATATCTTCATGTCTGCTAGAAGTGTTGCCTTCCGTACAGTATCAAGAAATTCACAGATTAGGTATTGTGTGATGTTTCTCCTCTCGATGTAGCTGATGTATTATAGGGAGAACCATACTTATGGAGGAAACATGTTGTGTATGAGTCTAGGTTGCATTCTGTTATTATTACTTTGGGAAATAACTTGTACAAGATACTAGAGGTAGTACTCACTCCTGCCATCTCTTTGAATACTGCAAAACAACACAGTAATATTGTTTCCCAAACCAGGAAATATTGCTCACATGGAAAGAAGAATATTGTGGCCACAACCCCAAAATAGGACTCCCAAACATGACAACAATAGATGGACAAAGTCATGGAGGAATATGAGGACATTTTCTCCTCACTCACAGAGGTTCATCTACACTATCAGGACAAGCACTCCATTTATCTAAACCCCAACACACCCTCGCCTGATGTTGCCATACCTCATACAAATAAAAATACATAATCCACACATCTATTATCTGAGGCTGATAAAGAAACAAAATTTACTAAACACATCCAACATCTCCGCCCGCAAGTCCATGACATCTTCGAAAAATATAATACCCAGTTCAACATAATTTGCCCCATCTCATGGAGCATCTCAACACAATGGGGACCATTTCTTCCTAAGGAGGGAGGAATGATCCAGGTGGATATCGATGGTCACCCACCTGTTCCATTTGGACCTGCACCATCAATTCTTGCAGCTTTTCACTTTCAGCGCAACTTACTATTTTTAGTAGGTTGTCGCTTCCTAAAATTTTGGAACCGTTTGGAGGCCCTAGTGAGCCACGTGGATATTGGTGGCCACCCACCTATTCCATTTGGTCCCACACCATCAATTATTTTAGTTTTTCAATTTCGACATAACCTACTATTTTTAGCAGTTTTTTGGGTCCTGAACTTGCAGAGCCATTTTGCGGCCCTACATTTTTTGGGCATCGTTTCTCCAGCGAATATGATTCTATTCCAGAATCAATATTCATGGTTAACAGTTGTAGTCCTCGGATAGACCTTTCTAACGATCTATCATGTGCGTCAAACAAAGATAGGATGCCAAAGTTACGGCCCCGAGAAGTTGAAACACCAATTTACCCAAACGGGGCCCATAGTTTTGGAGATTCATATCCTACAGTTAGGTTTTTGGATGTTGTTTCTCAACAATTTATAGGCCTTCGAGCCTCATTGTAACACATTTTGAAGGCATGTAGCCACAACATCTCTTCTCAGAGATAAGCTACCAGGGCCCTAGCTATTTTATTTTAATTATGTCTGTAATCATATTTTTGTTATTTGATATTAATGAAATGAAGCATTATTTCCACTGCATATCTGTGTTTATGCATATTTCTGTATTTTATTGCATTCCTGCATAAATCTGGATTAGTGGTATCAGAGGTGGTCTACTCTTTCTCTATTTTTATTTGCATGTCCCCAACGTGGTAAGGGTATAAGGAGTTAGGGCTCGATTTGGTTGAACACTTGCAAGATCAGCCTCGCAAACCCCGACGACCTCCCATGGAGGAATAAAATAAATACGAGGGAGCAAGAGATCCTATCAAAATATTGCTCAAGGAGGTCCTTGAGAAACAAATAAACGTGATGATCGATAACTTTGCTCAAGTCCTTCAACTAATGCCCACCTATGACGCATCTGCATCCAACAGCCACTTTGGAGGCATCACTCTGTTCAAGGTACAAGTAAATTGTGACATTCTTGTATTTCAAGGCCAAATAGATGTAGACGTCGTCGATAGATGGTTGAATTTCTAGAATGGTATTTCTCAATCCATGATTTCTCCGACCGAGAAAAGATTAATTTTTTCACTCCTTAAAGCCGACCCCCATGTTAAGGACTAGTGGGAAATGTACTATGAAAAAAGGGACGAGGGGGTACCCTCAATGTTCTCTGCCACACAGTGCACCTCCTAATGAATTTGTGTGCATGGGTCCAAAAAGGTATGTGTGCACTAATTCAAGTATGTCTCTCTTTTTTCTTTCTACTCAAACATGGAATTATTCTCTATGCATATTTCCTAATGCACAAGCCTCACAATCAGTATGAACTTGTTTTAAAATAGGAAGATCTCTTACCATTTCCTTTTTCAGAAGTAACAACAAGTCGTTGTAGTTGATATGACCAAGTTTTTGGTGTCACAACTCTTCTGTAGTCAAACTCAATGCTATTAAAGCTCGACCTGGTGTTTTCTTCACATCCAATTTTTATAGACCTCCTATTCGAATTCCTGAAGCAATAGTATACATGCCATCCAACATATCTATAATATAACAGTTAGATTTAAAAAAATCAACCTTGAGATCCTAATCTTTAATCATGGATACATAAGTTAGATTCTTTGTCAATCTGGGCACATACATTACATTATCAATATATATAACATTACCATTAGGTAAAATAATAGAAATTTTCACAGACCCTTTGATCTGATGACATCTATCATTACCAAGGTAGATTTGTGCTCCATTGTTGATCTCTTTAAAATATTCGAACCATTGTCTGTTCCTTTTCATATGTGTGGATTCTCCCGAATCGACATACCAGGTGTCTGTGTCGACATTCTCACCTAAGTCACCATGAACGATTTGACGTCTTTAACATGGTAATTATTTGCAAAACGAACCTGTATGTCTTTTATGCTTCTGTTGTTCTTCATGAAATTTCTTCTTCGTGCACTCCTTAGAAATACGATCAATTTTTCCGCAATAAAAACATTTAATTACAGAGTTGTTTTTATTTGGATGCATACCTTGAGTCTGATTCGGTATTTTTTATGGGTTTCCTCCATTTTTCTATGATGGATTTCCTTTTCCTTTAAAGAATTTCTTCTTCGCGATTAGCACCAGATCTGCACTCTAGGGTTTGAGAGTCAATCTTCTTTCTTCTTCCTGCATTTATATTCCTGTAAGTTCTTCAAACTTTGTGATTTTCTCTCTCGCACTTATCCCTGTGATGAACATTTGGTAATCATAAGTCATACCATTCATGGTAATCGTGACCAAATCTGCATCTGCAACTATTTCATGAATGTCTGAAAATTTGTTCTTCAGGTCTTTGATCCGTGATATGAAAGAAGCAACTATTTCATTCTCATCCATATTTATTGACACAGTCTTGCTCTTCAACAACAAGAAACGATTTGTATTCCTGATCTCGTACAAATCCTTCAATACGGTCTAGATTTCATTTATTGATTTGCATTCTCTGATATGTGGTATGATGCAGTCTTTCACCATATTCAACATCGTCTTTGTTTTACCTTCTCTCTTCTTCCAATATGGGACCGATGTTGCTCCTACTGCTGGCTTTGACTCATCCCCATTTGAAATCATCCAGGAATTATGTTCTTCTAACACAGTTTGCATCTTGAATTTCCAATTTGAGTAATTAGAGCCATCAATTTTGTTACTCTCATTCAAGTATGATTCGATTAATTGATTATTCATCTTGATGATTAAAGAATAAACTGGCTCAGATCTATCTCAGATCTCTTCGGCAATTAAAAAGACTTTCCTCTTAAGTGGATCAATAATCATCCCCTTTCAAAAAAAACTTTTCAAAAGGAACTTTTTAAGGACCTTTCAAAAACTCCACCCATCAAAAAAAAATATTGAAGAATTCCCTTAAAAAATGAAATCATATGCTCTTTTAAAAATCATATGAGCTTGCCATGTATGACAGCATGGTTCCTTTTAAATTTTTTTGAAAGATCCTTTCCTTTGAGAATAGACCATAGTTCCTTAAAAAAAAAAGGTCTTGAAAAAGAAACAAGAGTTTTTCCATATGGGAACACTATTCAAAAACATTACGTAAGGGAAGACACCGTGTATGGTAGAATTGCAAGGATGGAAACAATGTTCCTGATCTTAGAAAGTAGTGTTACTGATCTCGCGACCTTCCTAACCTTTGAATGCAGAGAAGCCAATGTACGCAGGAGGCAACCTAGCTCCGACCTCCGTGGTAGCCCAGCTCTGGCCTCCGTTGGATGGTAGCGTTGAGCACTTCTGTTGAGCACTCTTTTTGAGCCTATGCATACTGTCTCAGCCCAAAAAGCGACATTGTTGAGCAATCAAGGCTATATATGAGAGGATTGGATACAAGAGTGGCTCTTTGATAGAGTAGTCTTAGCTACAATGAAGGACACATCCTTATACAAACCACACCGTTCGGTCACCGTACCACAACAGCCACACCACATCAGCCAACACAACTCCACGCTCACCAAAACACAGTTGCCACACCACAGATAGGGCTTCAGCTGTGCTCAGTCAATGGGAGCAGTAGGAAACAGTGGCAGCGTAGATAGCCCAACACCGGCCCTAGGTTCTGTTTCAATGAACGACTCCTCTTCATGTTGTCTCCTGTTCAGATGGCTCCCCACGCAGAGGATCCTCTTATCTTAGGCAGCCAACATGGCTCCTCCTCCGTTGGAGAAAATTCAGACTGTGAAACTAGGATGGCAGTGTTGCCACACATCAACCCAGCATCGGAGGTAGGCAACATTCCTTAGCACCACTGCGGCACAACAAATCTTCAAGCAGCAAATAAAAACAATGGTACACAGATAATTAGGTAAGAAGAGAAAGGATCCTTCTCGAAGTAAGTAGTAGGCAGTGTAGATTTCTCCTCTAGGTAGGCATGTAGCACTAGGCTCCTCCTCACACAACTATGCTCTGATAGCAAGATAAAAATTATGTTTGAATAGATTATTAAACAATCCCACTAGTCAGCTCTATGAAAGAGAGTCTGAACAAGGAGAGTCTGGCCTCTGTAGAGCTCTCTACATTCTCCATACAATTCAGGCATTATATAGCATACAAGATCTAGAGAAGTTATAACCATACCCTAAGAAATTAAAAATAATTTCTATCCTAAGATCTCATAAACCAACTCACTAAAATAAAAGATTCTCCAATATCTTCAACAATACTATATATTTAGTAAACTACCAAAACATAATTTATATATATATATATATTTCCATTGTTAAAAGTTTTATTTCTTTTGTCCTTTCCTTGAAATTTTTACCCTTTCAACGCTGGACATTGTCTAATGTTAAAGGAGACAAATTTCGTGACTTGAAAATCGTGAGAAGAGTAGTACGTGCAACCCAATCCTTGTTCACGATTTTATTCCATTGTTTACACCATTCTATGATAAAACAACCTTGTCTAAGGTTAAAGGAGACAAATTTCTTTTGATTGAATTTAAAAGTTATTTTTAAAATGAGATAAAATATATATTCAAATTTCTTACTTATATTTTTTTTAAAATCAAATAAAAAATAATAATATATTATAATTAAATTAATAATAAATATAATTATTATTGTGGGAAAAAAAAAACTGGAAGAATGGCGTCTAGGGTTTCTTCTCTCTACCCGTTTCCAGCCGCTCTCTCCTCTGAAGCTTCAGCGTCGTCCAGGCTTGGGACTCGGATTATTTTCTCCCCCGCGGTGGCTGATCCCGCCCCTAATCTTCAGGTTTTGAAAAGCCCCCACGTTGTAACATGGATTCTTACGCCCCCAACTGATGGCCGGCTTCTTCTTCGGCTTGTCAGCGATTTCTGCAGATACTCTAAAGCCATGCTTGATAATAGCCATGACTCACAGCTTGCAACAGAAACCCTGGATGCGCCCCAAGAAAACGCCTCCCTCGATTCAGTCCATAAGGGCAGCGCGACAAGGGTTCAGCTGCTGCAAACGAACTTACGACTCCTCTACAGTTCTGCAGTCCTGACTTTTGTAGTGGATCTGGGCCGGAGAGGTAGTTTCTATCTGCAGAAGCAATTTATTCCCCCTCGGCTTCCAGATAGTCAGGCAGTTGGAGATCTAAAAGATTATGGCACTGTGTCATTCCGGAAGGCATTTAAAAATATCTCTGCCCCCTTTCAGATTCAAATCACTCAGATTTCTGGCAAGACCATTTTGCATTGGGTCCACCCTTTCGACGTGGTGCAGAATCTCAAGGAAAATATGGAACGCTGGTTTGGGATACCCTCAACCCTTCAAAGACTTCTATTTCAAGGTAAATAGCTCGATGACCTTCTTCCCCTCTCTTCTTACAGCATTAAAAGTAACAGCTCTTTAGTGTTTTCCTTTCATCTGAGAGGTGGCGCTGCAGGACAATCTTCTGCTGCTCCTCCCTTCTCCTACAAAGATGCAGTACACTCTGAGAATCCCAAACCCCCTGAGACCCCCAAACCCCAGCCTTTTCTAGTTGACAAACTGGAGGAGATTCCCTCTGTTGAAATCTCCCACCCTAGCCTCGCAGATGACCTTATAAAATTGGCAGAGAGGGCCATCATATGTAGATTCAATGGACTTTGGCTGCACTCTAAGGACCTCTATGACTGGATCCATTCCAACTGGACTCACCATTGCAAGGCCAGCTTCTGTTCAAAATGATATTTTATAGTCCTGTTCGACAATCCTAAGCACTATGAACAGGCTTTAGAAGAAGGTCCTTAGTTAATGGGAACTGTCGGGCTGTTCTTAACTCCTTGGTTCCTAGATTTTGACCCAGCAACTGCAGTCCTCACCAGAAATCTTGTTTGGGTTAGGCTTCCAAACTTACCAGCTCACCTGTGGCATATGGCAATCTACAGGGGCATAGGAAATTCCTTGGGTCATTTTTTAATGGGAGATTCCTGGAGGGAACATCAAGGCATTTACACATATGCCAGAATATGTGTGGAATTAGATCTAAGCAAGGGACTTCCAGACGAAATCAATCTCAAGATCAACGACTTTTTTTGGACCCAGAAGCTGGATTACGAGAATACTGCCTTCCGTTGTCGCCACTGTCACCTAACGAGGCACCTGCAGAATTCTTGCCCATCACTTCCTGCAAAAACGAAAAAGGATAACATTGCAAAGACCAAGCCCAAGAGATGGACCCCTTGTTCTCCGCCGCCAACAGTTAGCTCTGAATCCTCAAGCTCGGATGATGAGGGGAGCGATGCCGAACCAGACCAGACCCCTCAGACGATGGATCCTATGCATACCACTGTCACATCGAGCACCAGAAATGCGTCCATGAGACCTCCTCCTCTGATTCAGACAAGGAGGTCCCCCTGTCGGAGAACTCCAGTATGCAAGTTGTTTTAGCTCACACACCCTAGGATGGATGGATAAAAGTCAATAAAAAGAAAGGGAAAAAACTTCGAGTTGAGAATTCTTCCCATGTGGTGTAGAAGTCGTTCTTTTTTCTTTCAAGTCATTTGTTGTAGCTCCGTGCATGGTTCATTCCTTCTCCGTGACCAAGGTTGATAGTTACATCATTTGCGGTCGGCCGGTTTCTTGTCTCTCTTGATTGTACTATATTTTGATCAATAGAAATAGTTTAATTTTACTAAGAAAAAAATAATAATAAATATAATTATTATAATAAAATATATTTAAAAATTAAAAATTAATATTTTATAATGTTTTAAATATTTAAATATATTTAGAATAGAGGGTGAGGGCGATGGGTGTATTGTAAGGCATTTTCTACTGAGGTGAATTGTTAAGATACTTTATGTGAAGGTTATTGGTTAGAAACTTAGTGGGCAAAAATCAAAATTCCATCTATGTGAGTGTAACCCAAGTAGTGTGCAATTCTCAGGTGATTTTGACAACTTAGACATCCCTGAATTTAAGGACATCTAAGTTTCTCAAACCAAATGTGAAATATAAAAACAACTGGCATAACTTAACTAACTAAAAAAATTACTTTATAGTATTAAATGTGAAATTATATATAAATAATAACAATATATTCTATATAAAGTAGCACATTCTAAATTTATATAAAAAGTGGATATTGCCATACATGTTATTAATACTTTATTATATTTGATATTATTAATTTGTGCAAAGATTTAGTAAGTAATATAAATAATATTAATATTTACGATATTATCATACCAATTTACACTAGAATTTGCTTATTGTGCTATTCTAAATTCTTTATTTGAAAATGATCTACTTAGATTGTTGTAATTTTTAAGACTCGAATTTTAATATACTACAATTATTAGTATAGATAGTTAGATTTTCTTTTAACCAATATTAATGTTCAAAAAAAATAAATTTATAAGAAATAATTAATAATGAAAGTGTGAAGAATATAAGAAACAATTAATAATGGAAGTGTGAGGAATATGGTTGAAAATATAGTTTTTTTTTTAATATATAAATATTATTTTAGTAATGTAATTGACTATAAACTCTCTTTAATATTAATATTTTACTATTATTAATATTTTTAAAATATGAAATAATGAATTTTTTTTTTAATAAATATTTTTGAAGTAATATAATCGACTATAAAATCTCTTTATTATTATTAATATTTTTTAAAATATGGAATAATAAAATTTCTTGCTCAGTTATTAGTATATTTAATAATATATAATGTTAATAAAATCTCAATTTATTTATTTTTTAACCTAAATAAATATATATTTTAAATTCATTTATATTGATAATTAAATTTGTTTTAACACTGGTTTTTATATTTATATTTACTAAAATATAAATGATTTTTTATTTAAATAAAAGAATTAAAATGGAAATGAAAAAAGTGTTTGAGATGTATTACATGTTTGATAAATATTGCATGCCTGCTTAGTCTTTCTCATTATACTTTCTAAAAAGGCTAAAAAGCTAAAAACACTTAGTTTATCAAACAAGTGTTGCATGGCAGCTTACTCCCTATCATTATGCTCTGTGAAAAAGCTCAAAGCTGAAAGTCATTTGATGATAAATCTCTTGAGTTCGGCTAAATTCCGTCTCCAAAGCCTCTCACTCTCGCCCTCACAGAATTATATTTGAAGGGAATATCAATTAATTCAAAATCAAATTAAGAAGGGAAAATTATTGTATATGCAAATTAAGAGCCTCTCAAATGTGGATCCATAGTGCTTCACATTGTGTTATTGAGAACTTTTCGAAGCTTGTACATTTTGCTCGAGAAGCCTAAAGTTTGGGGTAAACATTTAACCTATTTTCAGGTGCAAGAAACCTAATAGATAATAAGAGTGTTGGGTTATCAATTTATATATAAAAGAAATAAATTAGAAAGTTAGGGAATGAGAAATTGGTTAAATAAATGAAATGATTAATTACTATAAATTTTAATTTAAAATCAAATTGAAACTTAATTGACTGATTGAATATAAATTTAAAAATTATAAATTAAATAATTAAATACGATTTAAAGTAGTAAATTATAATTTAAAAATAAATATATTTAAAATTTAAAAATCAAATTAAATAAATATAATTTAAATTTAAATTAAATAAATAAATATAATTTAAATTGAAAACAAAGTCGCTATTGGTGGAAAAAAAAGGAGAAGGTTGGTGGAAAAAAAAGGAGGAGGTTAATGAGATAATTGATATTATCTCATTAAAATGTGGATTGATCGATTATACAAAGAATTAGACGCTCCTTAATTGCAAATTATTTCGTAATGGCTCACGATACTTTTAAAAAAATATTCATCAATTAAACATTGCTTCAAATAATCATAGATGTTATGGAAATGATCAATTAAACATTGCTTCAAATAATCATAGATGTTATGGAAATGAATTCTGATCGGTATTCAGAGATAGTACAAATTATATTAATTTTTAGATTTTCCAAGTGGAGCTCAACTATAAGATACATAATCTAGCACAAAAGTTTTAGAAATTAGTGTGTGCCCTAATATTAACGCAACATTTTTTTTTAAATGATGTCATTATTATTACTATAGTTTAATTTATTTTTAACATATATAAAAATTTGAAGTTACACTATGACCTTATAAATATTATCATGATGTATTGGTGCATTAATATAGAAGAAACATTGAATAGTGAATACATTTGCTTACAAAATATAGAATTTTTATATTTAAGAACATAAAATAACATACAATTCACTAGCATATGCTATTGTTAGGTGCATCATTCCAAAGTTAAATAAAAATAACATATTGGTTCATTCTAGTGCAAATCATATAATGATGTGTTACTATTAGGAGGATAGAGAAAATTAATAAAATTTTACCAAAGTAAATTTTACCGTATTAATTATTTTGACATTTTTTATATTTTCTAATCACTAGTGCTCACTCTCCTTTGAGACCTACCTCAATTTTAGTCATTATTAGTGTTTCTTCCTTAATTGGATAGCTTTTCAAAAATTTAGTTTGTTTAAAAATATTTCACATTTTTAAAAGAGAATAATTAAATATCTATTATTTCTTTATTTTCAATCAATAAGATTAAAATTTATAATTTTTTTGTTTAATTTGACCTTCTCTAGTTAAAAAAAAAATATACGTACGATACAATTCATGGGTTCAAGTCACATCGGACTAGTTCGATCAACTATGATTCTATGAATTGATTGGAACACCAAACACAATGCTTGTACTTAGACACCCAAATGTTGCATTATAAAATACAACTTGTCAGCCAAGCTATGTTAGTAAATTATAAAATATGTCGTGTTATAGAAAATGTATTGGACTAGTGCACTTGAGCTCATGTTTTTTCATTTCATGACCACATTGCCATAAATGCAACACATAACATGGATAACCATGATAATATCACTACTTGTTTTCTAACATAGTACCAGGTAATAATCTATTAAAAAACATTGACCAAAGTTCATATGTTATATATACATTTATTGAATTTTATATTAAAATATAAGCATTGCTATATGTTTCATGAAAAAAATAGCACTAGTGCACCCAATCATATGTAGCATTTCTGAACCCTGGATGCGGGTGTCAACTAGTGAGATCGTGGGCCACAGGGCTACCATGTGGAGGGACACTTGGCCGCCCCACATGACCACACATGGAGACCAGCACAACATTAAATGTTTTCATGAGGGAGTCTTAAAATCAACCTCCACCACCTTCTCTTCGACGTACCCAGTCTGCATCGCATTAAGGTCACATGCCATGGCCACTAAGCCAACCTCCTCCATCTATTCGCCCTCACTTAGGCCCTCTCTCCAGCACTCAGTGCTTTTTTCTGTTAATTCCCCTCTGCCTCTAGTGCATGGTCCTCATTCTACCAGCCTTAGCCTTCCCTCCGGTGGAAATTCCTCTCCTGCGCTTTCCACAGCTCCCTCCTGGTCCTGGGCTTCTGCTCCTCAGACAATCATGCCTCCACGTCATCAAATGAGATGCAGAAGGGTAGGAGGGTGTGGCCTCCCAATCACACCTCCTTTGTCGCACTCCCTGGGCCGTGACTTAAATCTTTGAGTTGGATGGGAAGAGCAGAACAGGAATGCCCCTGTCAATCTTACTGCCCAGCTATCCTTGCAGCTTCTTATTCCTCCTCTGGCACCATATATCTCCCGCTGTAGAAATTTGAATAATTTGCTGAATTATTCACCGAGATTATCCTGATTACACACTATTTAAGCTTCATGCATAATACATAACCTCTTCTACAATTGATCATCAATATGTGGAAATAGAAACAGTCGCATGCGCACATAAACACAATAGTCAAGCACACATATCAACACAGTATGTAATGGGGAAAGAAATAGCTGAAAATCCCCAAATATATGTATATTATAATGATAGAGAACATGTAACAATACATAGCACAAAGCTCTCACAACTCTCAGCACTATCTCCAAAACTTACACACAAACTAGTATGGAAAGTGAACTAGTCACAGGTTCAAATTTCCTCCACAAGTCTTCCTGCCTCTACTGCGCAATCCAAGATGAGTAATGATGAGATCCAAGTTCCAATCCCACTAGCTCCAACTGCGCAATCCTCATTAGCAATCTCCATCAATGTTTGTGCAAATCTCATGCACAGCCAATAGTCACAACTGATAGTAGACTCACCCTTTCACCCACCTCTAACACTGGTCTCCACTGAACTATCCATGCATTGCAGTTAACTGATGTGTTCTTTAGTTGATTTATGAGTTAATACTTAGTGAATTAATTAATAATTAATTCACACCACTCATCACTAGTGTATTTGTCAGTTAGACTAAATACAACTAGTTCAACTAAGTTAAACCGAACACAACTCCACCAACTGTCTCATCAACTCCACCAAACTCTGCCACATGAGTTCTAACTGAAGTCAACCATGAAATAGCTCAACTAAACCTTAGGAAAATAATATTTCCTTCTGTCATCTGCATGTGCCACATCCAAGCATCAAACTGAAGTGCTCCAAGAGGATAAGATAATGTTTATAGTCTAGATATTATTAAGGGTTAATAATATTTGACTGTTCTATTTTTAGCTCGACAGTCTAAAAATAGAAACCGCCCAATGTCTAAAAATAGAGGTCCATCTATTTTTACCAACTCGACCAATCATCCTTAAATAGCATCCTGCAACTCATAGACCATGATCCATATGTCTAAAAATAGACATAGTCTAAAAATAGACTTTGCGCCAAAAATAGCCTGCGGGCCCACTTAGTGAAGGCGACTTAATTTCACTAAGCTCCATCATCTTGTTGAATTTTCAACACTCCCTCTCAACAAGATATGGACTATCTGCAACCCCTATCCTGCCTCTTTGGTATTAGAATTTTCTCCTAGTGAGCGCCTTCGTCAAGATATCAGCATCCTGATCCTCCGTGGGAATATATGAAAGTAACACGATTCTCCGCTGCACACAATCTCTGATATGATGGTACCTGATGTCGATGTGTTTGGATCTATCATGAAATACTGGATTAGCCGAGAGTTTAATGCAACTTTGGTTATCACAATAAATCACAGTAGGCTCCAAGTGCGAATCGAACAACCCGACCAGAATCTTCCTCATCCATATGGACTCGCATGCAGCTAAGCTTGCTGCCATATACTCAGCCTCTGCTGAACTGAGTGCCACGGATCTCTGCTTCCTTCTATACCAAGAAACTATTGTCGACCCGATACTGAAGATCCCTCCAGATGTGCTCTTTCTGTCCGTTGGGCTCCCTACCCAATCTGCATCCATGAAGCCACATAACTTCACCTCATCCTCCTGTCTGTACCATAGACCATATCCCGATGTGCCTCTAAGATAATGCAATACATGCTTTCCTACCTTCCAGAAGAGCTTGGTAGGCTTAACCATAGCTTGTGAAAGCTGGTTAACAGCATAGCATATATAGGCTCGTGTATTGACCAGATACATAAGCGAACCCACCAACTGTCGATAAACAGTGGCATCCACTACCTCCGCTGAAGTAGCATCCTCCTTCCTCCAACCCTCGAGTATCAAGCAGGCCGTGTGCATGTGAACTTCAAATATTCTGGGAGCATACTTACCTTGAGAAATAAACAATCCATCACCCTACGCTACCAAATTTCAAATCCCGAAATAATGAAGGAGGCCCAAGTCCTTCATCTCAAACTCTCTTGCAAGATCCTCCTTGCATGAAAGTATCGACAACTCATCACTGTCAAAATCGAGATCATCTACATACGGTCTCAAGCAATCAAGCTAGCTTCCCTCCTACAATCTAAGAGGTATAGGTTAGGATCCGCCTCACTCTTGGAGAATCCAAGTCAGGTGAATCTTGTCTATCCATGTGTACCAAGCACAGTGCTTGCTTCAACCGTCTGAGTGCTCTCTTGAGTACGCACACATGCGACTCACTTCCTTTGAAGATCAAAGCCGAGGTACTCTGTCATGCACCTCCTCCTCAATGACTCCGTTGAGGAACACAATCTTTACATCCATCTGATGGATGTGCCACCCCATCTGCGTTGAGAGAGATAGGATCGTCCGTATGGAAGAGTATCTTGCGACAGGTGCAAAGGTCTCCTCATAATAAATACCCTCGATCTGTGAGAAGCCACGGGCAAAAAATCTTGCCTTGTACTTCTCCACACTCCTGTGAGCCGCCTGCTTCACTTTGTAGATCCATCGCGAACCCACCACTGATTTCCCCTTCCGTCGCGGGACAATCTCCCATGCACTATTTCTGACAATAGAATCATACTCTTCCACCATGGCATCTACCCATGCGGGGTCCTCCACAGCTTCCTCGAAAGAGGATGGCTCTATCACGACACATTTTCTCACAAGAGCCATGTATCCAGTGTACCGGTCCGGTGACTGTCTCTGTCTGCGCTATGCTGTAGGTGGTCCTACAACCTTCTTTGCATCTTGAGCCAGTCGCTCAGCTTCTATAGTGTGCTTCTGCCCTCTAATGGTTGGCGTTGCATGAGTGGTCTCTTCCACTCCACGAACCTCATTTTGTGGCTGATCCACATCCTGAAGCTCATCCTTAGGAACTAATAGCTCCTCCTCTACATGCAAGTGTAGCTCCCTCTCAAGCGAACACTTCATGGCTTTCTCCTCCTGAAATTTGATATCCTGTCGCACAATAGTCTTGCGACTGTCTGGAAAATACACACGATAGTTGTGGGGCGTATTAGTGTACCCCAAAAATATCCCAACCTCCGCAGTCGGCTCTAGCTTCTTCCTGGCATCCTTCGTCACATGAATGTAAACAGGTGTACCAAAAATCCTCAAATGGAAAATATCAAGCCTCTTACCAGAAAACGCCTCCTCGGGTGTACTCATGCCAAGTATCCTGTGAGGACAATGGTTCTGCACATATATTGCAGTATTGCATGCCTCATACAAGTGAAGAGTAGGCCCGATCATGCGACATCGTCAGTGCAACACCCACGATGCGTTCTATTCTTTCGCTCAGCAATCTGTTTGCTGTGGGTTATAGGGTGCGATGAGCTCTCTCGAATCCCTCTACGTTTATAAAGTGTTGGATTATTGAGAGATGAATTCCGTCGCTAATAAGCTCTACGAGCCTTCACATGCTTCCCAGGATTCCTTCTCAACCCAGTGACGTCCTCTGAACTTTGATATATACATCTTCTTATAGAATGTCGACACTCCAGAAGAAATGTCAAAAAGAATCACATAGTACTTGTGCTTCTTGTCCAATACGAGAAAGGTCCACACACATCTGTGTGGATTCTCTCAAGGATCGTCGTGGCGCGACTATCCTTCTCGTGAAAGTGGCTTTCACAAATTTTCCCAAGGTACACCCCTTGCACTGATCTGACTGCGCAAGAGTGCCCTTAGGAAGCCCAGTAGAAATCTACTGCAGTATGTTCAAAGCTCCATGGTGAAGGTGGCCCAATCTCCGGTGCCATAGCTTGCCATCATCCCGGCTCACCACTCCTTCCGCCTTGGATGCCATTGCTGCACCGCCATATACATGCAATTGATAAAGGTTCTTGACTTGAACCCCTATCTTACAGGTTTCTCTAGTTGTCTTACTGTGCAGGAAAGCCTTTCCTTCGCTGAACACCACATCATACCCCTTGTCTTCCAACATCACCATAGAGATCAAATTCTTCTTCAATCCTGGAACATGCATCAAATCCTTCAATACGAAGGTTCTACCAAACTCCCTCTGAAAGGAAATGGTACCGATACCGGTCGCACTGTATCTACCATCATTTCCCATCTCGATGTGCACTCCAATATCTTTCTCCTCTAGATCTGAAAACAGATCTCGATCTCCACTCATGTGAAAAGATGCACCACTGTCCAAGAACCATACTGATCCCATCACACTTGAGAACAAGCATGTGATCAGCAAAAAATCCAGCTCAAACTGTGAGGCTAAGGCCTCTCCCATTGTAGATCTAGCAGCCTGCTTATTTTTCTTCTTCTGCGGACAATTTGTGGCATAATTTCCGTGTTGGTGACAGTGAAAGCACTTCACCTTGGACATGTCTTGCTACTTGTCTTTCGCACCGGAATGAGAAGCTTTCTTTCTCTTCCCCTTCTTTGCTTTGGTAGCCAAAGCGCAATTTTCTTCATCAAATGCCTTTGATGAAGATCCGTCCCTGGTATTCCGCCTTATCTCCTCTTGCACAAGATCCGACCAAAGTCGCTCCCATCCTGGCAATTTCTCCCGACCATTGACAGAATCCTGATAGGCATGCCAACTCTTCGGAAGACCAAGGAGAGCCAAGCTCACCAATTCCTCATCATCGACAGTCACCCCCACACTTCCCAGCTCATCCCTGCATTGGATGAACTTCGTGAGGTACTTCGGCATATTGTCGCCTTTCTCCATCTTTATATGTCTAAGTTTATCCTTGAGCGCCAACTTCCTCTAGTCGCTCTTGCTTTGGAATAAATCTGTCAATGCTCTCCACATCAAGTATGGAGAAGCTTTTCCATGCATGCTGGATGCAATGTGATCCCTCACACCCTCCAACAGAATTCTTCGACATTTTTCCATCTTCTTTTGCCAAGCCTCAACTTGAGCAACATCAGTAGGCTTTGGGATGTCAGCTTCTATGAACTCCTTCAGCCCGCTATCATCTAATACTGCCTCCATCCGGTCTTTACATGCAACATAATTTGAACATCCCTCAAGGGCATATTCTAGTTGCAATCCGTTGAAAGACATTTTGACTTTGACACCAAGAAAACTGCTGCAAATTCGAATTCCACTAGCTCAAAAATCAACTGCTTCTGGACCTGCGAGAACAAATCATTTCTAGCAGAGAGATCTACTGTAGGGGAATTTACTCGATATATCACCTTTCAGAGAAAGGATGGATCCATAGGCTACCTGGCCTGTTACAGACTCTGTCTACCGAAATAATTGTAATCACTGTAATAGATCTGATGATCAATCTCGCTCTGATACCATGTAGAAATTTGAATAATTTTTTGAATTATTCACCGAGATTATCCTAATTACACAATATTTAAGCTTCATACATAATACATAACCTCTTCTACAATTGATCATCAATATGCGGAAATAGAAACAGTTGCATGCGCACATAAACACAATAGTCAAGCACACATATCAACACAGTATGTAATGGGGAAAGAAATAACTGAAAACCCCCAACTATCTGTATATTATAATGATAGAGAACATGTAACAATACATAGCACAAATCTCTCACAACTCTCAGCACTATCTCCAAAACTTACACACAAACTAGTATGGAAAGTGAACTAGTCACAAGTTCAAATCTCCTCCACAAGTCTGACTGCCTCTACTGCGCAATCCAAGATGAGTAATGATGAGATCCAAGTTCAAATACCACTAGCTCCAACTGCGCAATCCTCATTGGCAATCTCCATCAATGTGTGTGAAAATCTCATGCACCGCCAATAGTCACAACTGATAGTAGACTCACCCCTTCACCCATCTCTAACACTGGTCTCCACTGAACTGTCCATGCATTGCAGTTAACTGATGTGTTCTTTGGTTGATTTATGAGTTAATACTTACTGAATTAGTTAATAATTAATTCACACCACTCATCACTAGTGTATTTTTCAGTTAGACTAAATACAACTAGTTCAACTAAGTTAAACGGAACACAACTCCACCAACTGTCTCATCAACTCCACCAAACTCTGCCACATGAGTTCTAACTGAAGTCAACCATGCAATAGCTCAACTAAACCTTAGGAAAAGTGTATTTCCTTCTGTCAACTGCATGTGCCACATCCAAGCATCAAACTGAAGTGCTCCAAGAGGATAAGATAATGTTTATAGTCTAAATATTATTAAGGGTTAATAATATTTGACTATTCTATTTTTAGCCCGGCAGTCTAAAAATAGAAACCGCCTAATGTCTAAAAATAGAGGTCCATCTATTTTTACCAACTCGACCAATCATCCATAAATAGCATCCTGCAACTCATAGACCGTGATCCATATGTCTAAAAATAGACATAGTCTAAAAATAGACTTTGCACCAAAAATAGCCTGCGGGCCCACTTAGTGAAGGCGACTTCATTTCACTAAGCTCCATCATCTTGTTGCATTTTCAACACCCGCAACAAGAAGAGGCCATGTGAATCAACCATTCAGCCCAAGAATGCTTTCATCCCTTGCAAGATGAAGGCTCTCTCAGTGAAAATTGCCTCAAGCAACAGCAAGGACACCACCGACAACACAGGCAACAACGATGGTTCCAGCTCGGATTATAAGGCAGAAAACAAGACAGAGCACTCTTGTATGCAAGCTGCATCCTCTGAGAAGCTCGACTCTCCCGCATCTCCACGTCCCCAGAATTCATGCCACGCGCTGAGCAAGAAGAACGATGATGCATTCTATGTATGCAGGATTGAAGAAGAAGATCCTACCTCTGGAAAAAAGAATGAAGGTTTTCCCTAGTTTCAGTTTTTTAATTCTCTCTTGTCTGCTCATGTTTTGGAATTGTCTGATATATAACTCTTTTTTATTTTTGGCTACTAAATCTGTTGGTTTCCCGCAACGGGTAGCAGTTTCCCTATGGTTTTTCTGGATTGGTTTCCCTAGCCAGGGCAGTCCAATTTCTGTGGGAAAATTGATGAAACTTCCCTCTAGCTTCAACTTGCCAAACACAGAGCAAAAGAACTGTAATTTTCTATTTTATACGATATAATAGAAGTAGTCAAACTTAGAAAAAAAAAATATTTACCATTTCTGCATAACTTTTATGGAATGAAACACCATATTTGGTGCTTATTATCTAATGAAGAATATGTGTTTGGAAGGTTTTATGATATATATATAAAAAAAAAGTGCATTAAATGGATAAATTAAAATTAAAGTACGAAAAACATGGAACAAGGTAATGATATTTTTTTTGTTTTTTGGACACAGAGCATCATTGTGTTGAAGAAAAAATACGCCATAAGTTTCTAGAAAAAATGCACCACATGTTTGTAGGTTACATATAGAATTTTGAAATTTATATTAAAAAATTATCATACCTATGCATTTAATGATAAAATTATTATTGATACAGAAAAAATTATGGAGTATTGGGTAGGTAAGGTGTTTGTTTTTTTGATATATTACTTTTTAAATGGTTTAAATAATTAGGCACACCAATTATATGTTAGGTTGTTCTTATGAACATATAATAATTTTATCTTTTAATAAATACAAAATGGTTATATACTTATGTATTTTATAATTTCAATTTATTTTAGCTTTATATATGTGACTATTTTTTTTTATGTTAAATACAGACAATGATGATGACCATAGGAGTAGAATAAGGTTGACACATATTTTTTTTTCCTCGATAAAACTAATTCTATTTAATAAACATAAAAGTAAAAAACTGCACCAGTCTCAGCTGTGAAAGCCTGAGTGCTGGGCTTGATATCCATGCATATACAAAAACAGTTGAGCCACCCTAGGTGGGAAACCAGCTCTTTAGAGTGATAATTTACCACCCTTGACAGGGAAACCGGTATACAAAACAAACAAGTTAAGTTACTGAAAGACTGGAAACTGAAAAAACAAGCAGCTTGTACAGCTGACAAAAGCAAAAAAACCCAGAATTTTTTAACAGTAGTGGGAACCTGGACCATTGAAGCTTGATGGAGTTCGAAATCATTGAGTCGGAGTTGGATGTTCCGGCTCTTCTACAATTCTACAGCCGAACTCCTCTTCCTTCTCTGCATTATCCTGAAGGAGACCACTATCTTTGCAGTTGAAGCCCTCCCGCTCTTTGTTACTTTCAGAAATGGTCTTCCCTGTGCCTTGGGGCTCGTTACATTCAAACACATCGCAATCTATCCCAGGAGGCCAAGGGCGGGGCGGGATGTTGACAGAGAGGGGAACAATGATAGGGTTAAGACCAGCAGAACTTTCACAAACGGAGATGGTGATGACTGCATTGAGGACAGGCTTGTCAAAAGTATAGTTGAAGTGAAATTTTGCGCGTTGGGTGGTCTAGCAGAGAGTCGGGTTGGCGGTCTCATGCAAGACAGGGGAGGTGAATGGAGGAGGAACAAGAGGAGGGTTCAGCTCAGGCGGGGTAGAGAAGGAGCCTCCAGCAAACAGAGAATGACAACTTTGCTTTCTAGACGCAGAATGGAGGTCATGACAATCATCTTCTGCAAAGGAACCCGAGGTGGGACTGATGGAAGAGCGAGGGCCAGGGGGGCGGCCTCTTCTTGCGCCACGTCTACATCTCATTCGATGCCGAAGGCGTGGCATCTGTTCAGAGTGTAGCGGGGATTGCTAGAAGCAGGGGTCGCCAACAGAGATAGAGGAGGGCCATAACAAACCTGCAGAATGGGAATTCAAACAAGCAGAAGGAGAGAAAAAACAGCTATGAGTGAAGTGAAGACCTGGCAGGATTTCCAAACATCCTAGAATACTGCATCATCGACCAGTGTGTGTACGCACAATCAGCTTTGCGCATTCAGCAGGGCAAGCACTCCGGACTGGAGAAGGCGAGCAAAAAGCATAGGAACCAGTAGAATTCTTACAAGAGGCGGCCATTTGAATAAAAACTGACGAAGCAATATAGTGGAGCGGTGAGGGAGGTTGGTTCAATGGAATATGGGCTGGCATATTTACTACTGGATTAATGGCGCGGCAGATCTCCATCGGCCTGCTGCGTGCGAGCTCCCTCGGGACTCGCCAGGGGACTGAAGTCCCATCACCCTTGTGTATCAACCGCATCTGGTGAGGTTGACACATATTTAGTTGAATGTGAGTGAGATATTAGAGAGAGGGAGAGGACGAGGGATAGGGTTTCTCATGTACTAAACCTCATACACATACCCTTTTGAGGAATATCAGTCCTGAAGTTTTACAAGGGGGATACATACCTACATAGGAACTTGTAATTTTTATAATATTTAATCCATTGTTAGAACCATGCCACACAAGCATTCACAATCGGTCCTAATCGATGGTATCAACACATGAAGGGTAGTTTTTTTTTGTCACTAGGTTATCTAGGACAGGGGAGGTTTAGCCTAACTTCCCTAATATAATGTGTGGAATTTTAGGAGACATATAGTTTGAATATATGTAGATATATGTCGATCAAGACATTTTTCATGCTATTGCCTTCTAATATGCCACTAGTAAAGCATTGATGCTAAAGAAAAAAAGTTTCCTCTAGTAAAGAATTAATGCTACTATAACTGCACCATATGTAAATGAGACTATCATATATAATAATAATTGATGCATTTGAAATCATATATGCAGCCACTGTTGATATTACATAATTAATGTAGACACCCATAATTATATGCTTATTTGGAAATCTACATTATAGGTGTCATTCAAGTCAAGTGACCAAAAAATGAAATAATTATAGGAAATAATTATAAAATAAAGGAGTAAGAGAAACATGTAAAATTAAAGATATTTAGAAGCAAAACAAAGTGAAATTCTATTGAAAAAACTTGTTTTAAATTCTAGCATAAATATTGAGGAGCCATTATCCTACTTCGAAATTACGTAAATATCAAAATCAGAATGTTTATTTTAGAGAATATCTGTTATTGAAATACATAAACTATAACATATACCAACTATAACAATACCAACTAGACTTGTTAGTAAAGGAACAGAAATAGACTATGGTTGTGCTAATTTATTTCTTTTATTATTACAATAGCTAGTAGTATTATAATGTTTCCCTTAATCCTTAATATCAATCTAACCAGTAATTATTAAAAAAGAGGATGATTAAATCTAAGCAGTAATTATTCAAAAGGAAGATGATTAAATCTAACGAGTAATTATTAAAAAAAGAAAAGGCTTACTTAGGGCTAGAAATAAGTACATTTACCAGCCAACCAATTTCAAGAAAGGAAAGAAAAAATGAGTTTTTAGATCAGGGCCGAAACGAAAAGGATTATTTAGCACTAGCAACAAGTACATTTACTACCCAAACCATTTTAAGAAATAAAAGAAGGAATAAGTTTTCAAATCAGGACCGAAAATAAAAGTCTTATTTAGGATTAGAAAAAATTAAATTTACCACCAAACCCATTTCAATGAAGAAAATCATGAATAAATTTTCATATCAAGGCCGAAAAGAAAAGTCTTATTTAGAACTAGTACCAAGTACATTTACTGGATATCCCATTTCAAGAAAGCAAAGCATGAATAATTTCATATTAGGGCCGAAAAAAAAAGTCTTATTTAGCGCTAGCAAAAAGTAAATTTAATGCCCAACCCATTTAAAGAAAGAAAAGAATGAATACTTTTTCAAATCAGGGTTCAAAAAAAAGCTTTATTTAGCGCTAGCTACAAGTAAATTTACAACCAACCCATTTCAAGATTCAAGAAAGAAGAGAAATAATAAGTCGAAGAAGCTCTCGCTAAAGATTTATCAATCGAATATGAATACGAATCTCACTCCAATTGTTTATATAGTAGAGGATGATATAAATATCCAACATGTTGCATCGCAGGGGGCATATTTTCTTCATTGGTTGAACTAGATATTTTCCTTGGTTTTAGGGTACATGAATTTCATTTCCATATTTCCGAAATAAAATCGTTGGAGATGGATAGTGACTTGATTAGGAGTCACATGAATCCAGATCGCAATATGGATAGTGACTGGATCAAGAGTCGCAAAACTATTTCATTTTTAAACCATATTCAAGAATGTTTAGAATGACAGAGGTTCAACCTGACCTTAATGGCCGACAATATGTTAAAAGTACTTGGGAATAACTCCCGTAGATGCTACTCTGCACTATTGTTCACCGTCGGATCCATTGTTAGACGATTGAACAATGGTATTCCATCAAAATAGCATTTAATAAAACAATTAATTATTATTATTATTATTATTAAATATAAACATGAAAACATTGAGAAAAATAATTATTAAATAATAAAATAGTTATAATATTTAACACAATATTGTAGAGCCCCTCCTCCGCACGAAAATATCATCGACAAAAAAGAGCTGTGTAAGGGGTTTAAAATTTATAACATATTTTTATTCTTTCATCGGTAGAATCCTCTAGTTCCAAGAACAATTTTTGAAATCTTAGGGGGAATCATTCATCTATTGAATAGTGTCAAAAATACTCAACTCAATTTAGATCAATCCTCAAGTAAATTCATTTCCTTTTCATATACATTCGAGATTAAGTATTATATTGTTTTTTCTT
The DNA here is from genome assembly GCA_034641835.2 of Pinus albicaulis. Taxonomy (NCBI): domain Eukaryota; kingdom Viridiplantae; phylum Streptophyta; class Pinopsida; order Pinales; family Pinaceae; genus Pinus; species Pinus albicaulis. The sequence goes on along the minus strand of CM076573.1, from coordinate 866,635,305 downwards.
TTATTTCTTTTTTTTCAGAATTTTGTTTGAAGGGAATTCAGTAATGGAGGGGAAGTGTTAAAGAACTTATAACTACACAGCCTATATTATAATTTTTTATGAATTATTGTTCCTCCCAGTTCATATTTTCCATCAAAAAATTAGTAACATTTTGGCAGTATGACCATCGAAATGGAGCCAGTGCTACAAAATTTTGCTGGAATAGTCACTTCATATCATGTAAACCATCAATAAATTGTGTAAGTGCTTTAATAATTGGAAAAAAAGATATATAGATTAGGAAAAATGAGATAAATAATTCAGGAGGTAGCACAAAGTTAGTAAGAAAACACAGAACAAGACATATAGGATGACCAAGATTCAGATATTTATTTGAGAAGATCATACCAAGCCTAGAAAATAAGAAAAAGGGTTGTACCCTAAGGGAATCATTTATAAATATAAAATCATTATTGATTTGAATTATCAGCATTTGAGGTTGATTAATGTTGTATGAACACACACCATTCAATGATTTGTGAAATTTTTGAGCGAATGATGGCATAAATATATAATCAAGTAAGTGTGGAGTAAATATTGGATGTTGAAAGCTTTCGCAGAAAGTTGTGAGGATTAATCCAAGTTACGCTTCATTAAACGTTAGTTTGGAACTTTCAAGTATAGACATTTGTGAATGGAATTAAAATTTCAAATATGATTGTGATTTCTTGTTGCTTACCTTTGAATTTATGGAAATTTGAGAATGACTTGACAATTTCAAACCTGAGTGTGATTTTTTATTGTTTAAAATTGTATCCTTTTAATGCATAAATAATTTAAGCACCTTTAAAAAATTTCAATACATTCCAATTTTCGAGAATAAACAATATCATTAAAAATATCTACTGGAGTTTTTAACAAATTTAAAAGAGGGTATTGTGTCTATCGGTTAGACAATGTGTTTACGAGTTATTAGTAAATATTTTTTTTTTTAGCTGGGCACCGGTATGGATTAGGATGTACTCCATGCACCTGGAATATTGGGATGAAGAATCGCTAAAGGACATCAGCAATGGATTAGGAAAGTTCATAAAGATTGCAGAGGAAAAAAAGCTCAGAATATATACTTCGTATGTCAGAATATGTGCTTACATGCATTTGGCCATGGCCCTCACGGATTCATTAAGTCTTTATCATGATGATTTTGAATGGATACAACCCATAGATTATGAATATGTCCCCATTCAATGTAGAAAATTCCATGCTCATGGACATCTCTTCTGGGATTATCCTTTAAAGATCTCCACCCAACCTAATGTCACCACAGAAACCTCTGATGTAGAGGGGTTTAAAAAAGTTCCCAACTGAAAAAAAAATCATAAGAAACCCCCATCTGCCACCAAGATTCCCCATCATACCCCCAACATTACTTCAACCAGTAACAACTTTGATATCCTTGAGAAGCAAATACAACCTGATAGTGATCCTCCAATACAACCTGAGATATCATCAATGCCATCCACCTCTGATCTCTCTACTTATGGCCCCACATCTCAAAATACTTCAAAATCTCCTCAAGAAACTTTAAACCCCATTCCCAGTCTTAGTAAGGAAATAGATTTGGTAATCTGGCAACCCAATAGCATGGAAATAGATGGCTCAGCTCCAGAAGGTAGTCATCCCATCCACATGGAAGAGGAACCTAAAAGTATTAATATGGGAGATTTGGACATCTTCGGTCTCGAGCAAGCCTGAAAAAAGAAAGAGTATGACAAAATAACTGCCAGACAGGTAGAAAGCTTAGAGGTGGTTCTCTTTCGAGCAAAGTAACAAATATAATTGGGCATACAACCAGGAAGTCATTGGGATGAAAAAAAATTCTTAAAGAAACCAAGAAAAGGGGAAGAAAAACAGATCTGCAAAGAACCATCATCATTGGGGAAATGCTCGTGGAATCTGGAAGATATCCCAAGCTGACCAAGTTTTACCAGCTGTTAGTCAATAGCTCTCAATGAAGCTTACCTCTTGGAATATACGAGGACTAAACAGTCTTACGAAATACAGAATGATTAAAAACATGATTTAGCACGAGAGACCACAAGTATTTTTCATGCAAGAAACCAAATCCAATAGTAACACCCTCGGCTCCATCACTTCCAGAGCTTGGGCAGGATACCATTTTGTTGTTGTTGATGTTTCAGGTGCTTCAGGCGGCCTAGCTATTGCATGGGACCCATAATCAATCTCACTCACTGATGTACATGCCTCACACTACCTCATTCAGGCCACATTCCATCTCATAGGCTCCAACATTCATGGTCACCTCACTAATGTCTACTTCCCTCAAGGCCCTTTGCAAAAAATCACGCTGCTTAACACTATGGAAGCTCTCAATTCAAATAAAACTTACCCACTCTGAATCACGGGTGGGGAATTTAATATGATCACCAAGCTAGAAGAAAAGAAAGGAGGACGAGTCAAGTTGGAGATCGAAAGTAGCCACTACAAGGAATTTATCCAAAGAAACTGGCTAATCGACCTTCCTTTCTCTAATGGCATGCATACATGGAACAATAAGTGTTTTGGATCTCAGCAAATTGCTTCCAATCTAGATCGCCTTCTTATATCGGATAATGCAAATAACTTCAGAGGAGATATTCACTCCTTCATACTGCCACTTTCGGGCTCTAATCATTGGCCCATTTCACTTCAATGGCTGCGACCTGGAAACTCCACCAAACAACCCTTCAGATTTGAAGATTTTTGGCTCAGCCATCCCGATTTTAAGTGTATGGTTACCAATGCCTGGAAAAACTTCACTCCTCCTATTGGCTCCAAAATTTTCCAACTCTAGCAACAGCTCAGAAACCTCAAAATACAGATCAAGAAATGGATTCACTCTACTTTTGGGAACATCTTCCAACAACAAAAAGTTTTATAATAAAACATGTTTGAGCTTCAACAACGTATAATCAATGAAGGAGGAACTGAGTCTGTAGCAACTCAGGAACAAATCCTTCTCACTCAGCTAGAAGAAACAAGAAAGCTAGAGGAAATCCTCTGGAAGCAGAAATCCTGAATAAGGGGGTTAAAAAAAGCGGAAAGGAATACCAAATTCTTTCATCGCTCAACCATTCAAAGAAGAATGCATTATAGGATTACTCAGCTACATAATCAGCATGGAGAAAGGCTAGAAGAACATGAGGATATAGAGAGAAAGCTCCTCAATCACTTCAAAATTGTTCTTCATGAGACCCGAGAAAGAAGACAACCGAAAATAAGCAAGATCCTACAGCATATTCCCAAGATAATTACTGAAGAACATAACCAGATGCTCCTCTGCCCTGTCACTCTCCGAGAAGTAGAAAAAGAGATGGCTCAATTTAACGATGACAAAGCTCTAGGACCTGACGGATTTACCTCCAACTTTTTCCATCACTTCTAGGATCTTATAAAAAAGGACGCCTGCAATTAGTAGAGGAATATTGGACTCTGCACTGGTTTCTCCCGTCCCTCAATGCCACTTTCATAGATCTCATTCCTAAAGAGGATCATTCCAATACCTTTGACAAATTCAGGCCCATTTCTCTCTGCAATGTCATCTACAAAATGATAGAAAATGTAATCGCCAATAGGGTCAAGACCCTACCTCCACTGCTCATTTCGCCTGAACAAACAGGATATGTGGAAGGTCGTAAGATTTTAGATGGAATCATTCTCATGCACGAAATCATTCCTTCCCTAAAACAAAATAAAAAGGTAGGTATTCCCCTAAACATCGATCTCTCTAAAGCTTTTGATAATTTAAGTTGGAATTATATCAAGCAGATGCTCACAGCCTTTGGTTTCAGTCCCACCTGGATTAGATGGGTCATGAATCTCATTTCTTCCTCTTTCTTCTCCATTCTTGTCAATGGCATACCCTCTCACCCCTTCTCCCCCTCTAGAGGCATCTGCCAAGGAGACCCCCTTTCACCCTTCCTTTTCGTCGTCATGGAAAAAAGGCTTGGTCGTATCATACGAAATGCACTTCACACTTAGAAACTTCACATCATCTGTGTTCATGGCTCTCAAGCAACCAACCACCAATAGTTTGTTGATGAAAATATGTTATTCAGGCATCCATCAGTCCAAGAAGCTCTCTCTTTCAAAGCCCTTCTCGATACCTTTTCGGAGGCCTCTGGCACCTCTATTAATGCTGCTATATCGCAGATCTTTTTCTTCAACACTCCTGTCATCACTCAAAACAATATTGCTAGAATACTTGGCTTCTACATTGCCTCTTTATCAGCCAAGTACCTTGGTGCTCCTTTGATTGACTCTGCTATTAAACATGCATCATGGCAAATGCTTCTCAAAAAACTTGAAGCTTGGCTCTCCTCCTAGACTTATAGATCCCTCAACATGGCAAACCGTCTCATTCTTATCAAAGCTATTTTGCAATCAATGCCCCTGTATTTATTCTTAGTTCTAGTGGCACCAAAATGGGTCCTCAAAAATATCAAAGACCTGCAAGGCAACTTCCTTTGGAGGTCCTCGGGGAAAAATAGAAAATGGGCACTGGTTAAATTGATGGCTATTTGCATGCCAAATAGGGATGGAGGCTTAGGTCTCCGAGATTCATATCACAATAACACAATCATGGGAGCCTCGATCTAGTGGTAATGGATGTCTGGGCCACACACACCATGGGCTCTACTCTGGACTATCAAATATGCCAACAATAGACTGCCAGAGGATCTCATCAAACTGACAATGGTCGAAATGGGCTCCTTGATATGGAATGCTGCCAAACAACATCGTGCAATGATACAAGAGCACAGCTTCTGGGAGGTCATTGATGGTAGCACTGCCTGCTTCTAGATCAATTCTTGGTAACAAAGACCAAAGTTAGTAAACATTATAAGGCCTCAATTACAAGTGGACTCGATTAATCATCTGGTCGAAAATGTCAAACAGTACTAGTATTCATCGACAATCCATGGATATCGGAAATGGAAAAAAGAAGCTCAAATCTTAGACCATGGGCAGGAGGATACAGACAAGGAAATTGATACAAAACTTAACAGCAAGAAGATTAGACACTCAGAAAAGAAACATCTTCTTCCATGGGGACACACTCCTTGTGGCATGTTCACCACCAAGGAAGCTTACAAGCTGATGAAACCTTCCCAAGACCCAAAATATTCCCTATGGACTCAAATTTGGTCCCCAGGAATTTGGCCCAAAGTCTCCACCTTTTTATGGCTCCTATGTCATAAAATAATCCTTACCTAGGATAATCTCATTAAAAAGGGATTCATAGCACCCTCACAGTGCCCCAAATTCTAAAACCACAATGAAACCATTCAACATCTTATGGACACTTGTTTCTTAGCAAACAATTATGGGAAAAAATTAGCTTCAGATGAAAAAAGTGAGAAGAATTTCAGGGGAAATTGTTAGCACCGTACACAACTAGCCATTAGCTCCATAGAATAGCAAGTTGTTAAAATCTCTCTGGACACTTCTTCCGAGACTTCTTCTATAGATAATATGGAAGGAAAGGAACAAGTGAATTTTCAAGAATAAATGCACCCCTTTGGATATTATATGGAACAATTTTTTCCGTAACATCCAAGAAACTATGGCTCTCCATCAATGGGAGGAGGAAGATTTTCCTAATCAAAATCTAGAAAAGTATATCTGGGAGAAATGGCATCTCTCATTACCTTCAAGTCTCTCCAGTAAATTCTCTCCTCCCACTCATTTAGATTCACCCAGCAACTGGATTCCTCCTTCCACTAGATTGATAAAGATAAATTTTGACAGCACTTCCAAAGGCAACCAAGGTGATGCAGGATACGGAGGTATTTTTTGAGACCACAATGGCAATCCCCTATTGATATTCTATGGTTCAATAGGATGGGACTCGAAAAATTTAGTTGAACTGGAAGGTTTATTGCAAGGTCTATGTCTTGCTCAACATCATAACTAATTCCCTATTAAATAGAAGGGGATTCTCAAATTCTCAACAATGCAGCCAAGCAACTACTTATGGGAGCTCCTGCTTCCAAGTTGGCTGACAGCTAGAGAATGGTGGTGAGATTGGAACTCATAGAACAATGGCTAAAGCATAATAGAGTGATATATTTTAAACATGTCAAAAGATCTAGTAACAAAGTAGCTAATCTACTGGCAAATAAATTAGTGGACAATAATAAAACCTTAAACTCTGGACCCCTTAGTATTGTTAATGATATCTCTCTCATACAAGAATGTGACAATTTTGTGCAGAAAGATACAACAATCTCGGATGCGGGTGATTTATAGGGGAGGCCACACGGTAAGCATATGGGCTGGCAAGTGGCACAGGCACATGGCCACCCACAGGCCTCAGCGACAAGCATTTAATTTCTCCAACTGTTCCCACAAATGCACATTTACTCTGCTCAATTTTTTATGCCCTCTCCGACTCTTCAAAATGAATTTTCTTGGTAGTCTCCCTCCCTCGCTTTTGTCGTTGAGTTGCAATTTCCCCCCTGGAATCTCAGAGCCGAGCTCCCGAACGCCTACAGGGAAGCGCCGTAGTCTCCTCTGTTGTATTAAGGTGGTTCCCAGCCTACACTTCTCTCAGAGCCCTCTTTGCAAACTAATTTTTTTCTCTGTGGACAGTCAGTGCTTGGCTTCTGGGTCCTCGGCTCCACTGGTGTCTCATCCTGCTACTATCTCATCTCATAGCACTAATCCTCCCCACTGTTCCATCATGCCCCGTCTGCGCCATTGCAATGGACTACCACCACGACAGCAGCCAAGGAAAAGCAACTCATATGCCACCTTCTTCTCACTTTGATACATCACCCTCATCTTTGGAGCACTATCATGGATGCTATCTGGCCACTTGCAGTGGGCGTGGCCATGCTTAGAATTCAGGCAGGTCTCGCTCTCCGACTCTGAATCCTCCCTCCACCAATTTCTCCTCGATGATGCCTCATTTGGAGATGGTTGCCTCCCCTCAACCCACCCATTTTGCTCAGTTCTATTATTCATGCACCTTGGACCGACCGCACATAACTGCAACCATCACCATCTCCTTCAAAGAGGAACCCACTAGTGCTGGTTGCCCTCGACCCAGAAAATTACAGAAGAATTCCAACCAAGGAGCTCCATCCGTGGCAGAGAAGAGTGGCCTAGCCTCCAGCATCAGAAGTAAAGGCATCGACAACAGCAACGAAGATTGGTCAGGCGGTAAAGATGCACTTGGAAAAGCTCGTGCCACCACTAGGTCCCGGAACGCTGCAGATGCCACCTACGATAATCTTGCAGCTGAAAACGATCAGTATAGGTTTCTTATTGTGGAAGAGACACCTCCCTCCCCAAATGACACCTAGGTACTTAGGTTCTTTCTGGATTCTGGTTTCTAGTTCAAAGCTTTTTCGGCCTTTTTATATGGTTTCTAGTTTTAAGGTCTGTCTGATGATTGCAAACACTTATCTTTTTTCCATGTGCCACATTGGTTTCCCCTTTGTAGGCAGGAATAGAAAAACCAAATGGACTGGTTTCCCCTCTAAGGGCAGTCCTTATTTTGTTATTTTGGAGAATTATGCCTTCATAATAGGCTAGAACTACAAGGGCCCGAGCCTCCACGTATTTTATGTTACATTAATAAAATTTAGTCTTATTTAAGAAAAAAAATTATTTTGTTTTGTTTTGTAGAAACATAAAAACATTGTGCTCCACTCATTCTGCAATTATTTTGAGTCTTCATATCTTAATATCTTAGTTTAATTTCTTTGCGTGACAATATTTGGATTTGCGAGAGAAATTATACATTAATGCTTGATAATTGATTTATCAGATGGAATTCTGGACGAACATATGATTCAAACATTAAAGTTGGAGAACCTTTTCGAACCATCAAGAATAAGAGGGAACTCTCTCATAATGTCAATTCAGGACTTGAAAGTGCTATGGAGCTCCATCAACCCATGAAATAATAGTTCCCCATTCTTAGCTATGAATTTTTTTATCTTCTAATTAAACTAGTTGTTACAACTTTGATATGACCCTATCTATGGGATTCCACTTTTGTGTATATTACCTGGGATTTTTTGGAAATAGGCACAGTGTCTGGATAAAATTTTTGACACCTTTAGGATACTACACACTATTTCAAAAGACGCTTTCATTATCAATGTAATTTTAACTAGAAAATTTACATGCTGAAATTTTATGGATATAGAGTTCATTATTTATTTTGATTTATGACTTTTTAACAACATTCGATTTTTCTTTAGACAATTAGGTTATCTATAAATCATACAGAATAAATGCTATTTCTTACCATTCAATAATCCTTAATTAAATTATATTATCACTATAAATAATACAACTTGCAAGGGTTGCAATCGTTGAAGTGACAAGAAAACCCTCAATAACTTTCCATCCGTTAATGATAGTAAGTCTTCTACTACACACACACACACACACACACATATATAAATCCGTGATGTCCTTGGTGTAGCAGATATAATGATTTTTTTATCTACCCACAAACATATACATATGTACACGGTAATGTGCTTGGTGTAGTATTTATAATGATTTTTAAAATCTATTGAATCCTGTAGGATAGCAATGAGATCCTTGATGAAGGAAGGATACCTCAAGCCACTTGAGGTAATAAGTGTATTATCCTCATAAACAGCGCAGTGATTTTAGTCAGTCTTTTTTACATGTCTCTGAAATTGACAGTTCATGAATTTTTCATAGAAATTTTCAACCATCTTCAAAACATTTTCTACAAAATGGGATTGTAAGACAAGGATATAGCAGCACTCTTTGGAGGCCACATTCTGGTAAGAATTGAAAAGGATAAATATTTTTGTTATAAAAGAACATGTTTACACTATTGGTATACTATGAGAGTATCATTTTCATGTCATATAAAGAGTTTAAGGAATAGAATTTTGAGATATTGTGTAGTATCCTGAAGGTGTTATAATTTTCATCCAAAAACCTTGCCCATTTCCATAAAATCCCATGTAATATACGGAAAAAGTGGAATCCCATACATAGGGTCATATCAAAGTTGTAACAACCGGTTTCATTACCTAGTAAAATTTTACATAGATAAGAATGAGGAACTGGCCTTTGATGGGTCGAAGGAGGATCAGAACATTGTCAACCCCTACATTGGCAACATGAGAGAGACCCCCATTATTCTTTATGGTTAGAAAAGGTCCTCTAGCTTTAATGTTTGCATCATATGTCTGGGTGGAATTCCATCTGATAAATCAATTATCAAACATTAATGTATAATTTCTCTTGCAGATACAAATATTGCCATGGAAATAAAGTAACTAATATACTGAGAGATGTAGACTCACACTAATTGTAGAGTGAGTGGAGCACAATGTTTTTATGTCACTAAAAAACAACAAAAAATATTTACTAATAACTTGTAAAAAAATTATATAACTAATAGACCAAATTACCCTCTTTTAAATTTCTTCAAAAATCCTGTATATATTTTTAATGATCTTGTTTATTCTCGAAAATTTTAATGTATAAATTTTTTTTTTAAGGTTCTTAATTCATTTATGCACTAAAAAAATACAATTTAAACAATAAAAAATCACAATGAGTTTTGAAATTGTAAAGTGATTCACAAACATGCATACGTCCAAAAGTAAAAAACAATAAATTACAATCATATATGAAATTGTAATTCCATTCACAAATGTACATACTTGCAAGTTCTAGAGTAAGGTTTAATGAAGAATAATTTGGATTAATCCTAGCAGATTTCTACAAAAGCTTTCAACATCCAATTTGTATTCCTCAATTACTTGAGGATATACTAATGCCTTCAACCATTCAAAAATTTCAAAACTCATTTAATGGTGTGTGTTCATACAACATTAAGAAACCTGGAGTGTCAATAATTTGAATAAGTAATGATTTTATATTTAGAAATGATTTTGTTAGTGTAAAAACCTTGTTCGTCTTTTTTGGGCTTGGTACGATCTTCTCAAATAAATATCTAAATCTTGGTCATATGTTTTGTCTTGTTCTGTGTTTTCTTACTGACCTTGTGCTACCTCTTGAATGATTTCTCTCATTTTCCTAATCTACATCTTTTTTTTCCAATTAGTAAAGAACTTACACGAATTATTGGTGGCTTACATGATATGAAGTCACTGTTCCTACAGAATTTCCTAGCACCGGCTCCATTCCCATGTTCATACTACGAAAAAGATACTAATTTTTTGACAGAAACCTGAACTTCGAAGAATGATAATTAAAAAAAAAAGTGTAATACACATTGTGTAGTTAAAAATTCTTTGACACTTCTCCTCCATTATCGAATTTCCCTTCAAAAAAATTTCCATAAAAAGGAGAAGAGAAAAAATAAAAAACAATAGAATACTTAATCTCCAATGTCCATGAAAATAAAATGAATTTACTTGAGTATTGATATGGATTGAGTTTATTTGTTTTGCCATTGTTCAACATATGAACGATTTGCCATTGGTTTTCAGAAACTGTCACTGAAACTGGAGGATTCTATTGACGAAAGAATCATAATATGTTCTAAATTTTAAACCCCTTACACATCTCTTTCTTGGTGATTATCTTGTCGCACAGAGGAAGGGATATTCAGTATTCTATTGAATATTGTAATTGTTTTATTAATTAAAAATTATTTTTCTTAATGATTTCGTGTTTATCTTTAATAAAAATAATAATAAATAATTGTTTTATTAAATGTTTAATCTCATGGAATATCATTGTTCAATCGTCTAAGAATGGAACTGATAGTGAACATTGGTGTAGAATGGAATGTAGGGGAGTTCTTCCCAGGTATTCTTAACATATTTTCATCCATTAAGTCCAGTTTTAACCCCTATCATTCTATACATTATTGGATATGGTATAAAAATACAATAATATTATGACTCCTGGTCCAGTCACCATCTATCTTGTGATCTAGAGTCATGTGACTCTTGATCCAGGAACTATCCATCTTGAGCGCCTTTATTTTGGAAATATGGAAATGAAATGCACATTACCTAAATCATAGGAAAATAACGAGTTCAATCCAACGAAAAAAATATGCCTCCTGCGATGCAACATGTTGGCTATTTATATCCTTCTTTATTGTATCAACCAATGGAGTGAGAGTCGTATTTATATTCGATTGATAAACCTTCCGCGAGAGATTCTTTGACTTATTATTGTTTTTCTTTATTGAATCTTGAAATGGGTTGGGCGGTAAATGTACTTTTTTCTAGCGCTAACAAAAAACTTTGTTTTGATTCCTGATGTGAAAGATTATTCATTCTTTTCTTTCCTGAAATGGGTTGGGAAGTAAATGTACTTGTCTCTAGCGCTAAATAGTAATTTTCTTTTTTTTCCCTAATTTGAAAAATTATTCATCGTTTGCTTTATTGAAATGGTTTCAGCAATAAATGTACTTCTTCTAAGTGATAAATAAGACTTTTCTTTTTGGCCCTGATCTAAAAAATTATTCGTGCTTTTCTTTCTTCAAATGGGTTGGGCAGTAAATTTACTTGTTTCTAATGATAAATCATACTTTTATTTTCGGACATCATCTCAAAAATAATTCATCATTTTGTAACAACTCTTGTAAAAATTCATGTAAAAATATATATAAGACTATGGTGATGGGACACCTATTCTAAGTTGAATGGTGGGAAAAACCATTCTAGTGAGTGTCGATTCAGTTTATTATGGCTAAATGCAATTGGCAAAGGAAAAGGAAAAGGCTTTGGGAAAGGCACGAGGCATTAATTGGAATTTTATTTATGAAAATAATTGAAAACAAGACAAAATGAAGGTGAAAGGTCACAAATTTCATGTGAGGAGGAAAATGAAGGAAAATAATGGAAAATGAAGAAAATATAAGCCTCATTAATAAAAAGGCTTCTGAGAATCAGTGGGGGAGGCTTGGTCAGTTTAGTTTTGGATCCAACATACTCTTGAGCACATAGAGTATTATTGGAGCACTCTTGGAGAGTGTGGAATATTTAGAGATTTGGATCAAGAAATAAAAGGAAGAGCAGGAAAGTGCAGAGGAAATCAAGATCAACATCTACAGAAGGTTCTGAGTGCAGGTGTTGATTTGCATATATGATTTCCTCAGTAATTTTTGCATGCATGGTAGTGCATGTGGTTTCTTTATTATGATCTGTCATGAAAATGGAGGATCGCCGAGATTAACAATGGATTTCCCTATCTTTTCCATTTCCTAGATAGTGATGCTAATTGTGGGTTTATTTCCATTGATTGTTTTATGTTTGGCTGTCATGGTTCCTTTAGCTGTTGGGTTGATTTATTAGTTCTTCGAGCCTTGGTTGGACAAACACTTTGGAGCCCATCGGAAAAATGTTGGGTTGAGTTACTAGTCCTGGAGCCTTGGGTGGATAAACACTCTGGAGCCCTAAATGGGTTGAGTTACTAGTCCTAGAGCCTTGGTTGGACAAACAATATAGAGTGCAAGAACAACTATGGTTGAGTTACTAGTCCTATAGCCTTGGTTTCCGAAAACACTTTAGAGCCTTGGATTAGCTTCGATGGAGACCAATATTTGATGGTTAATGATGTCCAACCATGAGGTGGAATCACTTGATTAGGGTTAACAAGATTCAATATCTAGAGCCCAGGTTTTGTGTTGATTGTTGTGTTTGATAAATTCCCACATTCATTTTTGGAATATGGCACGAGGGTGACTAGATGAAGTGAGTTTTGGCTCAACTATGTCTATGGTTGGGTGGAATGTGGAAGTCCCATTCCGGGTTGGTTTTTACGCTCATTAATTAAAATTTCATTTTCTTGGTATTTGATGTGTATATTGACTGGTATATATGTGGAATTTATTGTTGATATAGCCGTGGTATTTATATTCGTATTATGTTTGTTATAAGCATGTATTGTGACACTAATGAGGTACAACTCTCTCTATGTTTTTATGTGTAAATGAATTCACAATGTATCTATGGTAAAATTGATTTTATGATAGCTTATGATGTAGGGGAGAGATGCTTTTTAGCCATTCTAAGATAAGAAAGATACCCCTTTGTTTAAATCTTTTAATTATACCTGTAGATGCTATGTTTGTGAATTGTTTGAAGAAATACATGTCATGGCTCGGACGGTTCAAATGAGTTCTGGTTGACATGATTGATTGCATATATTTTTTTTAATGTTATTTACCCTCTCCTAAAGTTACAAGAAGTTATGGGCAGTGACCTGGGCTTAGGGGCTGAAAATGTGGCACAGATCCTGGAGGTACACATGGAAAATTCATTTATTGGGCCTTAGACGCTACCTTGACAAGGCTAGCCCACGGATATAGGGTCTATATCTACTTGCTTTCCATTAAAAGCTTGCTGCTAAGCCTCGAAAGGGCCAAAACTTAGTCCCTCTTTAGGGGATAGGGCCCTGTAAGGTTTGATTACGTCTTGGGGATGTCAATGATGCAATGTAAGGTGTTTTTTTGGTTTTTCCATTGGTTCCATGTCCTAAAGGTTATATAGGAGGTTGTATGTCATATTATTATACTCTCCTCACATGTTTACCCTGGTTGGCTAGTTACTTGGGTAGATGTCGAAAGATGGTGGTACAGAGTGGGATCAGAACATGGTTGCGCTCTCCTTGGGTTGTGTGTGTTAATAGTACTTTCATGTCAAATGCATATATGTTCCCCATTCTTATGTTGTATGTTATTTTTGTGTGTGCATGATGGCGGTGTTTGGATTCTATTCCTTGTGTGTGATATTTGATACCACAGAGTGGTATTAGAGCATTGTTCAACCCTTAGACTAGATGGGCGGTGTGTGGACCATATGTTTATGTGAGTTGCATACGTGTATAGTGTGCTTGTAGTCTATATGTGCTTGTTGCATATGTGTTGTGTTGGGCATGGTGGCATTGGTGTCACCATGGAAGCGTTGATGATGTCGTTGTCAACATGTTTTTATGAGTGTATGACTGTTTATGTGTTTCTCATTCTTGTGTATTGACCGTGTATACTTTCTTACATGTTGCTAAAAATTGTGTATGCATTTATTGTTTATTATAGGTCACATATTTGTCATGCTTGGGTGTTGTCTGTGTATGTTTTCTTATGTGATGCTATATGCGGGACATGAATTAGTCATTCATGATTGATAAAACATGTCAAGTGGGTGTGTGTGGTAAAGTTTCCATTGGTTTGATTGAGGTTGTTGTGCTTAACATCATTTTATGCAATTAGGTCATCATGATGATTTTGGTATGTTATGATGCTAATGTGTTGGTTGAGATAGAGTATTAGATGAAAATCAATGAAGCAAAGTTTCAACAATGGACTTTGGGATAAGAGAAGATTGTCATACAAGCATGTGGGTATGTGATTCATGATTGTTGTAAACATTACGGTTAATTATATGTTTGACATTCTATTTTTATTTTGGTTACATGTGTGATAAATTATAGTTGATTAGTGTATTCATATGCCTTATGGTTATGTGCATGCCTTTCATTCTCAATGATGTTATGGTTACATACATGATAGATGTTAGTTAACTAGTGTGATTATATGCACATGTGTTGGTTAGTTAGGCATGATATTAACTTGATCATTAGGTTATATGTTGTTGATGATTATGTTACATGATTAGTTACCTTTATGATTATGTTATGTGTCATTGATGAGCATGTTATATGTTAACTTGTAGTTAGCTCGATGATTATGTTATATGTTGTTGATGAGTATGTGTTAGTTAACTTGATGATTAGGGTTACTATATCAATATTTTTATGTTATATTTATTATGCTAAAATTGAACTAGCCCATGTAATTGGTCAAGGTTATGAAATTCAAGTATGATTCGACCTAATTATGATAGTATGTTGCATTAATATAGACTAATTGTGCATATGTGGTTGCTATGCATGAATGACATCTATTTAAGAGTCTATGACGTGAACTTGTTACCTAGTTAGTATTATGGATATCATGACCTTATTTAGGTTGATTTGATGTGTCATGAGGTTATCTTTTGCTAATCTAGATTGATTGTGCAGATAAGATAGCCCCCCCTAATATACATCAAGGTATGAGTTTGCTTATGTCATGTACTTGATGCTTAACTCTTTGATTACGTAATATATTTGGTGTATGAGTGATTTGGTACCTATAAAATCATCTAGTTAATTTATTTAGCATGGTATGTTTGCAACTTGTTTGAATGTTTGATTAATTGCATGATATGAGTATATGTGCTTGTAAGAATGCATGAAAAAATGGTCTTATTTTAAGATGGTTATACTAACACACATGTGTTGGGATGGATGATATGTACCCGAGTGTAAGTAGGTGATAGTTGTAGCATTATGTATTATGACCGATGAATGTGATTTGACCGATGGATTATGCCATGGTTGTTAGTCTTGGTTAAATTTGATTTCGAATTAATAGATATGTTTTCTCGATGCTCATAGATATGGCTGAAATGTGTGTTTAGTTATAGGTCACTGTTCTTGGCACAACAAGGTAATATTACTGGTATATTTTTATGTTTATTTATGCACTGAAAATTATATGTTTATCGTGGTATGATGTAGAGGATTGGATTGCAAGAGACTACTAGGAAATATAGAAGAAGGCTCGAGTTGAGCTTTCCTTGGAAGTATTGGGAACCATGGGGATTGATTCATGTTGTTTGTTGTAAAGTCTGGTGCTTTCAGTCTTTTAATTCATTGGCTCTCGATTTGTGGTCTTGATTGTTTCCAACGCATAACTGTGCCACTTTGTTATGGTGTCGTATTTATTTTGGTTCTAATAGTCTTCTTATTTTTCGTTTTTGTTCTTCCCTTTTATTTGAGAGTCTTGGAAATTGGTTGCGAAAGAGGAAAGTAAGTGCAACAGGTAATGTAAGACATGAATGAAGCTTAGTGCATGAGAAAACACAATATAATGTAAGAGTATGACAATTTTTTAGACTGGTTGGGTACTGTTATAGGTCAATCTGGGCATCATCCCCCATGACTTGGTCAAACTGGAAATCATCCACAAGAACAATGAAATAGGGTCTATCATCCCATTATATTTCAGTTTCTCTATGCCCTAAGCAAAGAAAATTTCATTCATGGATTTTATTGTGAGATTTACAAGGTTTGAAGTACATGTTATATCACTTATTGACTCACCAACGCTCCTCTAGAAGGGACTAACTACATTGCAATTCCAAATCCTCCATTCAATGGTGAACTGCAGTGCACTTTCAAACATTCAAGTGTGCGTTGGTCACCTAGGAGTGGAATTCTCATTGTTCCAGGAATATCCACATGGCCAGTGCCTTCTAGAAGAGTCTATATGTGTCAAAATTTGAATCCATGTCTCCATCTAACACCTCTGAACTTGGGAACATGTATTGCCTATTAATAGAAAGTCATTCATTGAGAAACTACCATCAATTTCCCTCTAAATTGAGCACTCATTCTAGTGCTATGGAGGGAAGACATTTGGTAAAGTTATGATGTTGGATTCTTATTTAAGAGAGTGAAAGTATTGATATGCTGCTGGTATGATGTTAGATTTCATTAGGCTGGGATGAAGCTAGAGCTGGTTGGAAAAAAATCGATCATCAGTTGTATCCTCCCCCTTCTACTCTTTAATAAAGATTGATATTCATGTTCCCATACATATTTCTTTATTTCTTGTGCAATCTATTCTTGAATGATATATGTATTTAATATCTAATCGACTTGATTGAGTAATATAAGTAGATATCTGTATATTGCATGTTGTTTGTTGTTCTATGTTTGTGTTTGCAGGAATCGATCTCACAATTTGAGTTGGATTGAGAGCGACAAAAAGAACGACAGAAGGAGAAAGAGAAGCGATTGAATCACAAGTAGGCTCCTTTACCATTTTGTGTATCTTCTTTTTTTAGATAAAGTGATAGTAATTATTTCCTTTGTTGTTCTAAGTGACTATCACCACACTTAGAGAATTTGGTTTTTCCGTAGATCACAATTCCACATAACAAATTGGCGACCATAGTTGCAATTGAACCTAGAATATTTGGTTTCATAGACCAGAGGCTTAGAGTCACCAATTATTCCTGGTGTTTTTGCCTATGTTTATCCACCTAAATAGAATCTACTTTTAGTTATTAGAAATTTGAATGAAAGAATCACATTAGAAGTTTGTTTTGTTGCTTGGTTTTTCAATCCTTGCTGCAACCAATGCACTGTTGGTCAATACATTGTGCACTGTAGTCCACCATCTCCCACTCAAGAGTGCTCTGCAACACAATGTCTCCCCTTAGAGAGTACGTTTCCCCCTTAGCTGAAAAAATTCCATATAAATTTTTCATTGCTATCATTCTCTATCATTTGTTTGTTGTATTCTCAACTGTCTGATACCTCTTAGAGACCAGTAAATTTTCTTGTTATTCCTCCTTTGAAAAGTAAATTTGTTTAATGTATCTTTAGTGTTTCTCTTTTTTATTAGAAAATCAAATTCAAAGTATTTCATTTATGCATTAGATCAATTTTTTTTCGTCAAGGAAATTGTTGTTTCATTCTTTGTTTCCTATAGGAAAAATTGTAGTTCCATTCTCCATTTTTCCTAAAAGAGAAATTTTTGTTTCATTCTTCATTTCGCAAAGAATAAAACACTTGTTTATTGATTGATGCATATAGTTTCCTTTCTTGCATTCGCATTAAGGGAGCTGAAAATAAAAACATGCATGTGCATATAGTGAATTGTGTGTGTTGCATAGGAACAAGTTAGGAAAGCTACATTTAGTTTGTGATCTTTGTTGTTTGCTCCAAAATTGATTGCTCTTTCGTTAGTAGCTAGGATTTTCATTGAAAAAACCAAATTGAAATTTTTTCTTATCATTTAGTTTTTCATTTTTAGGAATTTCCATCACATCACGTGGTGAACCTCAAAGAGAAATTTATAAACAAGATCAACATAAAATTTACACCAATTTACTTAAAAAGCATTGGAACATTAATGATAACATTTAGAAGGTCTAGGCTAAAGATTTGTTCCAGCATCGTTGAACATATCAGCTGTCGTTAACTTTTCTGCGATATATTCTGAGTGTGATAACTCACTACATGTATTTAAGTATATTAGATCTCATCCACGTACCTTCAGGTATATAGGGCAGTGTTATAGTATGAAAAGGGGGTGCTCTCACTGTGTGATTTCACATTAGGCAACACTAATATGGACTTGGGCCTGCATGTACCTTCAGGTATATTTGGGAGGACAAATTTAGGTTGTTATCCATCCATAGGTAACTGATTCGACCACCTTGTAACTTGTGATACACCGAAAAAAACACTCAGGAAGATTTCTTGCCCATACTTCTTGGTTCACCGGGAGGTATTCTGTAGTTCACAATTACTTGGTCAACATTTTTCCTATAATTACCCTTTTATTTTGTTTTTTTTTTTTTTCATAAAGTCAATCAGTCATCGTGGAAGAAGAACATCCCTTTCCCCATCATTCGTGTAGAATAGCAGTTAAACCACCTTTACCACCGGAAGCCATTTCTGGTTGGCAAAGGTGACATAATTCTACCGAAACCAGTACTATCAGTACCTCTAGTGTGACATCATCATCACATATACCAGAGTTGTCTCGAGTTGTCTCTAGGAATCTTGGTTCAGCTACTGTTGTCGAGATGGAGTTATCATAGCTACCTGTGGTCACGATCCATCTAATCAGTGAGACCATACCTCCCGATACCAACGTTGTTCAACTCAAAGTTGATCCGGATCCTATCATTCTTTTACCAGAACATTTAGATCCCAAAGTCAAACAACCAGAATTTGTCCCTGTATCGGTCTCCCCACAATCTATTGTAGCCATTGACTCTCCCATATCGCGTATTAAACCACCTGAAATATACTTTGGTCCTGATAGTGAAATCCTTCAAGACTAGTTTGATTTCAATTGAAGAAATACCACAAGATGAAACACCTTTAACTCCAACTTGTTTTGGGAGGATCTTTACCTATACAAATATTTTACTCAATCACCTTACTCTACTTTTGTTGATCATGTTTCACTTCGAGATTTCATAGATCCTATCGAGTATACATTGGGTCATATAACCATGGCTAAGATGACATATTCAGTTGTTCCATCTATCTAGGTTGCAACAACACCTACTCTTGCTACCCCGTCGATGTTTACCACATTACCAAAGTCACATATATATGGTGGCCCTTCCGTCCCATATGGTTACCAATATTTATCTGGAACATTCTATGGTGCCTAAAACCCATGGAATTCACCCATGTCATCATCTAGTATTCTATCTAGTAAATCTATAGTGAGTATTGAACGACTTGATCCTTTATACACATCTTCAAGTCAATATCAAGTTGGTAAATCTGCATATATTCCATCCAGTACAATCTCAACTAGACTCGCTGCATTTGGAGAACAATATATTCCATCTTATTATACTCCTGATGCTAGGGGAAAACCTATGGTCACCTACTTTGGCAATACTCCGTCATTATTTGGTCACCCTAATGTTGGACTAATTGTTTGTTAGTGGCATCCCACTATACCCATCCAACCACAAAAAGCTCGCAATCATATCAACCGGTTCAACTTGGTACACCCACATCTACTCTGCTTGTTAATAGATCACTACCCCTATTAGCGGCTCATATCATTGTACCTCAACCATCTCATTCGGGTACATCCACCCAATACCATCAAGTATTGGGCCCTGAGACTCCAAGATGTTCGGCTGGTTTAAAATAACCACCTGTATCCAGAATTATTTATTCACAAGCTGGGTCACCCTATTATGGGATGTTGTAGGCAAAACCAAGCTTTACCTATCCCCAACTGGGACCAAGCTATTCTAGTTTGGGCTACAATCTTGGTGAAAATACCCCTTGATAGCCACAAGTGCAAATGCCACATGAATCATTCCAAAACAAGTAGTGTACCTAGGTTTTTGTCAACAAAATCCTCAAGCGTTTTCTTATCAAAACAACCACTATCTGGGTTACCAACAACAAATTCCTTATTTTGGTGCTCAAAGTCCTACATTCCAAGCAATTCCATCATACCCTGGCTATTCTCAACCTAACCTAAATTGATAGTTTCCCTTTTTTTCAACTTTAGAATTACTTGATTTAAATTGACTTACAAATGATCCAATCATCTATGCTCCTTGGTGGCCAGTGATACCTCATAAATTACCCTCGGATATCCCTAAGTTCAATGGTAACCTTGGAGAGGACCTGTCAATGCACATTGTGGCTTATAATTTGTGGTGTTCGTCTAACTCCCTAAATGATGACTCCGTTCAACCATGTATTTTCTAGCGTATGCTCAATGGTCTGACTGCGAAATGGTACATTGAGTTACCAAGAGCTTGATTTGATAATTTCACCACTTTAGCTACCACCTTTTTGAACCACTTCTAGTTACCCATACGATATGAAACTCGAACATAATTCTTCACCAATTTTAAACAGACTAATGCTACTGACATTTCTTATCATATTTATGAGTGTCATCATCATCGTAGAATGGTCAAAACATTTGTTCCTGATCAGATCCTTGTTGAGTGGTTCATTAAGTCCCTACTACCATCTATAACTGAGGGTGTGGCTAAGGGTGTCATCATCACTGAAGAGTGGGTCATTTCTCATGCCCAGTACTTATATTTTATTTATACTCAGTCTGGCACACTCTATGAGAAAATTCCCAACATGCTTTGATCTAATTTTACTGTTCCTCCTCCATCTAAGGACTCTCATGCTAGTGACGGTATGATCGATACTAAAAGCACACCTCACTCTACTTCATCTGATCCTGCACCTTCTCTCAAAATTCATGTCATGTAATATGACAAAGGAAAAAGTGACAAGAAACCCTAAAGTAAGAAAAAGGGGAAATCAAAGAAAAATCAAACTTCTACCCCACAGGAAGGATCATCTGATCAATAAACTAGAAATCAGAAAGCTTGTTACCCTTGCATAATATGTAATGAGGAGAAATTTGTTTGAGATTTTCCTCACCGCTTCGAAGTCTCAAAATTGATTAAGACCTCACATGCATCCGCTGTGTTGACAAATCCATTTCTGAATCGAGACACAAATTTGGTTGCCATGGATCCAAGCTCTAGTTCCCAAGTGGTTATGCTATCTGCCACAAAGCCAAAAATTGATGTTTTGATGTCAATGCAAAATAGATATTACAGTATTCAGGCTATTTATAAACCTACTACCTCGACCATGACTTCATCTATGCAATCTATTCTGCCAACTATTATTCTTGAGTTAACAATAAAGCCACCGAATGGAGTAGTCCATAAATCAACATTCAATTCTCGAGCTCAAGTTGCTCAAAATTATAATATAGTTGAAGATTTCACTCAATCCCATTCAGCCATTTCAACGCTTGAGGTACTTCAAAATTTCCCCTCCCAGAAGCAGTCTTTGTTGTCGGCAATTGGTGGAATCGATCCGACACATTCCAATCTTGTAGTCTTTAATCATAGGGACTATGTACTTTAATTACTAGTAGAATTGGAATTCTCCATCCAAGTAAATGTTCTCAATCACCTCGTTCATTGTGCTATTATTGATGAGGGGGCATCTACCTGCATTATGGCTCTAAATTGCTGGAAGTCACTTGGCTCGCCACACCTACCTCAATCGCCTATGACATTGAAATATTTTGACAGTCATACATATAAGCCTTGTGGTATCATCAATAAACTGCATGTTGAACTAGGGGGAAAATAGTAAATGTTGAAGTTGAGGTCGTTGATGGACCCCTTGATTAAAACATTATACTCGGAAGGCCATGGGTATAAGCTATGTTTGTGATCGTCTCTACATATTTTTGAATCATCTCCTTTCCACATAAAGGTGTTATCACAATCATCAATCAAATATCCTTCTTTGCCTCCAGTTCCCAGGTAACTGGAAGCATTCCGTTAGTTCACGCACCCAAACTAGAACTTCAAAAATTTGGCGTAGGACTCTTAAAGGATTATTCCCTAATGGGAACCTTTTCATTACCTCCCCCTGCGATGTCAGCAAAAATTGCACATATAGAGACCTACTACATGACATATTCCACTCCATATGGCTTAAGGAAGATTATGGGTTATTTTGAAGTTGTTACGTTGGGTGAATTCCTGCCACCCAGACCTATTGAGTTGGCATAGAAATCAATCTACATGGCTTGGCCAAAAAATTAGAAATCATCGTTGTCGGTCATTTGGGTTAGTTGTTCATTAGATTTTGGTACTCAATCTGATCCTTTTTCATCCACTTTCTTGACATATGAGAATATTGTGGAATCCATGATGCAGAAAGAGAACCATGGGAAGATCATCGTCATTGTTCCCATCTTCAGGATTACAAATAAGATAATATTATTGAACTATATCACCCATCGATCAAAACTTTCTTTTCAAATTCCTTTCTTATCAAATATTGAAGAAACCATTTCTATCGATATTTCGACCAAAGCTGACATTGTAGAAAGCATTCATGTAGGCATGTCTTGTTCTCCATTAGAACTTGAAAATTATCACTCTCTCTTTCATGAATTCCATCATGTATTTTCTTGGTATTACAAGGAAATTCCAGGCATAGATACTAGTATCATTGAACATGACATTAAAATGTACCTTGATGTCAACTGGTATGTCAAAACCTTCATCATGTTCATTCAAAGAAGGTTTTTTTCATTAAAGAAGAAGTTGAAAAACCTTTGTGTGTTGCTTTCATTTACCATGTTTCACTAACTGATTGGGTTTCCAACATTTTTCTTGTTATGAAGAAACAAGTTAAAATAAAAGTGTGCCTCGATTATCGGGATTTCAATGTTTCTTGTCAAAAAGACAGCTATCCTTCTCCCCTTATTGACCAGATTGTTGGTGATTGTGCTAGATACAAAATCTTTTCGTTCATGGATGGATTTTCTGGCTACAATCAAATCAATATTTTCTTAGAGGACCAATATAAGACAACATTCATTTTTCCCAGGGGCACATTAATTTATCGTAAACTCTCGTTTGGTTTAAATAATGTTGGTGCAACATTTCAGAGAGAAATGGATTATGCTTTCAATGAAATCAATCACATTGTTCAACCTTATCTAGACGATTTACCTGCCCATTCATGAAATAGGATTGATCACCCGATGTATTTGAGAGTTATATTTTTACGCAACAGACATTAAAAAATACACCTCAATCCACATAAATGTGCAATCTGTGTTGGTTTTGGTTATTTTTTAGGATTCTTCGTATCAAAAGAAAGAATTAAAATCGACCCATTAAAGGTCTAGGCCATTCTTGATTTGCCTGCGCCATCAAATTTACTTCAGTTACAGAAACTTCCTAAGGAGGTTCATACCCAACTATGCCAAAATGGCTAAACGATTTACTCATCTCTTGAAAAATGGTATTCCCTTCCATTGGGATCAATTTTCTCAAGCTTCTTTTTATGTTGTCAAGGATACACTTGTCCGAGTGTCATTAATGTATCCCCCGAATTATCAGAATGATTATTTCTTATATATCGTCATGGCCGATACAACCATTGCTATGGTATTGGTCCATGAAGAATATGGGATATAACATATAATTTATTATTTTAGTCATAATCTCAATGATATGGAGGTGAATTACTCATACGTCAAAAAACTTGCCTTGGCGGCCATTTAGGTTGTCCAAATATTTCACCACTATATCATGTTCCGGAAGAACATTTTCATTTCGAATTTCAACCCCATGACTTACATTCTGTCATGTCAATTGCTGGGGAGGAAATATTCAAAATGGATTGTCATTTTATAGGAATTTGATTTGAAATTCATCAAATCCAAGTCAAAGAAGTCTTTATTTTTGGTTGAGCTTCTCTATAACCTTCCCTCTGATAGTACTGCTACTACATCGAAACCAAATATTCCATATGAGCCTCTATTTTTTATCAGATAATCTGATCCTTCGTATGGGGATTTTATCATTTATCTCCAGACCCATAATTTTCGGCCTGATACCTCTCACTCTGAATAGCAATGTATTCGATACCAAGACAAAGATTATCTGATAGTCGGCGATAAAATTTATCATCATGGTGTCGATACAATTTTAATTAGGTGCCAAACTGATGAGGAGGCCGAAAAGGTTTTAAATGATTGTCATGATGGGGCTTGTGGTGGACACTTGTCTGCATATTCTACCGTGCAGAAGATACTCTGCGTTGGTTACTTTTGGCCTACCATATTTCACGACTAAATCCTCGCGGTAAGAAATTGTTATGCATGCCAGATATTTGATCATAAAATCCACAAACCAATAGTGCCAATTCATCATGTTATTGTTGTGGGACCTTTTCAAAATGGGGCATTGAATTCATGACCTGTAACCCTCCTTTGTCTGGGGGGCATGGTTATATTATTGTCCCAGTAGACTACTTTACCAAGTGGGCTGAAGTGATGCCTACATTCAATAACAGAGGAAAAAATTTGCATTGTTCTTTTTTAATCATGTCATCTCAAAGTTTGGTGTTCGACAAGATATTGTTACGAATCATGGTAAGCACTTTCACAATCACATGATGAGTGAGTTGAGTGTCAAATTAGGACTTGTTAGTGCTCAAATTTAGCTCAGGCTGAAATGAAGTAAAACTCAAGGCTACATCAAACCACGCTCAGCCTCGTAGCTAGCCCTACGAGGACAGGAGAGGGCTCTCTCCGTCAATCTCGAGAAAATGAGCAATAGGATGCGAGATGACTTACAATAAGAACTGATTTTAGGCTAGTAAGGAGATAGGTGTGTTTGATTTTTTCTTTTTTTGGGTTTTCGCTGGTGAAATGGGAAAACAAATTTTGGGTCCGGGGATAAGGTCAGACCTTTGCAGATTTCAAGTTGGGGCGAGGTAGGTGAATTTCTTGATGCTTTTGATTGGATAAATGGACATATTAGACCGACGAGGAGCTGAAGAGGGCAAAGAAGAACTTGGATCCTCTCCAAACAGCTGAAAACATATAGAACTAACTGAATTCAAAGGCCAAGCACTGTAAACAATGGATTCAACCTTATTCACTCATTCAATTTAGTTCAGAAGCATATGAAAGGATGGCATACATTAAACATGAAGAAACTTACAGTAAAAAAAGAGGAAACACCATCAAGAACAGAACAACACAAGGATCCCAACAAGTGCCACAAAACCTCTGATCTTTCCTTAGCCAAAATATGAAAAATATGTACAATGATATCAAAAGTCTCCCAAGAGTCCAACCTGTAGAATGCCTCAGAAATTACAATACATAGATCACTCTAACACCTTTCCCCACCTCTAGGGGTCGAATTCCCTCTTCAGGGATCAGTTTCAACCAATTCTATTCATGGAACTACAATCTAGGCAGCTAACAACTTGCCTCTAAAAGAGTGGAAACTGATCCATTACATGATTTTTACCCTTTTTGTGAGTGAATATTCTAGAAGAGATAAAAATAAGCCAAAGTTACATGCCCAATATACATTTACATCATAAAAACCCAAAAATTCCATCCACAAGCAAAACTGGTCCATACTAGGCGAAAATCTGAGCTGGCAATTGAAAATTCAGCAAATATTTAAGTGGGTCGCATTTGAGCCGAGTGGGTCGCATTGTTTCCAGCCTGAATTTGAGGTACTTCCCGACATCAAAATTGAGCTCATGATAGCTAGTTGGAAAGCCCTGGATGTTGACTATCCAACCCAAGTGGAATTTCTGAATTTGGAGCTCATTTGACCCTCCAAAACTTCTTTCTCCCAGAAGTACTTCCTGCTGGTGCAAAAGGTGGCAGCAAGGTGGTTTTCATGGTGTTTTTGAGCTCTTTGACCATCCAGATTTTGATGAAATGCTTAGGTGATGTCTGAGGATGCATAAATAACCATGAAAAATCCAAAAATGAAAAAATTTCCTCCAGCAAATGTCCCGAAAAAAAGTGAGCATATGAGGGTGAGACCCACTTAACTGAAAAACCTGTTTTTTGACCCAAAAATTTGAAAATGACAAAATTTTCTCCGAATTTGCCCAAATTCGGAGCGGAGGTCGTCCATCATGTATCCTACCCAGTCAATGAAGCCTCGGCCAAAATCCGAAGTGGATTAGGCCTTTTCCGCCGTCTTAGTGCTTTGCGCAACCTCCTCTTCAGAATCTTCATTCTCGCTTTGCAGACATGCATGCGAGCCCAATAATGGCCTTTCATGTGACGAAGCATGTCTTTGTCTCGATTGGCCTTTGCCAACAATTTATCCAGGTGAATGTTCACATGTGTGAGTACAGTATCTCGGTCAGCTTGTGTCATGTCACCGGGTCTCTTTCGATTCCACTGTCGGTCCTCACGGATTCGACGCAACTCA
Source organism: Pinus albicaulis (assembly GCA_034641835.2). Lineage (NCBI taxonomy): Eukaryota > Viridiplantae > Streptophyta > Pinopsida > Pinales > Pinaceae > Pinus > Pinus albicaulis. The sequence goes on along the minus strand of CM076573.1, from coordinate 866,608,906 downwards.
TAATATGTGAGCTCATCCTCAAGCTGTTTGTTGCGCTGCTCCAAATAGTTAATCACCCACTGAGCCTTCTGCAATTGATCTTTCAGCTTGTCATTCTCGTCCCTTTGCTCCTGGATTACTTCCCTCAATTTCGAGCTAGGAGAGCTCGCATCAACATCAATGACTGTGAAATCTGTGTCCCGGCCTCCTGATGGGCCCTCATCATGCATGGGCCTCTTGCCCTTGTCCTGTATTTGTACCTGCACTGAAGAAGAAGGCGAGACCCCTTCCACATCATGTGGAGATAATACTCGCTCTGCTGATGAAGTCGGCAAGACCCCTTCCACCTCATGTGGAGATAATACTCGCCGTGTCGCTGCAAATAAGGCCCTGTGGCCTCGCTGATATGTCTGAACCAAAGGAGCGCTGATATGCTCAACCTCAGGCATGTCTGGCTGGTGTGAAGGCTCTCCTGCATCATGAACTGTCTCGGGAGGTGGTTGTGGCACTCTGAAAAAGTCTCTAGAAATGAAATCCTCCCAAGTGATGCCCTGCTCTGCCAACTGATGCAACACTATGATCTTGATCAAAGCGTAATGGTATATACTCCTGTACTGCTGCACTGGGCTCGTCTTCTTTTGCACAAAAATCACCATCCTCTCTATGTTGCGATATATGAAGTATGGAATATTCATCATACGTACCCTTGTGAAGTGCATCAACAAACGAATATGGTACGCAAAGAGACGGGCATATATGCCCTCACAACTAAAATACTGAATGATGAGTTTCATCAGCGGTGCAAACTCATCCCTCAAGAATCTGAATGGAAAAACTCTGCCCAAGTACCTCATATATCCAGTTTTAATGTATGGCTCATAGTGGAATTTCTCTAAATGTTGACGTTTGTTCCATTCCTCGCCCATGTTTGGTATGCCAGTGGCTTGAGCAATAGTCAAGGGTGACAAAATGAAATCAACCCCGGCAAGATTTACCCGGCCATCCCGTAAATGTAGAACAAACAAACGAGCCAATTCACGATGAAGCCAGGTTTGTGCAATCATCTCACAAAATCGGAAACATGACACATACCGAAAACAATCCATTGCTAGTGAACATGCCTACAACCGAGCCAAAGAAGTAGGCTCCTCTCTGCGATGATTACCACCTCTGACAACTCTATGAGACCCCCGTGGCACATTACCTTCAGTCGTGGAATCACTGCCTGACCCTTGCTCATACACTGACTCTGTCTCTGACATGGCTTTAAACAAGATATTGGCAATATGTAGACTAATATAAATGCAGTGAAAACAGAGTTATAATGTGTGTTTCAACACCCAATAAATATCCCCCACTGTCAAAGCACCATTAAGGAAACAAGCAATGATACCAGCTCTGCTTTAGGTGGATTGAAATAGAAGCACAGTCTCTGTTTTAATTGCAAGTGAAATTTGTCAAAGGGTAGCAGGCAGCCTTTAGAATATTGGGTAATCTTTGTCAAAGGGAGCAATGCATCATATGACTGTGTTTGTCAATGGGCAGTGAAAATAGAGTTATAAGTGTCAATGGGCAATGAGATACAATATGTCAATGATCATCATGGAACAAAAGTCATGACAGTGGTAAAACGATAATGATGACCATAGTGGTATAATGGATGTGAAAACAGTGGGGCTTTGACCATACATGCAAAGGTGGATATATTAATGATATAAGGTGGAAAAAAAAACTCATAAAACCATCCATATATGTTTTAAAACCCTGAGGAACAAATCAGCCATGTATGTAGGGTTTTACTCTTCCATTCAGATGTTTGAAGTCTTCAAGATACTACCAACACATTAAAAACTACTGAGCAATAGTTTAGAACCTGTTTGAAGGCAGCTGGAGACGATTTAAATCAAAACTGGGCGCTCAACACGACTTTTCTGAACTATGTTAGCAAGTGGGTCGCTTTTTCCCAAGTGGGTCGCTTTTGCCAAGTGGGTCTCACGCATTATAATTTACACTGTGAAAAACGCCCAGGTGGGTCGCTTTTGCCAAGTGGGTCGCTTTTGCCCAAGTGGGTCTCACGACCTCCAAACTCTGTCAACGATGCTCCAAAACTCGACTTCGGCCTCCAAACTCCAGATTTTGACTTGTATGCTGTGAATCTTTGGAAATGAAACTTGTTTGCCCTTTTATACATGATGTAAATATCTTTCACAATCAGATTTGATCCAAATCTATTTGATAACCCACATTACAATGTTTTTTGCATTTTCACATTTGGCTTTTTAATACAATCTCTTTTTTGCTTTTCTGAGTTTTGATTTGATGATTTTGTTATCTTCTTGCAGGGGTATGACTCTTTAGCTGAGGAAAAGATCAGAGGTCTGCGTTGAAACTGCTTCTTGGTGAAATAAATACAATTTATTACAAAAATAATATTGAACAATTTCTAGTTCCAAAACAGAGTTTTGGACTAGAAATGTTTTTTCAAATACTTATAATAAAAAAATATAAAACCAAAATTTGTGGAACCATCCTCATCCTGCAGGCTTTTATGACATGTATACAAATGACTCAAAAACCCTAGACACTAGGACCAAAGACACTTATTGACATTTAATGACCATAAATGAAATGACAATGATTTTGAGTGATTTTTGAGGAATTTTTTTTTTAAATAGCACTGCAGGTGTAAGCATGAGGAAACATAAGACAACAGACCCCTTCGTCAGTCAATGGCATGCTCCTAGCGAAATGCAACGAAGTGGAACAAGCGAGACACCTAAGAATGAATATGCAAAAAACGAAATGATCACTGACGGAGGGCTGTAAGGACCGACTCTAACATTGGCTCCAATGGGGATGGTGGCTCCATGGAGATGCCAAGAACGGCAGATCTCTGGGGGAGTCAGACAGTGCCTTTCATCCATTGGGCGATGGAATTATTATTTCAACTGATAAAACAAAACTTTGGACATTTTTATTGACTACAGATTTGACTAGAGACTGACTGCAATTTGACCAAAACTGACATGACTTTAAAACTAAAAGACTGATAAAACTGTCTTGACAATTTCAAACCAACCAACCTCCATCTCCAGAATTATAGCCTTCGCTCCGGGCCCCAGACTGAAGATGAGAGATCAGTACACACTTGCAGCGAAACAAAAGTAAAATGATATATACAATGATAATGAGATCAGCAGAAGATACTCAGAAGTAATATCGCTTCAACAACCGACCATTGATCGGTCCTCCAGGACAATCATCTCCATTCATTTCTTTTAGAAGAAATGCATTTTGACCCCGATACGCTGCAATCTTAAAAGGACCCTTCCACAGATTTTCAAATTTGCCGTGCTTTCCCTTATCCTCATTCCGAGCATCCCATTTCAAAACTACCTCATCCAACTGGAACTTATCCACTTTTTCCTTTCTGTGGTAGATCTTCTTTATGCGCTCCTGCAACTTGAAAGTATTTTGAAATACTTCCTCTCGTGTCTGTTGTAAATGAATCATATGATTAATCCTCCGCTGTACAGGATCCTCCTCACTTCCATCTTCCTGAAGCAATTTAACCACCGGGACAGCAAGTGAAGTAGGAAAAACCGTATCTGTTCCATACACCAACTCGAAAGGAGACATGCCAATAGACTTTTTCTGACTTACCCTATCAGCCCATAGTGCATTCACTAACTTCTTGTGCCATGCCTTTTTGTTGATTTCCAGCAATTTCTTAATAATATTCACCAAGGATTTATTTGAAGATTCCGCCAAGCCATTTCCTTGCGGATGGTAGGCGGTCGAATGCCCCAAACTGATATTGTACTTAAAGCAAAAGTCAACCATCCTCTTAGACTTGAAGGCCGCTGCATTATCTGTGATTATTTTACTAGGACACCCAAAACGTGACAGAATATTGTTTTCAAGAAAAGAAATAATTACCGCATTCGTGGCCTGTCGAGTGGGAATCGCCTCAATTCACTTCGTGAAGTAGTCTGTAGCTGTCAAGATCCATCTATGCTGTCCGGAAGATGCTGGGTGGATTTCCCCGATAAAATCCAATCCCCACTGCTGGAATGGTGCACTAACTTCAATTGGTTTTAGAGGCAAAGGTTGTAGTTTCTGCTTCCCTTCGAAAATTTGACACTCATGACAATTTTTAACAGTCTTAAACACATCAGAAAACAAAGAAGGCCAATAATACCCTGCCCTTAGAATATTATTTGCTGTGGTCTTCCAAAACAAATGACCTCCACAGTCACCTTTGTGAAAATCCTCCAAAACTTTTTGAGCTTCCTCCTCTACCAAACAATTCAACAACATACCTCCAGGGTCTTTCCAATATAATGCAGAATTCAGAATGCAGAATTTAGCAGCTCTTAACTTTAATGTTCTACTCTTATTTCTAGGCATCCCGGGCGGTGGAGACAAATTCTGAAGCACGTATAAAATGTCAGCATACCAAGGGGAAGAAACAAAAATATCGGATACCTGAACTGACGTACTTTCCTCATCTTCATCAGACATGGCAGCAATCAAATTTATGTCTAGAGCATGCAGATTTGTTTCAGCCATGAGCTTGGTGAGTCCTTGTCCTTTGATCATCTTGGTTGGTTTAATTTCCACATCGTATTCTAGCAACGCAGCGATCCACTTACCCCTTCTTCCCTCTGGATCTGCCTGTACCAAAACATCTTTAACTGCTGCGTTAGGAACGTATGCTATGATGTGGGAATGCAATATGTACACACGGAAATCTTTCAAGGCCTTTACAAGCGCAAGTGCTTATTTCTCAATGATATTGTACTTCAATGCTCCATCTCTTATGATCCGACTGAAGAAGGCAATGGGTTTCTCAACTCCATCCCTTTTTTGCATCAAAACAGCTGCCAATGTGTGCTCAGAAGCAAAAGAAAATAAAATGAAGTCCTGTGTGTAATCCGGGCTGATTAAAATAGGGGCTGAGGAAAGAGCTATCTTTACCAAATTGAATGACTTTACCACCTCTTCTGTCCACCTTACCTGACTGTCCTTTTTCAGCATGTTCGTGATTTCTCTAAGGTGTTCTGCAAGATTTGGAATGAAACGACGCAGAAAATTCATTTTACCATTAAATGACTGTATTTCTTTCTTGTTCCGGGGCTGTTCAATCTGCTGTATGGCCTCAACACGTGCAAGATCAACTCGAATGCCATCTTTCGATATGATGTGGCCAAGGAGCTTACCTTCATCCATGGCAAAAAGGCTATTTTTCAGATTCAGTGAAATGCCATATTTTCTGCACTTCTGGAAAACAATTTTCAAATGATATAAATGTTCCTCATCAGAATTGGAAAACACAGTTAAATCATCAAGGTAAACAACCAAAAACACATCTTTCTCGTTGGCAAAAGCCATGTCCATTGCACGCTGAAAGGTGGCGCCTGCATTCTTTAAACCAAACGGCATCTTTGCATAATGAAATGTTCCCCAAGGAGTTGTGAACGCAGTCTTGTCACGATCATCTTCCTGCACTAAAATCTGATTATAACCTGAGTATCCGTCGAGTAGTGACATCCTTGATGCTCCAACTACTCGCTGCAATATATGGTCCATTTTTGGCAGCGGATAATTGTCTTTTAATGATACCTTATTCAAATTTCTGAAGTCAATACATAAACGGATCTCACCTGTCTTCTTTCTCATGGGCACCAAGTTTGATATCCAATCTGAAAATCGAATAGGCACAATGATTCCTGACTTATACAACCTATTTACCTCTTTTTCGATCGATGGTAGCAGCTTTGGATTGATTCTCCTCAACTTTTGACGAAAAGGCTTCTGATTTGGTTTGATGGGGATCGTATGCTGAATGATACTAGTGTCATATGTTTTAAGATCTGAATAATCCCACGCAAACGCATCAGAAAATGAAGACAACAATTTCACATATTCTACCTTTACCTTTCGTGACAATGACTTTGATAACTTTACCATTTTGGGATTCTCTGCTGTCCCAATATTTACCTCCTCAACACCTTTTTCTGTTGGCCTCAATGTCGGTTTGCGGGCTACATCATCTTGATCAAACAACTCTTCCAAAGGAATCAATCCCTTAGGAATGATGTTGTCCTTGAGTTGCAGCACTTCCATATGATTTATTTGTATGTCATTACTGCCATCATCAAATTCTGTATCTATGGAGGTGTCTTTAAACTTACCCTTATTCTGCAGAAATTCACTAATCTCCTCATCATCCTGAAAGACTTGCCAACATCGCTGATTGTCTGGAACGTTGGGCCGGTGTTTCACATGTATCTCGAACTTGTTGCTGGAATTCATTGGAATTTTAAGATTGCTTGCTGCCTTAGCAAGTCCATCAGCAACACCATTTTGTATGCGGGGCACACATGTCAAAGTATGATCAGAAAATAACTTCAGAATGTCTAAAACTGCATTTTGGTAAGCCCTCATGCGAGGATGCTTAGCCTGAAACTCACCTTTAACTTGCTTTATCACCAATTCTGAATCACCATATACTGCAATCCTTTTCGCTTTCAGCTTCTTAAGAATCTTAAGGCCAGCAATAAGAGCCTCATATTCCGCTTCATTATTAGAACAGTCAAATGCCAGCTTGTAGGAACACACTCTCACGTTGCTCGGAACTCTATCAGGAGCGGAAAATGGACTACGAATCCACACACCAATCCCAGCACCGTCGCTGCCCACTGCGCCATCAAAATCCATGGTCCAAAGACCATCTTCATCGTCCTCTAAATGCTGAAACTGTACCGGCTCTGTTTTTCCTGTTTGCTGCCCATTGTCTTCAGCTGATTGCTCCACAATAGCTTGTTTTTCTCTTCTTTATTTTTGCAAAACTTCTCTAAAATTATCATTGATTTCTGGTATATCTTCTGCCTGAACTAATTGACTTTCTATATCATTAAAACTATCAGCAAGCAACACAAACGAATCTAAGTCGGTATGTACATAGTTTACAGGATGATTGATTGGCTTCTCTTTGCTAGTTATCATATATTTCATCTTCTGTTCTCGATATAACTTTCTCATTTGACCGAAGACTGGAATTGTAGCATAAGAGAAATCTAACTGAAGTGTACCTTTCAACTTTGCCCCCCAAGATCTTGCAAGGAGCATCCCGAACCGTGGAGGAATGTCGGCAACCACCACATCCATCAAAACATTCTTCGCTGGGATTTGATCTAAGCTTACAACCAAATCTTTGATGAGTCCTATACACTTTACCCGGATGGAATCAAATGAATACAAATCATGATATTCTCTTGTAATGTCTAATCCCAACTTTTCCATGATCGCCTTTGGCATCAAATTGTGCGAAGCACCCGAATCGAGCATAGCATTGTGCAATATATATTCGTGCAACCTCAAACTGATGTAAAAAGGAGGAACATTACTGTCAGTGGACTCACCATTTAATGCAGGCCCAAAAATCAATTCCGGCTGATCATCCTCAACATTTACTGTGTCAATCATTGGATCAAAGTTCAGAATTTTGGAGACTTGACTACGGTAGCTGCTGTTCTTCATGATTTCTGTCAAAGGAATATATATTTTGAGTTTGGAAATTTCATTTTCCAAACTAAATGCTGAAGCTTTCTCAACCTCTTTGACTGGAACTTCCTTCTTTTCAGCCTTGGCTTTCACTATGTTTGACTGATTTACCTTTTCTGTTGATGATACTTTACTAGCTGCGGGATCAATTGTCTCTTTTCCTCTCTTCTGTGGTATCGGTGAATCCGTCTTCGGTGCTGAAGCTTCTTTTCTTTTCTGAATGGGATTTATGGGCACGTCTCGATTTCTCAATGAATATTGTTTCTGCTGAGTGGTCAATGCATTCATATATCCTCTTTGGTATTCATCTGACTCTTCCTCTAAATCTGCATCATTTGTTAGGATGAAATCCTCATCTTTCTGAACAACTGAACTTTCTATGTATTCTTCATCCTGAGTGATATAGATAGGCAAATCATCGGGAGTGAAGAAATGATTTTGCTCACCTGCTACATCATCATCATCATCGAAATCTTGACTCACGAAATTCTGCAAAAGAGGTGTCTTAATCTGCTGTTGGGCTGCTGGCTCTTGAGCTCTTTGTTCACGCTGCTTAATTCTGAATTGTGGCTGCTGCTGGCCACGGAAATTTGGATTTCGAATCTGCGTTTCTGATTTGTCGAGATTCATTCTCTTTAACACCTTTTCCATCTCACGAATCAAGTGCTGTTCTGATATAGATGTGGAAGGCTCTTCTTTTATCGTCACTCTTTTCTCTGCTTTCAACCGGGCTCTTTTATCATTCAGATTTGCCTCAACACTGACAACAATCTTCTGCATATCTTCTAAAGTAGGCGGATCTCTATCACGAAGGGAATAAGCCATCTCCGGATCAAAGCCATCCGGGAATTTAAGGAGAGAAGATTTTTTAGACGGTCTCAAGTCATCTGGAATTGCATTATACACTGTATTGAATCTAATAATATAATCCTGAACAGACTCACCAGGATTACGTTTGAGGTTTGTATATTCTGAAGTAATCTGCAGCGGATCCTTCTTCATCTCCCATCGATCTAAAAACTGCCTATGGAGTTCTGCCAATGTAGTGATGCTTCTTTGTGGCAAGGCTCTAAACCATTTTCTTACCTCTCCTCCAAAAGTTTGCACAAAAAGCCTCATACTCACATTTTCTTCATCAATCTCAAAACGATCAAAAAAGTCTGCCATATTGTCTACATGTTGTTGTGCCGGAAGACTCTGTGGAGTGCCATCAAATATTGGGATCTTGCTCTGATAGTCTGCAGGCATATCATTCAACTGTTGTGGTAATACAAGAGGTGCAAAACGAGCAGCCATAGCTCTTGGTGGATTGATGATAATCTGCTGTCGAGGAGAAACAGGAGGACTAGGAGCAGTAGGTCTGCGAGGTGTATTTGGTGGAGACGGAGGAGAAATTACTATGGATTGCTGATCAGAAAACTCAGGCTGAACCGGAATGGTAGGGATAAAGGGAGGCTCAGTAGGGATCCGTGAACTAGATGCAATTTCAGATGGTCCAAGAATTTGTGAAGCAGATTCAGTGAATTCAGGAGTATTAGTATCCACAATGGAATTTTGCAACTGTCTATCGAGATAATGTGAAACAAATCTATATTGCAAATCTTCAGTAAACAATGGATCTGGAACTAATCTTGACAATTCAGTTTCGGAAAAATTTACAAACAAGGATGTTTCAAACCGTGCATCAAAAGGAATTTCATCAACATATATAATCTTCACAGGACAGGATGCAGATCTGGTAAGCAATCTGGAACTCCCAAAACTCACTTGACTTTCTCTTTCAGAACTTTCTTGACTTCCTTGTCTTCTAAGGGTCCGAGGAATCAGATTTGGATTTTCAAATATTGTTGGTGGATCAGGGTCAGGATTCGCCCTAGTATTCCTTCTTGAAGCCAGTGTATTGATCTTCTCGGGATAAATTTTCAAGGAACACAATCAATTATTTTCAGCCTTTCGACTTCTAGACTCAATCATCCAAAGGGTCTAGAACGAATAAGTATACTGGGGTGATTTACAAATCGAGTGCTGCACTCACAAGCTTACCGGAGACTGACTGAAGCAGCGTTTATCTACTACCGCTTATGCATAGCAAAAGCGTTTCGAAAGCTACCTGGCGTGACTTCAGACTCCGTATAAGACTCATGGAACAAACACATCAACACGCAAACCATTGATATCTTCTCCAGTATGGTCGCCACTATGTTAGCGCTCAAATTTACCTCAGGCTGAAATGAAGTAAAACTCAAGGCTACATCAAACCACGCTCAGCCTCGTAGCTAGCCCTACGAGGACAGGAGAGGGCTCTCTCCATCAATCTCGAGAAAATGAGTAATAGGATGCGAGATGACTTACAATAAGAACTGATTTTAGGCTAGTAAAGAGATAGGTGTGTTTGATTTTTGGTTTTTTTGGGTTTTCGCTGGAGAAATGGGAAAACAAATTTTGGGTCCGGGGATAAGGTCAAACCTTTGCAGATTTCAAGTTGGGACGAGGTAGGTGAATGTCTTGATGCTTTTGATTGGATAAATGGACAGATTAGACCGACAAGGAGCTGAAGAGGGCAAAGAAGAACTTGGATCCTCTCCAAACAGCTGAAAACATATAGAACTAACTGAATTCAAAGGCCAAGCACTGTAAACAATGGATTCAACCTTATTCACTCATTCAATTTAGTTCAGAAGCATATGAAAGGATGGCATACATTAAACATGAAGAAACTTATAGTAAACAAAGAGGAAACACCATCAAGAACAGAACACCACAAGGATCCCAACAAGTGTCGCAAAACCCCTGATCTTTCCTTAGCCAAAATATGAAAAATATGTACAATGATATCAAAAGTATCCCAAGAGTCCAACCTGTAGAATGCCTCAGAAATTACAATATATAGATCACTCTAACACCTTTCCCCACCTCTAGGGGTCGAATTCCCTCTTCAGGGATCAGTTTCAACTAATTCTATTCATGGAACTACAATCTAGGCAGCTAACAACTTGCCTCTAAAAGAGTGGAAACTGATCCATTACATGATTTTTACCCTTTTTGTGAGTGAATCTTCTAGAAGAGATAAAAATAAGCCAAAGTTACATGCCCAATATAAATTTACATCATAAAAACCCAAAAATTCCATCCACAAGCAAAACTGGTCCATACTAGGCGAAAATCTGAGCTGGCAGTTGAAAATTCAGCAAAAATTTAAGTGGGTCGCATTTGAGCCGAGTGGGTCGCATTTTTTCCAGCCTGAATTTGAGGTACTTCCCGGCATCCAAATTGAGCTCATGATAGCTCGTTGGAAATCCCTGGATGTTGACTATCCAACCCAAGTGGAATTTTCCAATTTGGAGCTCATTTGACCCTCCAAAACTTCTTTCTCCCAGAAGTACTTCTTGCTGGTGCAAAAGGTGGCAGCAAGGTGGTTTTCATGGTGTTTTTGAGCTCTTTGACCATCCAGATTTTGATGAAATGCTTAGGTGATGTCTGAGGATGCATAACTAACCATGAAAAATCCAAAAATGCAAAAATTTCCTCCAGCAAGGGTCCCAAAAAAAAGTGAGCATATGAGGGTGAGACCCACTTAACTGAAAAACCTGTTTTTTGACCCAAAAATTTGGAAATGACAAAATTTTCTCCGAATTCACCCAAATTCGGAGCGGAGGTCCTCCATCATGTTTCCTGCCCAGTAAATGAAGCCTCGGCCAAAATCCAAAGTGGATTAGGCCTTTTACGCCGTCTTAGTGCTTTGCGCAACCTCCTCTTCAGAATCTTCATTCTCGCTTTGCAGACATGCATGCGAGCCCAATAATGGCCTTTCATGTGACGAAGCATGTATTTGTCTCGATTGGCCTTCACCAACAATTTCTCCAGGTGAATGTTCACATGTGTGAGTACAGTATCTCGGTCAGCTGGTGTCATGTCACCGGGTCTCTTTCGATTCCACTGTCGGTCCTCACGGATTCGACGCAACTCATAATATGTGAGCTCATCCTCAAGCTGTTTGTTGCACTGCTCCAAATAGTTAATCACCCACTAAGACTTCTGCAATTGATCTTTCAGCTTGTCATTCTCGGCCCTTTGCTCCTAGATTACTTCCCTCAGTTTCGAGCTAGGAGAGCTCGCATCAACATCAATGACTGTGAAATCTGTGTCCCGACCTCCTGATGGGCCCTCATCATGCATGGGCCTCTTGCCCCTGTCCTGTACCTGTACCTGCACTGAAGAAGAAGGCGAGACCCCTTCCACATCATGTGGAGATAATACTCGCTCTGCTGATGAAGAAGGCAAGACCCCTTCCACCTCACGTGGAGATAATACTCGCCGTGTTGGCCGCAACAAGGCCCCGTGGCTCGCTCGATATGTGAACCAAAGGAGCGCCGATATGCTCAACCTCGTGCATGTCCGTCGGGTGTGAAAGGCTCTCCTGCATCATGGACTGTCTCGGGAAGCGGCTGTGGCACTCTGAAAAAGTCTCTAGAAATGAAATCCTCCCAAGTGATGCCCTGCTCTGCCAACTGATGCAACACTATGATCTTGATCAAAGCGAAATGGTATATACTCCTATACTGCTGCACTGGGCTCGTCTTCTTCTGCACAAACATTACCATCCTCTCTATGTTGCGATATATGAAATACGGAATATTCATCATACGTACCCTTGTGAAGTGCATCAGCAAACGAATATGGTACGCGAAAAGATGAGCATACCTGCCCTCACAACTAAAATACTGAATGATGAGTTTCATCAGCGGTGCAAAATCCTCTCTCAAGAATCTGAATGGAAAAACTCTGCTCAAGTAACTCATATATCCAGTTTTAATGTATGGCTCATAGTGGAATTTCTCTAAATGCTGACGTTTGTTCCATTCCTCGCCCATGTTTGGTATGCCAGTGGCTTGAGCAATAGTCAAGGGTGACAGAATGAAATCAACCCCGACAAGATTTACCCGGCCATCCCGTAAATGTAGAACAAACAGACGAGCTAGTTCACGATGAAGCCGGGTTTGTGCAATCATCTCACAAAATCGGAAACATGACAAATACCGAAAACAATCCATTGCTAGTGGACATGCCTGCAACCGAGCCAAAGAAGTAGGCTCCTCTCTGCGATGATTACCACCTCTGCTAACTCTATGAGACCCCCGTGGCACATTACCTTCAGTCGTGGAATCACTGCCTGACCCTTGCTCATACACTGACTCTGTCTCTGACATGACTTTAAACAAGATATTGGCACTATGTATACTTATATAAATGCAGTGAAAATAGAGTTATAATGTGTGTTTCAACACCCAATAAATATCCCCCACTGTCAAAGAACCATAAGGAAACAAACAATGATACCAGCTCTGTTTTAGGTGGATTGAAATAGAAGCACAGTCTTTGTTTAATTGCAAGTGAAATTTGACAAATGGTAGCAGCAACCTCTGCACTAGCAGGCAGCCTTTAGAATATTGGGTAAACTTTGTCAAAGGGAGCAATGCATCATATGACTGTGTTTGTCAATGGGCAGTGAAAACAGAGTTATAAGTGTCAATGGTCAATGGGAAATGAAATACAATATGTCAATGATAATCATGAAACAAAAGTCATGACAGTGGTAAAACGATAATGATGACCACAGTGGTATAATGGATGTGAAAACAGTGGGGCTTTGACCATACATGCAAAGGTGGATATATCAATGATATAAGGTGGAAAAAATACTCATAAAACCATCCATATATGTTTTAAAACCCTGAGGAACAAATCAGCCATGTATGTAGGGTTTTACTCTTCCATTCAGATGTTTGAAGTCTTCAAGATACCACCAACACATTAAAAACTACTGAGCAATAGTTTAGAACCTGTTTGAAGGCGGCTGGAGACGATCTAAAACGAAACTGGGCGCTCAACACGATTTTTCTGAACTCTGCTGGCAAGTGGGTCGCTTTTTCCCAAGTGGGTCGCTTTGCCCAAGTGGGTCTCACGCGTTATAATTTGCACTGTGAAAAACGCCCAGGTGGGTCGCTTTTTCCAAGTGGGTCGCTTTTGCCCAAGTGGGTCTCACGGCCTCCAAACTCTGTCAACGATGCTCCAAAACTCAACTTCGGCCTCCAAACTCCAGATTTCGACTTGTATGCTGTGAATCTTTGGAAATGAAACTTGTTTGCCCTTTTATACATGATGTAAATATCTTTCACAATCAGATTTGATCCAAATCTATTTGATAACCCACATTACAATGTTTTTTGCATTTTCACATTTGGCTTTTTAATACAATCTCTTTTTGGCTTTTCTGAGTTTTGATTTGATGATTTTGTTATCTTCTTGTAGGGGTATGACTCTTTAGCTGAGGAAAATATCAGAGGTCTGCGTTGAAACTGCTTCTCGGTGAAATAAATACAATTTATTACAAAAATAATATTGAACAATTTCTAGTTCCAAAACAGAGTTTTGGACTAGAAATGTTTTTTCAAATACTTATAATAAAAAAAATATAAAACCAAAATTTGCGGAACCATCCTCATCCTGCAGGCTTTTATGACATGTATACAAATGACTCGAAAACCCTAGACACTAGGACCAAAGACACTTATTGACATTTAATGACCATAAATGAAATGACAATGATTTTGAGTGATTTTTGAGGAAAAGTTTTTTAAAAATAGCACTGCAGGTGTAAGCATGAGGAAACATAAGACCACAGACCCCTTCGTCAGTCAATGGCATGCTCCTAGCGAAATGCAACGAAGTGGAACAAGCGAGACACCTAAGAATGAATATGCAAAAAATGAAATGATCACTGACGGAGGGCTGTAAGGACCGACTCTAACAGGACTTTCGCATGATAGTTCTACTCCTTACTATCCAGAATCCAATGGACAAGTTAAGGCTATTAATAATATTCTTAAACGAATGCTTCAATGAATGATATGAGTTCATAAATGAAATTGGAATTTAATCCTGTACTCAGCTTTATGGGCATAATGAACCTCGTTGAGAAATGCAACCAGATTTACCCCCTTTCAATTGGTGTATGGTCTAGAAGCTATCTTGCCTATCTGATGTGAAATATTGTCATTAGAACTCACACTTGACTTTTTACCTAACACCTCTACTAAAGAATCGTATCCTGTTAACCTAATCCATCTTGATGAAGCACATCGTGAAACTGCATTGGCCAGTGAATCACATAAGAGACTTATAAAGGCACAATATGACAAGCATGTATAGCCTCACATCTTCTCTGAGGGTAACGTGTTCCTTCTTTATGATCAGGAAGTTGATGTAATAGGTAGGAAGATTTGAGCCATTATGGCATGGCCCCTATATTTTAAAAAGAGTTCTTGCTAAGGGCGCCTACGAGTTGGTCGATTATGATGGAATTCAATTGGCGCAGTGTCAAAATGGGTTGTATTTGAAACTTTACTATGCTTAATCATGAGCGTAGTAAAATTTTATATTATATTGTATATATGTTGTTGATTTGTATTTACTCTCTTAGATTGTTTTTCTAGAGTTTTCTTGAACTTAGTAATCCACTTTACATTTCGTCGTAGATTTCTCAATATTTGAAGCCTTTTGTTGGGTATGGCAATGGTGCTAGTTTTAGTACGCAGAACCTAGCCTCTATAGCATGGGCCATTTTCACTCTTAATGGCGAGTTAGTGAGTTTTCAAGGAATTTGTATCGGTATATCGGCAAAAAATATCTCTTAGTATAGCACGTTGATCAAACTTATCTCTGATGCCATTTCATTTGGTACTAACCGCATCATTATCAGGTTAGACTCACAACTTGTTGTACTGCAACTTACTAGCGTTTATGCTATTAGAAATCCAACACTACATCATATGTTCCTAAAAGTTCAACTTTTAGAAATACATTTTGATTTCATTCTATATCAACAAATTTCTAGAAACGTGAAGACATTAATTGATTCCATAGCTAATTATGTTATAAACAAACATTCACAACACATGTAAAGACATATTTTCAGTTCACATCACATAATTGAATACGATTGCGCAATAAACATAGGAAAACACTAAAATATATATATATATATATATATATATATATATATATATATATAATTTTACAAAATTTGTGCCCAAGACACATTGGTAATCTGACCTCAAAATATATGCAAAATTTCAAAAGTAAACTAGTGATGCTCATGATAACAAACAACTGATCTAGCTATCTGACGCAATAACCGCATCCAACGGTTAGGAATGCCAATAGTGCGGTGTTGCAGTCTCATCGGTAACTCTTCGATCCCACAATCTAGAATCCTGAGAGTCAATCCCTCTACATGCTTCTGTAGCTCAGCAATGGTTTCAGTCATATCCAAATCCTGAAGAACATCTCTCCCGACAACCCTCTTTGCTGGCTCATCCGCTCCCATCTCTAGCTGACCCACTGGTCGAACTCGACCCACATCTTCATACATGAAAACTTTAGTTTAGCCTTGGGAAAAATAAAAAATACAATAACATGTATAAACCTTAGAAAAATAAAAAAAACATGGTAGAAGCATTCTTACCCATTACACCCCATTGAGTGTCGTCTAGTAAAATAAAATCTGGGCCTCCTCGAAATTCAACACCTATGTATGGATAATAATCGATAACAATAATTTGTCGTCTAAACCAGGCAAAGAATGTACTAGAGAACATGATGGTGGATTGACTAGCAATTCTAGACATAAAATCTACCCATCCCTGCATCCGTGGATCCCTAGGGGAATATATACCCAGTGTAACTCGCTAAGGATGCATCAGTGGAATCCACTCTAAGGAAAAGGATATCAGGATCGAACAGAAAGGAAAATCATCCATAGAATCTGTCAGAATCAACCGCTGAAGTTCGGGGGAAAAAACTGGTTGAGAGCTCCAATTTTCAAACAGTAACTATGGAATGGTGAAAACTCTTTTAATTAGTCAATTTGATTATTTTTAATCATGTTTTATTCTTTGACTATGGTTTTTATTCATTTTTTTCTATGAAACCATTATTTTTTAATCTTATTGATGGATTTTCTAAGAGGTTTTACAACTGATATAGAAGGTTAGTCATGCACACTTACTCAGGAATGATTTGAACACAAAGCATACTTTTATCCTTATTTTTTTAACTTTGTTAAAAATGAAAAAGGACTTGAAGCATAGTTTTATCTCTTTTTTGAGCTTCAACAACTATTAAAAAGGAACCCATGGAGTCTTCTTTTAGCTCTTTTCAGACTCCGATAATGTGAAAATATTGTTGAGCACTTGTCATTTCGAGCTCATAAAAGTAAACGAAACAAAATCTAATCAGTATAAGTTTAAACCTTTTCTAGACTGAGTTAGATTATTTACGAAAAAGGAAAACCTTAGTCGAACATGGCTAAGATGTTTTCTCAGGTATCATTTTAAACTTTTTCGGAGCTAAGTGACAAATTTACGAAAAAGTACTCATGGAGTTTTCTTTTATCTTCTTTTTCAAACTCTCTAAATATGAAAAAGGACCGGGTTGTCAGTGTTGTTAGGCTCATTAAAACATAAAATAGTGACGGGCTTCTCGATCACGGCAAGAATTGAGTTTCATTTATCGCTAGACTTGTTAATTTATTAAATAGTGATGGATTCACCGAAAGGGTTGAATTATAGATCAAGCATATTTTATCCTCCTCAAGATTATTAAAATAAAGAGGCACTTGTCGAAAAATGATCAGGGAAATTTTGGGAAAGCAAACATAACACTTTATGGTAGCAGGACGCTCTTGAACATGACACTTTCACTCCATCACCATGACTTTTTGGGTTCGGTAATCTTATTGACGGTTCATTCATACCTATGGTTCATCATACCTTCACTTCAGTTTTGGGTCAATGCTGCCAACTCATCTTAGTGTCACTGATATGTTCAAGAGAATTCATCCAGTGAATACTCATCCTTCTGCAATATCATAAACCTTCATTTTCATGAGAGTCATCCCTAAACATTGCTAATCAAGTCACATTTTTTCTTCGAATTCAGTAACTCCCATTTCGCGATAAAGTGACTTCTTGTTGACATAAGCTCATCATCTAGGAGGTTTACTTAGAAACATCATCTTCGAGTACCGTAGGGCTTGTTACATCATCGAAAAGTGTCTCACTTCAGGACCTATGACCGAAATATTTTGTTTGGTGTTACACATCAAATCATCTATTCACACCTTACAAATTGTACTGTAGTACCTTGAGGACCATTAACATCAATGGTGGTTCTCTCGCATTTGTTAACAAATCATATCATTGGCTGCTAATTAAACAATGTCTTATCATGTTCGACTTCAAATCATATATTCACATGGGTAGACTTGTACCCAAACGATTGAGTGAATGAGATAAGAAGACCCCAGATCTAGTTTCATCCATCTAGGCTACGATTTCAGGATTGTTGTACACATAATTTGTACGATGAATTTACATACATATCGTCATCTGAATATGGGCCTATATCTGTAGGCATGCCTGTATTGGAAAACATTCCAATGTAGATAACTTTCTGAACTATGTACATGTTATTAGATAGTTTATGTGCTGAGCATTGGAATGCCTCCCTCATCAATTCGTGATCAATATGAAAATATCATGATGTAATGTATTGTAAGATTAATGCGGGTCACCGCTCCACTTCAGTTCCAACTCATCGCATCGTAAAGCATCTCATCCAAATATTATTATTATTTTCACTTCATGATTTACGCGGAAGCTGTTATAGGTAAATTTGGGCATCATCCCCCATGACGTGGTCAAACTGGACATCATCCCCAGGACCAATGAAATAGGGTCTATCATTCCCTTATATTTCAGTTGCTATATGCCCTAAGAAAAGAGCATTTCATTCATGGCTTTTATTGTGATATTTCCAAGGTCTGAAGTACATGTTATATCACTTACTGACTCACTAGTGCTCTTCTGCAAGGAACTAATTTTGTTGTAGTGACAAATCCTTCATTAAAGGGTGCACTACAGTGCACTTTTTGGCATTCAAGAGTGTGCAGGTCACTGGGAGAGGAATTCTCATTGTTCTGGGAATCTCCACATGGCCAGTGCCTTCTAGAAGATTCTATATGTGTCAAAATTTGAATCCATGTGTCCGTATAACACCTTTAAACTTGGGAACATGCCTTTCCTATTATTAGAAATTCATTCATTGAGAAACTACCATCAGTTTCCCTATAAATTGAGCACTCATTCTCTTGCTAGGGAGGGAAGAAATTTGGTAAAGTTATGCTATTGGATTCTCATTTCAGAGAGTGAAAGTAATGATATGTTATTTGTATGATGCTGGATGTGATGAGGTTGGGATGAAGCTGGAGCTGGTTGGTAAAAAATTGTTCATTGGTTGTAACCTCTCCCTTATACTCTTTAATAAATATTGTTGTTCATGTTACCATACATATGTATCTATTCCTTATTCAATGTATTATTGAATGATATATGTATTTCATATATAATCAATTTGGTTGAGTAAGATAAGTAGATATCTGTATATTGTATGTTTTTTGTTGTTCTCTGTCATGTTTGTAAGAATCGATCTAGCGATTTGATTTTGATTAAGAGTGACAAAAAAAACGACATAAGGAGAAGGAGAAGTGATTGAAACACAAGCATGCTCCTTTACCATTCTGTATATCTTCTTGTTTTAGAGAAAGTGATAGTAATTATTTCCTCTCTTTTTCTAAGTGACTAGCACCACACTTAGGGAAATTGGTTTATCCGTAGATCACAATTCTGCATGACAGGTCCATTGTGCAAAATGGATGGTGGAATTAGAGACATGAGAAAGGAAACATAAAAGGTAAAATGAATGAGGTTTTAGATGCCTTGGCTGTGTTGGGAATTGTTGTTCTAAATGTTGTGCATGTTGTGCACAAATAAGAAAGTTCTCTTAACTTAGACCTTATGATGTCTAGCCATTGCATTGTGATCATGATTTTTTTAATGTTTAGATATGTATACATTTATGTATGTATGTTTTTCGTTGATTGATAGGTTATGTTGGGTCAATTTACTATTATAAACTAATGCAATAATTTATTACAAATCTGGGTTAGTAGAACTTAGAAGCATCCCCAAAGTATATGAGTATAAGTTGTGATCAATTCAGAAGATGGTTTATTAATGATTAGGAAAATGAATATTACAAATATAAATCTAACTTAAACAATTTCTGAATTCAGATGTGTAATTAGAAGCAGAAGAATATCATAACTTAAGAGATTTATTTGTGCTTCTCTAATAAGATTACCATGTGAATTAGAAATAAAAAAATACTTAACTAAACAATAGATTAAAATACATGAAATAATAATTAAAGAGGCTCTTCACTGAAGAGGTCCTGATTGTCCTTCATCATATATTCATTTATCAGTAATGCTATTGTTAAAAGGAGGAGTTCAGAAAAAACAGGAAAGATGAATCTTAGTTTCTAGTCTCTTGATCAGATAGAAAAAGTATTTAACTTTAAATACTGGGTTTACTCTTCATATACATAATAGAAACAAGATTAAGATTCATCAACAATAATTTCAATGCATGTAAAAGCATGTAAAAACATGTAGAGATGAATTCTGAATGAAGATCTTAATTAGATAGAAAGAATGTTTAACTTAAACATTTGTTTTTAATTTCATATTCAAGTTAAGAATGATCATTAGATTCATCAATACTCAGAAATAATCAGCATAAAAAAATTATACATAAGCAAGCTAAGTCAGAAATTGCAACTACAAAATAAACTAAGAAGTGCACTTATCTGGGTGTGGGGGCCCTCCACCCTTGCCTCGCACGCTGAAGGTGAATTAAGCTACTTACGAATTAAATCAATAAAACAACATATAACAACAACAAATATGATATAAAAGATCTTCAATTATCTCTCAAAGTCTCAAAAATAATAATATTAAGTCATACAAGTTCTACATACCAAAGCCTTCAAAGTTTGAGGCTTAAATATATAAAGTGTCTAAAAAACTCATCTAAAATAGCTCAAGTAGTCATAAGTATCCTTATAATATATAATCAAGTCAAATCCATCCATAATATCCTTCAAAATCTAGAAAATCCCAGAAAATAAGAGTTTTGACCTAGTTTCTAGGTATCCTCCATAAAGACATGTCCTGTTTGACCGCCTTTGACCCGGCCTATTAAAGCTTGGTTTGACTGTACCAAAAGGTGTACTCTTATTATTAGTTCATGAGCCTTCTATAAATGTATCCAGATCGAGCCCAAGTTTCCTACACATATGCAAACCATAATTCCATTATGGGAATTTCTGTTGTTGTCCAAAAATGCACTTAAATTTCAATTTTTACAAAAACATCTAATAATTGAAAAACATAACTTAAATACCTGTATATGCATATTTTGGTCAATATAAGGTGGATATGATGGTGAATATATGGATAATATGGTAAAATAAGGTTTATTTCATAAACAAAAAGAGATAAAAAACTAGGGCCAACATCTCCCCCAAACTGATGATCAAGCATGTCCTCATGCTTGCTTTTTCCTATTTGACCTTTTGAGCTCTAATTCTGATCCCATTCCTGATCATGATACTTCTTACTATGCTATATATAGAAGAGAATCGATGTCTCTGCCTTGTTCTTCCTTGTATAAGGAGGTCTTAACCTTCTGTTTCTCATACTTAACCTTCCAGGAATTTTTCTCTTGAAGTGACATGAATGCCTGTGTATAGAGAAGATTGTTTTTGGTTTTCAAATTTCCCATTTCTCCACTTATCTTCTCATTTTCCTTAACCAATTTTTCATTAGTTATTTTATAAGTTTCATTTTCTTCTCTCAGGTTCCTCTCCATGATTTTTCTTATCTCCAGGATATCAGTTAATTCTCTAACTCTGCAAGGTTTTGATCTTCCTCCTTGGTATTTTTAGAAACTGAATTTTCCTACTCATAATTTTCAAAATTGGAATATATTTCTATAGGATTTTCATACATTTCTTGTTGCAACCTCTCAAGTATTTCATTTATCTGTTTAGTTAAAGGAGATGTTTCAATGACTTGTACTTTTAGTTTTGCTTAATTATTCTTTTTTTGTCTTCTAGAAATGGTTAAAAATGATGTCTCCTTGTCTACCATATCTGTCTCCTGATGTTCCTTTGACCTGGTTTTAGGATAAAGAGGTGAATGCACAATATTTCTTGTTTTCTGTATTGGTTTAAGTTTGTTTTCAATGACTTGTTCTACAAACTTATTTTCAATCAGAAAATTTTCCCAAACCATTCCCTTAACTTTCAGCTGATAGTCCACAAGGATTATTATGAGCCCCTGGTAAAGAATTTGAGATTATTTGGGCTTGGTCTCAGATTTGACACTCTCAATAATTTTCATCAAATTTTTCTAAAATAAATAGGCGAGATTGATCCTTATTTCTCCTTTTATATGTTGTAGTAACCTCACATGATAAAGGTGTACTACAATATGTCTATTTTCATAGGTGAAAAACTTTTTAATAATCAAAAATAACTATGCCCATGGTTTATTGAACCATTCCCTGGGAATCCCCTTTGAACTATAAAAAGAACCCTTCCTGTTTTTATCCAAGAAAAATTTCCAGCTTTTGTCTTTGAAATGCAATCCCTTATGGTATAGTTCTCCTGATGATGGAAATTCTAAAGCTTCTAAAATATATTCTAGATTCAAAGGGATATGTAGACTACCCACCATGGTTTCATCACGTTTGTAAATTTTTATAAATTTTCCTGCGACATCATCATTGTAACCTTTGAAATTTTGAATAAAGCCTATTAAACCTGACTGATAGATTTTTTCAACTGTTTCCCTATTCCAATGTTCAATTTGAAAGGATTTAATAGGTTCTACTCTTGAATTCATTTTATATGAAAACCATTTGATGTATCCATATACTCTCATTAACTTCATATTTTTGAACAAAAATTCAAGTACTAGATGTTATTATTGTAGTAGGCTTACCTCCTATTTTACTGCTCTTTCCAACCAATCCTCTGTTTCCATTTGAAAAATGTGAGCTAATTGCTTCAAATAAACACAAGAATTGATAGAGAGGTTTAAGAAAGCACAAAAATTCTTGTTTCCACTATCCTACTCTCCATTTAATTCTCTGTCCTCTTTTAAAAAACAATCCTTTGTCTCAAATTTGTAAAAGAAATTTGATTGTATAAAAAAAAAAAAAATCAATTCTTTTTATAGAACAATGTCTTTCAACCTTCAATTTCATACAAAATTATTTTCAAAACATAGCATGATGTATATAATTTAAACTCACTATTTATGCAAGAGAATAGCTCAACCACTTCATCAAAAATATCATGATAAATTCATTTTTTTCCTTCAAACATTCTCCATACTATGTCCTATTCGATGTAAAAACATTTTTAACTATCTTCTAACTCAATATTTCTCCACAAATTCGGTTTCAAATCCTTCTACCAAGTGTGATAGTAAAAAAAATCTATTACACAGCTCAATTAAAAAAATAACACTGTGCAATTCGAATTAGAATTCTTCATTCTTTGTTTTCCATTTATTTCGAAATACAAGACTGCATGTGAGGACATGTTTAAAATTACTTGTTTATGCAATGATCCTTGTGATCTTTTGTTGTGATCCTTGTGATCCTCCTAATTTAACTGAGGTTTCTATTTATTTCAATCAGTTCCAATATCATTAAAATCCTCACTCATTTACTCACTTAATCAACAAAATATTTAAGTGTTTACTGATGGCAGAGTATTATGAATGGTGTCAAAGTGTTGTATGAGTGGTGTGAAAACAAAATATAATGCACTGACAGTCTTTACAAATCGAAATGGATGACTCCTTTTATAACTTTCAGTTTGTTTTAACAATCCCGAGGTCTATTCATGCAACCATTCGTTGTTTTAAACAACCAAATCCACATTTACTTGTTACCTTCTCCTTCACGGGATTTGGCCTCTTGATAGCATGGTTGCTTGACAAGTTTTCCGTATTTCTGGGCTTTGAAAAGTCTAGTTAATTCCATTATCACTCTTTTCCTCTTCTCTGCTATATTTTCTGCCTTCTTCTTTGCATTTTATCTCTTCTATTCTTCTCTCTGGTTCTTCATTGTCTTCTGTCCAGTTTTTCATTTTATTTTGTTTTCACAGAGTTATAAACATGGATATGTGCTTTGACTGCATGCTCTCCCTCTCTCAATGAGCCTTTGGAAGACGATGATCGAGAAAACGCAACGTAAATGTCTTAGCAATGGTCGTTTCAGGTCTTAGTAATGGCGTAAATGGCATCATATGTTTTACACAGTGTTGTGTTGTGCTGTTTGAAATTATTATAACCATTCATCAACCGCCACTTGAACAATTCATGCGTGTCTTTTCCTTCACTGTCATTCTGGCTATGGTGTACATTCTATCCTTTGTTTTATTCATTATGCATCTCCTTTCACGTTTTGTTTTTATGACCATGTCTTCTTCCATATCCCGCATCATCTCCATGTGCCATCATACTGTTTGCTTCCATAATCCACATTCTCTCCATTTGCATATGCGCCATCATACTTCATCACCGTATGCTATCTCTTCATTCCTTCACTATTGCATACATTACAGTCTCATCATAGCATAACATATGTCATCATTTTCATGCATTTTGTTTATCACTGCATCATACTTTAGGTTAATTGCATTCATTTGTTTGTGTTATGATTTCACACTTTTCTCCATTACCTTAGATTATCACCTTTTATGATTGCGCTCTTTTTGCATTTTTTTGACATTTGAAATAGTTGCACTATATTATATGAATTTTGAACTTTGGGTTTTTCTCTTTTATTTAATTTTTAAAAATTGACTAATGAAATAGTCATATTTTTAAAACTAAATATTTATGATGAGACTAACCCTTTTTTTGCTATATTATAGGTCTTCTAAGGGTTCAATATTGACCTTTTGTTTATTATTCTCTTTGTGTATAAAAATATGGATAGCGTAGGGCTAAAAATCATAGAAACTGGAATGTAGATGAAAGTATAGGTGATAAAATGTAGATGAAATGTAAGAAATGTAGGTGATGTATATGAAATGTAGGCAAAAATGCATAGCTAGTACTAACTTAGTCTCTACAAATTTAGAATATTTTCAAAAAAAAATTGAAATTTTAAGAGTGATTGTTTTTACTTACTAAACTTGTATTCCCTTTTGAGGTTCATGATGGTCAACATTGTGTTTATTGTTACGACGACTCTTGTAGACTATGTAAAGACTTAATTTCTTCTTGCATCTGATTTGATTTAGAATAATAATGTTCAAGTCCCTTTTTCAGGTTAAACTTTGACATTTTCAGGTCCCTTCTGACATGATCTTCATTTAATATAGCTCAGGTCCCTTCTGACATGTTAAATTTTCAGGTCCCTTCTGGCGTAATTTTCAATAATGTTCAATACTTAAAAAAGAATTATATTGTAATGATACAGGCCCCTTTTTGAATAATTTTCTCAATAAAAATTTAGGTCCCTTCTGTAAATTTCGAATGATGTACTAGGTTCCTTTGTAATTGTAGTTCATATTATGTCTTCAATTCATCTATTGAAAAATATTTTCACAGTTGTTTTTATTACACACCTTCCCCAAAGATGATGATTTGACTTGTCCTCAAGTCTGCGATCTCTTGGAGGGTATATTTGCAAAAAAAAATAGTACAATAAAATGAAAAAAAAAAAAAGAATTCATATTGGCCAAACAAGTTCGTTTTCCGATATGAATTCGAGTTTGTATTGTGCCACTTTCCTGGATTTTCACAACAAAACTCTTTCATTATTTTATTTTATTTTATTTTTCTATTCTTATTCTATTGGAATTATGGAAGGCATATTGCTATGTTGTCCCATTAATTCTATATCTGAATCCATCGAATTTTTTCTCAGAAAATCCTCTTTATTTATACGCTTATTGTAAATTTTAATCCTATGTCCATTGACGACAAATGAAACAAATGCTTCATCAATTGCTTTTATCTTGAAAACTACATTGTCAAAGATTTCTTCAATCTCATATGGCCCAAACCAATGAGTCATGAATTTTTCTTTGAAACCTTCGAACTTGGAGTCGAACAAGAGTGTCCAATATCCTTTCTAAAAGACTTAATTCTTTATGAATCGATCATGCCATTTGACCCTTTGTTTATGGACAAGAGATGTATGTTCGACTGCTTGTTTTTCTTATCTTATCCAATTGGTTTAATTTCATAATTATCTGTTGTTGTGCCTCAAACAATTGCATCCCCAATTCTGTTGCTAGCTTGTATGTATGTATTTGAAATTATGTGGGTAATAGGACTTCTTTTCGATACACTAATTGACATGGAATGTGTTTTTCCAAGTTATCCTCTATGCCCACAGTGCATCTTTCAATTTCTTTAACCAATCCTTTCTCTTCATTTTTATAGTCTTCATCATGATGTTCTCTAGGACTTTGTTTGTTGATTTCACTTGTCCGTTTTCCTACGGATGATACGGAGTTGATTTTCGATGCTTGATCTTGTATCTCTCCATAAGATCTCGGACAAGTTTTGATGTGAATTGTGTGCCTTGGTCAATTACTATCTATCTTGAGACTCCATATCTTACAAATATTTCTCCAAGTAGAAAAGACACAACAATATCTTTTGTTTCTCGTGCTAATGCCTTTTCTTCTACCCACTTAGTTACATAATCTGTACATACCAAGATGTACTTCTTTCCATTGGATGGAGGGTTGATTGGTCCCATGAAATATAAAGCCCACTGTTCGAATGGTTTAATCATTACTTGTGGCTTTAATGGCATTTCGCCTAACGCCATTGGTCTACCAATTCTTTGGTATATGTCACATATTTTCACATAGGCTCTGGAGTCTTTGAAGATAGATGGCCAGTAGTAGCCAAGTTTCAGCACATTTTATGATGTTCTCTTATCTGCAAAATGACCACTACATGCTTCATTATGAAATGCTTTCAAATTTTCAATAATCTCATCTTCTCTAACACATTTTCTAATCATTAGATCAACACCAATATAAAATAGATCTCCATTGACCCAACTATATTTAGCACTTTCTCTAATTATTCTTCTTTCTAATTGTTTGTGTAATGAGATCGTAGGATGCCAGATGATAAATAGTTAGCAATATCTGCAAACCATGGAGTTATGACATTTATAGCAAATAGATGTTCATCTAGAAAATTATCTGATATTGGATTTGGATCACGAGGTGAAAGTAGTCTTGACAGAAATTCTGCAACTTAGTTATATTTTCCTGGTCGATCTTGTATTATAATGTTAAATTCTTGCATTAATAACAACCATCTAGTAATTATTCCATTTGTGATTGATTTATTCATTAAATGTTTTGTGGTCTAATGATCTGTGTGGATATAAACTTAATAACCTGTTATATAATGTCAAAATTTATTAACTGCATGTAATACATCTATCATCTCTTTCTCTGTAACAATGTAGTTCAATTCTGCCCGTGTTAAGTTTTTACTGATGAAATATATGGCATAATTGAATTGATTCTCTTTTTTTCCAAGTGATGTTCCAATGGTTATGTCAGATGCATCATTTGAAATTTGAAATGGAAAAGACCAATTAGGTCCTCAAAGAATGGGTGCAATTCATAATATTTCTCTTAATTTTTCAAATCCATCTCGAAAATTATTTGTCCATTGGAATTCCACATCTTTCACAAGCAACTTGAATAATGGAAAAGCTATTTTACTGAAATTTTCAATAAATATTCTATTGTAGTCTGCATAACCCAAGAAAATTCTAACTTATTTTGTGTTGTGGGTGGTGTTAAATTCACAATGACCTGATTTTTTGTCGAGCCCACCTTAATCCCTGAAGAGGAAATATGGTGTCCCAACACTATCCCCTCAGTTAACATCATAAAACATTTTTCATTACTGAGTGATAGATTTGTCTCAATGAATATTTTTAACTCTTTTTCAAGATTTTGTAAACAATCATCATATGTTTTACCGTACACAGTGAACTCATCCATGTAAACTTCCACACAATCATGAATCAAATCAGCAAATTTTGCAAGAACTTTTCTCTGAAAAGTAGCAGGTGCATTAAATAGACCAAAGGGTAATACATTGTATGCATATGTTCCCCATGGGCCTGTGAATGGTGTCCTCTCTTAATCTTCTAATGCTATCTTTATCTCATTATATCCGCTAAATCCATCCAGAAATGAAA
Organism: Pinus albicaulis; assembly: GCA_034641835.2. Lineage (NCBI taxonomy): Eukaryota > Viridiplantae > Streptophyta > Pinopsida > Pinales > Pinaceae > Pinus > Pinus albicaulis. The sequence continues at coordinate 866,581,124 of CM076573.1, read as the reverse complement.
ATAATTTCTTTCCAGCTAATGAATGTAACATTTGATCGATAAATGGTAAAGGAAAGTGGTCTTCTAATGTATCTTTGTTCAATTCTCTGTAATCCGCACAAATTATCCATTTCCCATTTTTCTTAGGTACTACAACTAAGGGTGAAAGCCATTGACTATCTGAAATAGAATATATAAATCTGACTTTTAATATTTTATGTAATTCTTGTTTCACTATTTCCTTCATCATGGGGTTCATCTGTCTTTGTGATGGATGCATGTTTTTGGATAATCATCATAGGTTTTGTTTCATTATCAATATAAATGTGATGGATGCATGTTTTTGGATGAATTTCCGGCATGTATTTTTAATTCCAGGAAAAATATTTTGAATATTTTTGCAATAATGTTATTAGCTTTTCCTCTTCTGATGATTGTAATTTGTTACCAATATTCAAATTTTTCTCAGGACTGATTTCAATGATTTTACTATTTGAATTGGTAATTGAATTTACATGAAAAATGCTTTCAAATGTATTTTGTAGTGACTGTATAGTGCAATTTTCATGAAAACATTCATTTAAAAGATAACTAGCAGCTTCATATTGAGTTACCCTAAGCTTCTCTGAAATATTTGGTTTTGAGATGAATAGATCTAATAAATCCTCATTTTCTTCCTCCTCTCTAAAATTATAAACTTGATTAAGACTAAGAACATATTGAAGTTCTTGTGGTTCCTCTCCATCAAGCCATCATAATAAAGGAGGAGATTGAGCAGGAGGATATAATGTAGCATGCTTTCTTTCATCTCCAGTTGTAATAATCATGCTTCCTGACCTTCATCCAATGTAAGAATCTGCGGTGGCTAACCAAGGTCTGCCTAAAATTAAGGGATGTCGTCCCAAGTTTCTTTTTGACTTCAAAGTCAAGAAGTCTACAGGATACTCCCATGAATCCAGTGAGACAATGATATCTTCCAATATACCTTCTCAGACAACTTTACATCTGTCTTCAAGTTCTAAAACTGTATTAGTAGGTGTAATGTTGTTCAGATTCAAATTTTGAATAGTTCGTTGTCATAACATTGATAGTTGCTCCCAAGTCTATTAAAGTATTTCACACTGAAATTTTGTTAATCGAAATGGTAACCATAGGAGTTCCTGGATCAACATATTTTTCAATGGTTGTGTTTGTGGACATGAGACTAAATAAACTTCCAATTACCTGGATTGTAGGTCGATCCTTCTTTCTTCTGCCAGATTTCTTAATGCACAATTCTTTTACTTTTTTTGCATATATCAGAATGTATTTAATTGCCTACAACAAAGGAATTTTAACATATGTGTTTTTCAATTCATCTAGAATATTAAATTCAGGGAGAGATATTGGACTATTCCATTGTATCAATCTCTCTAGATATGGTGGAGTCTGTGTCATAATAGATTTAACTTTCTGAATTTTTTTTTCTGGTTGAGATTATTTACTTTTTTCTCCTTGTTCAACTTCTTCTTCAATTATCAGAGGAGAATCTTTTTGTAACACCTTCCCAGACCTTAGGTGGAAATCTTGCATGAGAATAATTGAATAAGTATGATAATATGTTGCCTCTTACACATGATATGTTGGTCTATCCACCTTGTTACTTGGATTAGCTATTGGCTAAGCTGGAAATTGTGTTGGTCTAGGAGGTGGTTGGTTAGTGGGCAGCTGAAGTTGTGGTTGAGTTAGCATTGGTGGGTTTTGAGATGGATATGGAATTTTTTGATGTTGTTGGAATTGTTGATATTGGGGAAATGGTTGTGGAGGGTATGGTTGTTGATATTGATATTCATGGGGATAAATTTGTTGTGGTGGTTGGTTTCCATAACCATATCCCCTTTAACCTTGTGTAGGTTGGTTTTGATATTGTTGTGGTAGCCAAGCCTGCCATGGCATTGGTGTATTTCATGTATTGAGGATATTGAAAATTTTGGGGATTTTATTGAGGGAATTTTTTAGGCATCCTTCGTTTCCAAGGTCTCCTTCGTGCCATATAATAGAGATAATATACGAGTCCTTGCACTTCTTGTCCTTTCGATTCTTTTGATTTTGGAAAGTTTTCTGTTGCATGATTTTATGTGCATAGTCCACAGATGTGTATATCTTGCAAAGGACATTCCCTGAGTGGATGTTTTTGTCTACACTTTGGGCAGAAAATTGCTAATATTTCATGTTGCTCTTATTTATTTTTCTTAACTTTCAAAACATATACTTGCCTTCCCAAAGTTCTTAAGAGATCTATTTTAAAATTTTCTAACAGGCTTCCTATCTCCGCTCTTGTTACTACACTTGCTGCAGATTTGGAAGCTTTTGGTGAAATGTCTCTTTCCCCACTCTTTTCTCTTCCCCTAGAGTATTTTTGACATAAGTCAGCAATTTCTTCAAACAATAAATTTGAAATATCTCCATTTCCCATTACATTAAGAATTTATAAATACTCATCTCTAATACCGTTGAGAAAAATAGCCCAGACGATATCAGGACTAAGAGAATGATGTTTGGATTTCTATAAATTGTAAAGGAATCTTTCCAAATATTCTTCCAAAATTTAATCTTCTTGTTGTGTCATTTGGAAAATGTCTTCTTTGAAGACTCTATCTCTACGGTAAGCTTGATACTTTTTAAGAAAAAATTTCTTCATATCTTCTGAAGAAGAAATTGTATGTTCTCCTAATCCCATGAACCATTTCAAGGCTGTTGCTTTCAAAGTAGAAGGAAAAAGTATAAGCTTGTGTGTGTCATTACTATATCCATAGGCTCTACACAAGATATCAAATTCGAACATGAATGCATCAGGATCTTATGTTGACATTCCATAGAAATTAAGCAATAGATAAGGTGGAATATTTTTCATTTTTATTTTTTCTCCTAGTATTGCTCTTACAAATAAAATAGGAAAGCCAAAAGTAGTTTCCTGATAATTGTTAACTTCTTGCTCATTTTCTTGTCTTCTTCGATTTTGATTTTCTCTTCTTGCTTCTTCCTCTATTCTTCTAAGTGCTTATGCTCTTCTATCTTCCTCTACCTTTCTTTCCACCTCAGTTCTTCTTTCTTCTTCTCATTGTCTTCGCCATTCCCTTTATTGTCTTTCATATTCTAATCTTTGTTCAGGAGTCATGTTTAGTCTAGTTGATAATTCTCCTTCTTCAGCCATTTCTTGCTCAAATATCTATGATGTTTTGATAGGAGGTTGATTTTCTATTTCTTCAACTACTTTTATTTCTTCAAGGACAGGTTTCTCTAGTTGTTCAACGGTTGATTTTCTTGTATATTTTTGTTTCCATACAAAAGGAGGTTATTTAGGTGATTAATTTTTCTTTACCTCTAAGGCTAACAAGATTTGTCTCTCAACTAAAGTTAATCTCTGACAAGATCTTTGTCTTTACTCTAACTCTTATATAGTAGGATTTCCAGCAACCGGTGTTGTTAATTCGGTGGATGAATGAGCTATTGGGGGTTTTTTTTTCACAAATATACCCTTCTCATTTCTATTTCTTGGCATAAGAAAACATTTATTGAAAGAAAAAGTATGTTTTTGTTGTTTTGGTGATTTTGTATTGTTTTTTTTTTAATCTTTTTGTCTTCCTACTTGACCGTTTTGAATATGCTTCCCTGGAAAAAACACCAAAATGTTGGGTCAATTTACTGTTGTAAACTAACGCAAGTATTTATTATCAATCCGGGTTAGTGGAACTTTGAAGCATCACCAAAGTATATGGGTTTCAGTTGTGATAAATTGATAAGATGGTTTATAAATGATTATGGAAATGCATATTACAAATATAAATCTAACTTAAACAATTTCTAAATTCATATTTGTAATTAGAAGCAGAATAATCTCTTAACTTAAGAGATTTCTTTGTCCTTCTCTAACAATATTACCATGTGAATTAGAAATCAAAAAATACTTAACTAAACAATAAATTAAAATACATGAAGTAATAATTGAAGAGGCTCTTCACTCAAGAGGTCCTGATTTTCCTTCATGACATATTCATTTATCAGTAACGCTATTCTTAAAAAGAAGAATTCAGAAAAAGAAGGAAATATGAATCTTATTTTTTAGTCTCTTGATCGGATAGAAGAAGTATTTAACTTTAAATAATGGGTCGACTCTTCATATGTAGAATAGAAACAAGGTTAAGATTCATCAACAATCATTTAAAGGCATGTAAAATCATGTAGAAGCATGTAGAGATGAATTCTAACTGAAGATCTTGATTAGATAGAAAAAATGTTTAACTTAAAATTTTTTTTTTCCTTTCATATGCAAGTTAAGAATGATCATTAGATTAATCAAAACTCAGAAATAATCAGCATAAATGAATTAAACATAAGAAAGCTAATTCAGAAATTGTAGCTACAAAATAAGCTAAGAAGTGCACTTAGCTCGATGTGGGGGCCCTCCACCCTTGCCTCACACACTAAAGGTGAATTCAACAACTTAAGACTTCAATAAATAAACTAGCATATAACAGTAGCAAATATGATAGAACAGATCTTCAATTATGTCTCCAAGTCTCAGAAATAATAATATTAAGTCATACAAATTCGACATACCAAAGCCTTCAAAGTTTGAGGCTCAAATAGATAAAGTATCTAACAAACTCATGTAAAATACCTCAAGTAGTCATAACTATCCTTATCCTATCAAATCAAGTTGAATTCATCCATCAAATCCATCAGAATCTATAAAATCCCACAAAATAAGAGTTTTGACCTAGTTTCTAGGGATCCTCCATAAAGACAAGTCTTGTTTGACCACCTTTGACTGGACCTATTAAAGCTCGGTTTGACTGTACCAATAGGTGTAATCTTATTATTAGTTCCCTAGACTTCTAGAAATGTATGTAGCTTGAGCCCGAGTGTCCTGCGCATATGCAAACCATAATTCCATTACGAGAATTTATGTTGCTATCCAAAAATGCACTTAAATTTCATTTTTTACAAAAAAGTCTAATAACTGAAAAACATAAATTAAATACTTGTATACGCATATTTTGGTAAATATAATGTGGACATGATGGTGAATATATGGATAATATGGTAAAATAAGTTGTTTTTCATAAACAAAAAGAGATAAAAAACGAGGGCCAACAGGGTCTTCATGGATCTTGATGGTTTTATGTTGATGGCTTGTATGTATATATGTATGTGTGTATGACACTACGAGATAGTATCATGAATTTTTTATGCTAATGATTATATATATCTATGTATCTATGTATCTATGTCATGGTATGACAAGGTTTCAAGGATCATTCTTGTGGAAGAATGATTGCTTATGTAGGTGAATGGCATGAAGCAGTTCCTGGCTATGAGGAATCAAGTGGTAGAGTAACTTTCACAGATCTATGAGGTCAGTATCATGTCGATATGATTTAACGTTATATGCTTGTACTATGCCTATGTTTATGTATAGGTAATGTTGAGAGGTACATCAACGATGTAAAAGTAGTGTGATATGTGGTATGTTAGGATAAGCATGGATAGTGGAAATACACTAGAAGAAAAGTTGCTTGTGGGGTCAGTGTCTGATCTATGGATGTACAATGCTATTTTTGTGTATATTTTGTGCATGCCATTATCGAGTGATTGTACCTATGGTGATGTGTAATGTTTCATATTTATTATTGTGTGCATATTAAGTTACATGCCTACTGTATATATAGTGCTATGCACATGTTGGATATGTGTTGTTGTGTACATATGGTGCTATGTACATGTTGAATATGAAGTTATATGTACATATGGTGTTGTCTGTGTGATATAGATATGGTGCTATGTGCATCTGGTGTTGGTTGCATGATTGTACACATGGTGTTGTGTCTAGGTTGTACATGTGGTGCTGTGTGCAGGCGGTGCCATGTACATTTCGTGCATGTGGTTCTATGTACATATCTTGTCGTGTACATGTCATGCATGTGATGTTGTGTACATGTGTTATTGTGTACATATTGTACAAATGGGGCATTATACATTTGGCATTGTGTACACACTGTGCGGGTGGTGTCCTATACATGTGATGTTGTGCAGGTAATGTTATGTATAAGTGGTATTGTGTACATGTTATGCATATGGTACTGGTATACATGTGGTGTTTTTTTTCATGTCGTACATGTCTTGTGAGCATGCGGTACTACGTATGTTCATGGTCTACTCATGGTATCATGACATGTGTATGCATCATGTTGTACTCTGTGTACGTATATGTATGCATATGTATTGTGTTGTGTCGTACAAGAGGTTTAGGTGTATGTGTTTTATGTTAGTGGAGGAATATGTACTATGTTGTATCGTACTCTGGATGTATGTGTATGTAGATTTATTATGTTGTACACCATGTATAGGCATGTATATTTTGTTGTGTTGTACACTAGGCGTGGGAGTATGTATTGTATGGTGTTATATGCCTTGTGTGGAGGTATGTGTTGTGCACAATCTTTATGCGTAAATGGTTGAGGATAATGCACTGGGTGATTGTCAAGTGCGGAAACCGATCTAGCGTGTGTACAGAAAAAACAAATGAAGAAAGATTGATGAAGGATAAGTATCGATATTTTACGTCAGTTCTATTATGCATGTCATATTTGATTCTAACTTATGATCGTTCCATGTGATTTATTATTATGATTTATGATGATTTCATGTGATTTATGATTTTGATATATGATGGTTTCATTTTTAGCTAACTAGATGTGGTATGTTTATGCATGATGATTTGACCAAATAACGAGTTTGACTTCTGTAACAGAAAGTGAACATGATTGTAAGTGAACCTTATTGACGAGCTACCAATGAGGTATGATTTGAGTTTATTTCAATTTTTTTTTAGTCTAACGGGAATTATGTTCTTGGTATAGAAACTCATGGAATGCCTGGTTTGGATGGTTTAAACTAATTACAAGCATTACGAGCAACAACTAAATGATTGAAAGATGCAGTAGTGTGTTGGTAAAGCACTTTAGGAGCAGGGCCATTGTGGGACATTGGTACCCAATAGTTTCCATTGATTTCCATGAGAATACTATGACTGGTATGATGGTTGAGGTGAATATATGCCTTGTGTTCTATATACCTTCCAATACGAGGAAGCCTTTCCAAGGGATGGACTACTCGAGATGCGAGTGCCAGCAGAATTTGGAAGGTGAGTGACTGCATGAAAGGGGATTACCAAATTTCCTGAGGGACTATGTAGCAGAGAAGGGAAGGTCGAGGATGGATTTTTTTTGGTCATTTTAATTTCCAAATGGAATCATATGCACATTGGGAATGTGCCCTGAAACAATGAGCCAGTAATTGATCACTAAGAGGAAAACTGGTGCGGGATTGTAGCACTAGACATTGGATGCAGCTTTGACTACGACAATGGATTATGGATTTCCTAGGAAGGAGATAAAGCCTGGTAATACTTTGAGGGTGGAGGCGCGAACCTCTGGATTCCATTGTTGTTGATACAGGCATCATATCCTTCTATTTTCTGGTTGAGAAAATGTGTATATGTGTCTATATGTATATTATCGTAAATATTGTATCAAGTTGGTTTATAAAGATCCACAAATAGTATGTTTATTTGTTGGTTGACGAAAATGTGCATGATTATATGTGGTTGTGATTTTAAATTCCGTAATGAGTTTTATTATAAAGCTCTGGTAAATGGTATGATTATCATGTTTTAGCACTTTATTCATTGTAAATACTGCAACGAGCTGTGTTATTAAACTCCATAGGTAGTATGTTTTTTTTTAGCATTTTTTTGGTTTGTAGGTGCCATTGAACACCAAGGATGATGTTCCCCCAAGGGAGAGCGATCTATAATATCCCTGGTAAAAATACATGTAAAAGCATATATAATACCACAGTGATGGGACACATATTCCAAGATGAAGGGCGAGAAAAAACATCCTAGTGGGTTTTGATTCAGTTTATTATGGCTAAATGAAATTAGCAAAGGCAATGGAAAAGGCATTGGGAAAGGCATGAGGTATTAATTGGCATTTTATTTATGAAATTATGGAAAATAGAATAAAGGGAAGGTGAAAGGTCACAGATTGCATGTGAGGAGGAAAAAGAAGGAAAATAATGGAAAATGAAGAAAATAGGGACCTCTTTAATAAAATGGCTTCTGAGGATGAGTGGGGAAGAATTGGTCAGTTCAGTTTTGGAGCTCTCATTATTCTTTCTCTCTCTCATAATCTTGAGAACTTAGAGTATTATTGGAGAACTTTTGGATAGGTTGTCATATTTGGATATTTTGATCAAGAAATCAAAGGAAGAGAAAGAAACCGTAGAGGACATCGAGATCAACATCTAGAACAGGTTATGAGTGTAGGTACCGAGTTTCATATATTATTTCCTCACTAGTTTTTGCATGCATGGTACTGCATGTGGTTTCCTGATTATGATCTGTCATGGGCATGGAGGATGGGTGAGATTGAAAATGGATTTGCCTACCCTTACCATTTCCTGGATAGTCATGTAGATTATCGTTTTATTTCCATTGATTATTTTCGAGTTGATTCTCGTTGTTCCTTTAGATGTTGAGTTGAGTTATTGGTTCCTAGACCCTTGGTTGGACAAACGCTATGGAGCCCGACGAAAAATTGTTCGGTTGAGTTACAAGTCCTGGAGCCTTGGTTGGAAAAACACTCTATAGGCTGAGAACAAATGGGGTTGAATTACTAGTCCTGGAGCCTTGGATGGAACAAAAAATATGGAGCACTAGAGAAGCTTAGATGGAGACCAAGCCATCATGGTTAGTGATGTCCAGCCATGAGGTGGAATCCTTGGTTTTAGGTTGAGATGGTTCAATCTCTGGAGACCTAGTTTAGTGTTGATTGATGTGTTTAATAAAATCCCATATTCATGCTTGGAATATGGAACGAGGGTGACTGGTTGAAGTGATATTTGTCTCATCCATGTCTACTGTCGGCTGGAACGTGGAAGTCCCATTCCGGGTTGGTTTTTACACTCATTAAATAAAGGCTCATTGCTTGGTATTTGATATTTATATGCACTGGTATATATATGGATTATATTTTTGATATATCCATGGTATTTTTGTTTGTGTTATGATGGTTAGAAGCATGTATTGTGACAGTGATGAGGTATGGATCTCTCCATTTTTTTACTTGTAAATGAATTAACAATTTACCTATGGTAAAATATGTTGTACATTGATAGCTTATGTTGTAGGGGATCAATGTTTCTTATCCATTCTCAGATCATAAAGATATCATTTTGTTTAAATCTGTTGTTTATACATGTAGATGCTATGTTTGTTACATGTTTGATGAAGTTACTATCATTGCTAGGAGGTTTCAGATGAATTCTAATTGATGTTATTTCTTCCATGTGTTTTTTTTTAATTTTATTTATCCTGTCCTATAGCTATAGGAAGTTCTCGGGAGTGACCCGAGCTTAGCGATTGAAAATGTGGCACAGATGCATGTGCTATAGGCATAAAATTTGTTGTTTGGGACTTAACTGCTACCTTGACAAGGCTATCCCATGGATATAAGGTTTATAGCTGCTCCCTTTCCCTTAAAATCTCGTGGCTAAGCCTCAAAGGGGCTAAAAATCAGTCTTCCCTAAAGGAACATGGCCAGGAAGGTTGGGTTACTTCTAGAGGATGTCAATGATGTGGTGTACAGTGTGTTTTTTTGGTTTTCGTTAATTCAGCTTCCCTAAGGTCATCTAGGACATTGAATCTCATATCATTAGACTCTTTTCACATGTTTACCCAGGTTGGCTGGTTACTTGGGTAGATGTGGGAAGAGGGTGTTACAAATTTGCTTTCCTGAAATGGGTTGGGATGTAAATGTACTTGTGGCTAGTGCTAAATAAGCCTTTCCTTTTTGGCCCTAATCTAAAAACTTATTCATGCTTTTCTTTATTGAAATGGCCTAGGCGGTAAACGTACTTTTTTATAGCACTAAATAAGCCTTCTCTTTTTTTAATAATTACTAATCATATTTCATCATCTTCTTTTTTAATAATTACTCGTTAGATTTAATCATCCTCTTTTTAAATAATTATTGGTTAGATTTAATCATCCTCTTTTTTTTATATATAATTAATGGTTAGATTGATATCAAGATTTAATGGCCACACTATAATACTACTGCCTATTGTAATAATAAAGGAAATAAATTAGCACAATCATATTCTATTCTCGTTCCTTTACTAACAAGTCTAGTTGGTATTGTTATAGTTGGTATATGTCATAGTTTATTTACTTCTATAATAAGATATTCTTTTAAAGGAACATCATGGTTTTGATATTTACTTAATCTCCAAGTAGGATAATGGCCACTTAATATTTGTGCTAGACTTTAAAACAAGTTTTTTCAATAGAATTTCATTTTATTTTATTCCTAAATATCTTTAATTTACCTATTTCTATTACTCCTTTTTTTTTATAATTGTTTCCTATAGCTATTTCTTTGTTTGTTCACCTCACTTGAATGAAACCTATAATTTATTTTTCCAAATAAGCATATGATTCAGAGTGTTCACTTTAATTATAAAATATTAGCAATGGTTACTTGTATGATTTCAAATTCATCGATGATTATCGTATATGATAGTCTCATTTACATATGGCATAGTTATAGTAGTATCAATTCTTTACTAGACGAAACTACTTTTTCTTTAGCATCAATGCTTTACTTAGTGGCATATTAGAAGCCAATAGCATGGCGTAGTTATAGTAGCATCGATGCTTTACTAGTGGCATATTAGAAGACAATAGCATGAAAAATGTACTAATTGACATATCTCTACATACATGCCAACTATATGTCTCCTATAATTCCACATATTATATTAGGAAAGTTAAGCTAAACCTCCCCCATCCTAGACAACCTAGTGAGAGAAGAAAACTACCCTTCATATGTTGATACCATTGATTAGGACCGACTGTGAATGCTTGTGTGGCATGGTTCTAACAAAGCATTAACTATTAAAAAAATTAGAAGTTTCTTTGTAGGGATGTATCCCCCTCGTAAAACTTGAGGACCCATATTGCTCAAAATGGTATGTGTATGAGGTTTAGTACATGATAAACCCTATCCCTATTCCTCTCCTTCTCTTTAATCTCTCACTCACATTTAACTATATACCTGCCAACCTTATTCTACTCCTATGATCATCATCATTCTTTGTATATCAAATATATTTCTTTTTAAACACATATATAAAGCTAGAACAAAATGAAATTATAAAATACATAAATATATAATTATTTTTTATTTATTAAAAAAAAATTAATACATATTCATTTAAAAAAAAAAAACCCTAACATATAATTGGTGTGCCTAATTATGTGAATCATTTATAGAGTACTATATTAAAAAATAAAACACCTCAACCACCCCATGCTTCATGTTTCTTTTTCTGTGCCAATGTTAATCAATTTAATGATTAAATGCACAAGTATGATACTATTTTAATATAAAATTTAAAATTCTACATGTAACCTACAAACCTGTGGTGCATTTTTTTATACAAACTTGTATTTTTATTCAACATGCAACACATACCAACAAAGACACTCCGTGTTAAAATATATATATATATATATATCATTACCTTATTCCATCTTTTTTGGTACTTTAATTTTAATTTATCCATTTAATGCACCTTTATGTTAATAATTCCAATATATATAGATTATATATATCCTAAAACCTCCCAGACACATATTCTTGATTAGATAATAGACACCAAATATGGTGTGTTATTCCATAAAAAAATATCGATAAACGTCACATATTTTTGGGTGCACTAGTGCTAATTTTGTCATGAAACATATCAGGATGTTAATATTTTAATATAAAAATTCAATATATATATATATATATATATATCTCGTGTGAACTTTGGTCTATGTTTAGATTATTACCCGTTACTATGTTAGAAACAAGCACTAATATTATCGTGGTTATCCATGTTATGCGTTGGTATTATGGTAATGTGGTCATGAAATGGAAAAAACATGAGCTCAACAGAACATATTTTGTATAACACAACCTATTTTATAATTTATTAACTTGGTTGACAAGTCGTATTTTATAATGCAACATTTCGGTGTCTATTACAAGCATTACTTTTGATGCCTCATTAAATTCATAGGACACATAGTTGACCGGATGGGTCCTCTGTGGGTTGAACCCATGAAATTGTATCATATTTATATTTTACTTTCGAATGTAGAGAAATTCAAATTTAAATATATGTATATAAATTTTAATCTTATTCGTTGAAAATAAGGAAATAATAGATATTTAATTACTCTCTTTTAAAAATATGAATTATTTTCAAAACAAACCAAATGACTCGGAAGCTATCAAATTAAGGAAGAAAGGCTAATGATAGCTAAAATCGGGTAGCTTTCAAAGGAGAGTGAGAATTGGTGCTTGAGAGAGATTAGAAATATGAAAATAATTAATATGATGAAATTAAGTTTGGTCAATTTTCTAATTTTTGTCTAGCATAATGTACCTCATGGTAAGACACAACAATACATTATTTGTATTAGAATTGACCAATATTCTATTTTTATTTAACTCTGGAAATATGCATCTAACAATAGCATGTGCTAGTAAATTGTATGTTATTTTTTTTTATTAAATATAAAAAATCTATATTTTGTAAGAACATGCGTTCACTATAAGATTTTTTTTCTATATTAATGCACCAATACATAATGATAACTTTTATAAGGTCATAGTTTAAATTTATGGCATATGTTAAAAAAGAAAGGCTACAGTAACAATAATTACATCATTAAAAAAAAATGTTGCATTAATATTAGGGCACACTAGCATTGTTAGGATATGAAGCATATTAGAAAATTTTTTTGGTTTCCTAAAGTTCATTTTTTGGGTTAAATATTCAAATGTTTTTTTGTTTAGCTTGAATCCAATTATCAATTTTTATTTTTTAAACAAAAATTCTATTTTAATATTTTAAAATAATAATTATTGTCAGTGTTTTTTATTAGTTAAACATCAAAACATTTTTTTTTGTTAACACAAATGTGGAAACATTAGACACACTGATGTAAAAAACCTTCCTGAAAATTTCAGTTAAGACACTTTCACTAGCAAGCTCCATTCTAAATGGAGAAGGTATAAATTTTATAATGAGATTTTCTATAAATGTTTATTACAAATTGTTATCTTTATAATGTAATGTTTTTCAAGTACACGAGAGCTGAAGGAATAGGGATAAGAAAAAAATGAAAATAACCATATAAATGAGAAAACAAGTGACCTCAACGTCTAAAAAAATATTGAAATAGGAATTAGGGAATCAAAGCAATATATAATAGTTATACCACATATTTTTATTATGTCTCATGGATATGGTATAATTTATCATAGGTTTTAAGGCCGAGAATAACCTATTATTATCTGGCTTGTAAAATAATAATTATGGAAGCATAGGGAAATACATGATATAATTTATGTTAAAGCATCAACAAAAATGTAGGGTTTTACGCAAATTCACTTTGTAAATAGTAATTCAAAATTGTTCTTGAGAGCCTATCAGATTCAGTTACGACATCCATGCTAACAATGAGACTATGCTAGTGGACTGTATCGGTATTATGCCAATGAACTTAGGAAAATGATAAAAAATTAATGACTCCAAACACATGTTTGGCATCCCAATCTAGGCCCACATTTTGATTAATATGAGAGTGAATTTGAGAACATGATCCATCACATCAGAGAAATATTCAGAGTGGAATCATATTATTGCTACATGGATCATGTATGAATGGCACATAACAATGAATCACAAAATGCTACACTTTGTAACTACTTTTATGTGACTCTCTGAGTGAAAATGGCATATGCTACATCTCTAAGTTCTCCCTATACAATAAATTAATAGTTACTATATATATATATATATATATATATATATATATATATATATATATATATATATATATATATATATATTCAATCAATTTAATGATTGAGAGCACATGTTTCCCTATAATGCTTTCAACCAAGGAAGCTAGAGTGTGTATACCTCCATAGGCTTTAGCAATCAAATCATTATATAAAGACTCCATCAAATCTATAATAATTATGTTTACATTTATTGCGTAAACATTAAATAAATAAATTTATTCTTGTGTCTAACCAAAATTCATTTCTAGATTAAAAATCTTATCATTCTATCACTTAATTACAATTGTAATAATATTTACTTAGATATTATAAATATTCTATAATTACAATTATGAGTGTATTTACTAAAATATTATACCTATGGTTGGAAGAATGGTAATTTTTTTTAATAATTGTTAACTAATTTTAAATGAAATAAATAAATAAATAAAATTTTAATTTTAAATAATGCTTTTGCAATTGTTTAGTGATGATCGTGCCATAAAAGTTTTTCGGGAGTTTGATAATTAAAGTTCAAATCTCGTTGATTTAAAATGTGGATAATGTGTGGCAGCATGTTATAATTATACCTAAAAATTATAACAGAAATGATCAAAATAACCCTAACCAAACCCAATTATTAATTCCCTTAAATAAGAAAACTTACTTCATTTGTAATATATTTAAATAAAAAAGTTAATAAATTTAATTTACATAATTAAATAAAACTGTAAAACATTAATGCACCTTTCAATGAAAAGATAAATAAGTATATGATAAACCCTTAAGCCAAAAACAAGTACATACATAGCCTATCGTATGATCACCAAAATTCACAAAATAAAACGTCGAAAAATACCTCTAATTCTTCGAGCTACCTTTGAAGTATTGTAAACCTTCTTATAAGTGTTTCTATTTTAGGAAATCCTTGACTGCCCTTCATGAAATTTAAAAAATGAATTCTTGGGTTCGTGAAAAGTATAAAAATTATTCATTTTATATTATTTAGTGTAAAAAAATACATATAAATAGTTATTAATTTTTCTTGTCTCACTTCGATCAGGTTTGTTTTTAAAGATAACTGGAATATAAAGTTGAAGATTTAGCAATTTTCACTTTATTTGTAGAGGACTTTGTACCATATAAGTCAAAAAACTGACAAAATTAAAAAACATGTTATCACATTAATTTCAGTGTGGCAGAAAGAGTGGGTGCATATCACCATGAGCTAGATGTTCCCATAGGTCATGCTGGTCATATGGGTGAAATTCGAAATGCTCTAGTCGAGCTTCAATCTCGTGCAAAATTTCATGTATTATGTGCTCGATTCGACGGATATTTTCCAATTGTTCCAAGATTTCCTCTTGAGTGAAATGTATGTCGTTCAAGTAGGCCACGTTTTCATTACGATTCTCATAACTATGGTCACGGTGGATATCTAGGTTGGCCTAGATCCTTCTCAGTTTCTCATCGATGGAGTCCAAAGAAATGATATGAATAACATGACTAAGAAGCAACACCAGATTTTGAGATAGCTTCTCCTCCCTATTGAAGCTGACTGAATGTGGCTCACTAGAGGATGAGGCTCCTCCACCTCTATTATCAATATGACCTTGGTGCACACCCCCTCATCGAGGTCTTCTTCTCTTCCTTTACATACATGAAGGAAAAATAAGCACACTCCCGCAGGCTGTAAATCTCACCACAATCTAACATAATTCCCTTGACCCACCACGCGATTACACGACTTTATGTATTTAGGAGTTGAGTACCACCAAACAATTACTAGACCACCCTAAACCACCTGACGCAATAAAGATAATTCAGCCCCTCAAAAAAACATAAGCTCGAATACCAAACAATATACTTCCCACAATTGAGAAATGGGGGCCTCTCAATCTATAAGGGACCTTTGAGCTTTATAACACATAAGCTAGATTGTTGTTCCCCATGAGAACTAAATACACCTTATTGCCTAGACCGATTGGGACTAGTATCGCGAAAGCAAGATACAAGTGCTCACAATTGCAACGTTAAAGGCTCAAATTTATTCTCATAGGGGATGGAGACACCAGGAAAATAACACCAACTACTTGCCAACCCCACTAACACCCATGATGACTCACACTGAGCACAAAATTCCTAACCTTATGACCGACTCGCTTAGCCAAAGAAAGCCACCATCACCCGTGACTAATATACCAAATAATAATAGCAGAGAAAAAATTATATACAACCCACAAACACCAGCCTAGGAGACATAGCATTACCCAAACTTCCCTGTTGAAGAAATTCCACCAATATAGAATGAGAGAAGCCGATAGGTGAAGACTCCAAAGACCATAAAAGAAGCAGATATTTACCCGCACAAACTCCTCTACTCCCGACTCACCTGGATCCCAAACAAATTATTGAACACAAAACCAAATGCCACCCCAACCTTTTGACCTTTTCTAGAGGCCTCACGAGTAAACATAACCGCCACCCTTATGTTCACAGTTCTTTCTTATCACCCGCCACAAAAAAATGAGACATTCCTCCTCGAGAGCAAACAATAAAACCCTCCTCTCTCGAGACTTCCATTTTCGGGTGAAGTACGCACATCATTTCACATTAAACCATCTGTGGCACACAACTATTTGAGGGTAGGAATCCCAAAGCCCCTCTAATGCATGTCGATCACGCCATCAAACTTAAAAAAAATAAATTCTAAAATAAATACGAATATTGATATTTTAAAATTATTTTAATAATAAATATAAATAATAATATTTAAAAAATATTTCAATGAGAAATTTTTAGCGAATCATCTATGTATTGTTATAAAACAAATTTATATGATGCGTGGAGACAATAAATGGGATGTGATATGTGGAAAATTTAGTTATTATGACTATATCCACTAAATATACATGTTTAGATATTTTACTAAATATTTTGTAAGCTGTCAAAAACTTTATATATATATATATATATATATATATATATATATATATATATAGACTTTGTCTAATGTTGAAGGAGACAAATTTCGTGACTTGAAAATAAACTATTTCGTCAGAATATTACTACATGTAACCTAATCGTTGTTCACGATTTTATAAAACAGCCTTGTCTAATGTTAAACGAGGCAAGTTTCTTGACTTGAAAAATAACTTTTTCCGAGAAGATGAGTACTTTTAAAATAAAAATTTAAAGTAATCCTTGTTCACTATTTTATTCCATAGCTTACACTATTCCATGACAAAGTATCAATAAGCCATTCTATGACAAAGAATCAATATCTGCTTTAGTAGCTTCCACATCAATCAAAATTTCTCACTTCTCGACCTTTATGATAATTTCTGGTTTCAACTTTTACAATGAAATTTTAACCTTAACCTTGTTCACTATTTTATTCCATAGCTTACAGCATTTTAACCTAAACCTTGTTCAATATTTTAATCCATAGCTTACATCATTTTATAATAAAGAATCAATGTCTACTTTTGTAGCTGTCTAAACAAATAAAGTTTCTGTCCTCTCGACTTTTATGATAATCTACGTCCTTTCAACTTTTACTTTATACATATCCATGGCTTACAAACTTATGCAATAAAGAGTCACTTTCTACTTTTCCTAGCTTTCACAATAATTGAAATTTATTTTTCAGGACAATTTTTCTATTTTTGAAAAATAAACATATATATAATTAGCGTTAAAATTATAATTATAATTTAAATATAATATAATTGGAATTTTATATTTTTTAATAATTATTTAAAAAAACAATGTATATAATATTTTAGTATTATAATTATATATATAATTATATATATATATATAGATAATACTTTAGTATTACATTTATTAATATTCGCATATACATATATATACCAATGATATTTTAAATTAGAATTGTTGTTGTAGTTATTAATTTTAAATATATCAAAATATTTAGTTATATAATTAAAATTTATTTTCAAAATGATTTTAAATAGATATGTCAAATTTGTTACTCATATTATGTAAAAAAATAAATAACAAAAATAATAATATATTATAATTAAATTAATAATCATTAAAGAGGTTATAATAAAATTTATTTCAAAATTAAACATTAATATTTTATGTGCATAGAATAGGTGGTGATGTAGTGTATTGTAAAAGCACTTTGTAATGGGGTGAAATATGAAGGCACTCTATATGAAGGTCATTGGCTTGAAATTCATAGGGAAAAAATAAAAAATCCAACTATATTCAAGGTCTGTGTGGTCTAGGTGGCATGCAATCTTCAAGTGATTTTGACAACTTAAATGTCCCTCAGTCTAACTTTCTCAAGCCAAAAGTGAAACATAAAGACTCACACAACTTAACAAGCAAAAAAAAAAACTTGTGAAATTACATATAAATCATAAGATTTTTATAAGAAATACACATTACCATAAATGTTATTAATACTTTATAATAATTAATTTGATTATTTTCTGTAAAAATTTAAGTTAAAATTAAATAATATAAACAATATTAATATTTAAGATATTATATAAATTTACACGAGAATGTGCTTATTATCCTATTACAAATTCTTTATTTCAAAAACATCTACATACATACTATGATACTGTTCTAATTTTGAAGATTATGGAATTTTAATATAATACAATTATTAATATAAATAATTAGAATTTTTTTTTTTTTTTTTTTTTTTGACAAATAGCACACATCAGAAACAATTAATAAAGAAAGTATGAAGAATATGGTTGATAATATATATATATATATTTTTTAATAAACATTTTTAAGTAATGTAATTGAGACTATAGAATTTCTTGGTGTGTTATTAGTATATTTAATAAAATATAATGTTAATAAAATAATAATTTAAATATTTTTTTGACTAAAATAAACATATGTTTTAAATGTAGTTAAATTGATTTCAATACTTATTCTTATATTTATATTTACTAAGATATAAATGATTGCTTATTTAAATAGAAGAATTGAAATGGAAATGAAAAATATGTTTCAAGTGTATTACTTGTTTTATTAGTGTTGTATGGATGCTTAGTCTTTCACTACTTTCTGAAAAGGCTCAAAAACTAAGGACATTTTCTTACTTGATCAAACCAGTGTTGCATGGCACCTTAGTCCTTATCATTATGTTTTCTGACAAAGGTCAAAAACTAAAGATCGTTAAATATGATGATTTCACCTAAAATTCCTCACTCTAGCCCTTATAGAATTATATTTTATCGGCTCAATGTTTTGAACAAATAGAAATTAATGTAAAAGCAAATTAATAAGGGAATATTAATTAATGTAGATGCAAATTAGGAGTATGGGACATGTGGATTTATCGGCTTAATGTTTTGAATGAATAGAAATTAATGTAGAAGCAAATTAAGATGGGAATATAAATTAATGTAGATGCAAATTAGGAGTATGGGACATGTGGATCCATCGTCACATTGTGTTGTTGAGAATTTTTGGAAGCCAATTTATTTTGGTCAAGGAGCTCAAGGTTTCGGGGTGAACACTCCATCTATATTTAAGGGCTATCAAATTATAGATAAATAAATAAATTAACCCCTAAATGGTTGTCAATTTAAGGATATCAAAATTGACTAAATCAATGAAATATTAACAAATACAAATTTTAATTTAAAATAAAATTTAAAGTTTATTCAGCCAATAAATATAAATTTAGAAATATTAAATTAAATTAATAAACATAATTTTAAAATAAATAAATATGATTTTAAATTAATTAAATATAATTTTAAAATAAATTTATTTAAAATTTTAATTTTTTAAAATAAAATAAGAAATTTTAAAATTAAATTAAATAAATATAATTTACATTTAAATTGAATAAATAAATATAATTTAAATTGAAAACAAACTAGTCGTTAGAGAGTAAAAAGGAGGAGGTTAATGAGATAATTGATAAATTATCTCACTAAAATGTGGCTTGATCGATTATATAAAGAATTAGACGCTCCTTAATTCGAAATTATTTGGTAATGGCTAATGATACTAAAAAAATCATTCATTAATTAAGCATTGCTTGAATTAATCATATAGACGTTATGAAAATGAATTCTGATCGGTATTCAGATACAATACACATTATATTAATTCTTAGGTTTTCAAACTGGAGCTCAACTATGCGATACATAATCTAGAATATATGATTTAGAAATCACATACATAATCTAGCATAGAGGTTTTAAAAATTACTGTGCCCTATTAACGCAACAATTGTTTTTTATGATGTGATTATTATTACTATAGTCTAATTTTTTTTAACATATACTAAAAATTTAAACTTAAACTATGGCATGATGTAAAACATTTTCATATAAAGTATGAATTTTTTATATTCAAGAAAAAAAAATAGCATACAATTCACTAGCATATGCTATTGTTAGTGCATTATTCCAAAGTTAAATAAAAATAGCATATAAGTCATGTTAGCACTGCAATTTTTCAAAAAAAAAATAATCGAAGTCTAGTTTTCATTGTAAGTCGTGTTTTTGATCTTCTCTTATCTCTTAACTTATGGTGAAGAGCCCTGGAAGATTAAATTGTATCAATTTTTGTCACCTTTTAATAAAATTCAAAAGGAATTCTGAGTCCAACGCTCAGTTTCTGTTACAAAGTCGATAGGGTAAAATCTCTTTTAAATAAGCCTTTTATCTACATTCAGTGGTTAAAGTCATAAGTTTCCATTTGAAAAGGGGTCTTATTCTTTCACTATCATTTCCTATCCAAGGTTAAATACATAATGTTAGAATCATGAATTCTGTTTGTAATAACACCAAAATTAGTTGTTCTTTCCATGAGAAGCAACTATATTTTTCAAAAGCTATGGTTTTTACAGGAAAAATTATCTTTTTCAGAAATGTAGTAATTACCTGCAAATTAGTATAAGGGAGCAGAGGAAATATTATTCAATTGAAGCTAACATTACTATTCAAATATTGAGGACATGTTAAAGTAAGGGGTTTTGTGTGTCTAAAGGATGTTTGTTTTTCATTCGAAGATGCATTAAAAGGGTGATTATCCTTCTTCTAAGGTTATGCAAATGTATTTCTTCTCACTAAAGGGTATATGTGTCAAAGTTCAGTACAAGTAGAAATTATGAAGATAT
Source organism: Pinus albicaulis (assembly GCA_034641835.2). NCBI lineage: Eukaryota > Viridiplantae > Streptophyta > Pinopsida > Pinales > Pinaceae > Pinus > Pinus albicaulis. The sequence goes on along the minus strand of CM076573.1, from coordinate 866,560,061 downwards.
GTGATGGAGCTCGTGAAATGAGTTAGAAGTGTTTTTAAATCATTTCTGTGTTCGTGTCATCCCTATTCACCTAGTCTTAGGGCACGCATAACCTACTTCCATCCGCTCATGTGATAGCTACAGTTAATATTTTTATTCTCCCTTTTAAAATCATTTGTTAACAAGTGCCAGCAAGTAGGGTTTCATGGAGGCTAGTCTTCATTTTATAGTTGTGCATTGGAGGTTAGGTTAGCAGCAAGAAGTATGGGCAATGAAGGTAATGTGAACCATTCTGAGCCAGCTAACACTCTTTTTGTGCATAGTCATGCTAAGGCCCAACTTAAGGGAGCAGGTTGGTACCAATTCTTAAGGAAATTCTCAGATGAGAATGTGGTCGTCGCTCAAGAATTTTCTGAGACCTTTGATGGAGAAAAGGTTAGGATTGGGTCTCAGACCTTCAACATTACTAAAACTATGATTGCAAGGGAAACTCAAACTTTAGCAATAGGTGAGTATTGGCATAAGAATAGTAAAAATCTCCTTAAAATTGATGAAAATGTTTATTTAAAGCCTAAACATGAACGCATTCGTTGGACTCCTACCATACATATTTCATACTTTAAACCTGGGTGGCAGCATGTCATAGCTAGTGTACAACATTAAATAACCTATGAAGGTAGGTTTTTAAATGTTCACAAATACCAAATGAGTTTCTTAGCCCATATCTCTTGTGCCAAACCCATGAACTTACCCTTTCTCCTTCATAGATACTTATTATTAATGTCTCGAAAGATACAGAAGACCCCAGACTACTCACTTCATAATTTATATCTTAGAGGCTTGATTAAGATATTAATAGGTTATCATTTGAGAAAGAAAAGGACTACATGGGATAAATTTATAACAGATGGGGGATTTAACAGTGTTTATTCAAGAAGCAGAGTAGGGAGGCCCAGAAAATAGAAAGATACAAAAGTACATCAGTCAAACCTTATTAATACATCAACTCGCTCACAAGCAGGCAAATCCTCAATGTCATCTAGTAGGAAGACTAGGAGCTTAGCCAAGAAGGCTAGAAACACTACATTTACATCAACAACACAATAAAAAAATGAGGTCTACACTAGCAGTTCATCCAAGGAATCACAAACCTTGAGGTCATTCATGAAGGAGTGTAGAAACGTTTTTAAATGACGAGATACCTTGTTTCATAAAAACACTCTGTCTAAAAGCAAAGAAGAGATAACTTCCTCTTGAAGGGGTAAACATAGGAGAATTCTCATCATCATAGAGGGACTTTCAGAGGAAGTCAGCCCTGAAGCCCTAACATCCAGCCCTGTTCTGCCTTTAGAGGAAGTCAGCCCTGAAGCCATGAGATCAAACACTGTTTTAGAAGCTACACAGGAGACTGAACAAAAGAGTGACATTTCATTCAAAGAGCCTACTCTTTCATAGGTATTTTCATCACTCAAGAAGGGTAAAAGAAAAGTGTTAGATACTATCACAATGGAAGAACCTACCTTAACTTAGTTCTTAAAATCTATTGGTTCTTTAGCCAAGAAGAGGAAGAAAATTGTAATACATTCATATTCATCTTATGAGGATCATAGCAATGATACAGAGTACACTGAGTCAGAGTTTGAAGAAGGAGAATCAAGCAGATTCATGCATGGTTAAAAAAGGCCTATATATTCCAAACCTCTACATGCAATGGCCTCGCACTAGGCTTAAAATCAAACTCATATTAACAAGAAAGCTGATTTCTAACCCTGATCTTAGGAATGAAATCATAAATGTTGATGGTAGCCCAGAGAATAAACCTAAGAAGAAAATGACTCAACAAAAAAATCGAACACAGAAAAGGAGGTCAAACAAAGGGGTAACTAAAGCTGAGACTATCGAAATATTTGCCTCCATATTAGACCTCTAAATACTGAAGATGCAGAGCCTTGAAAATTTGAGGAATCTTTTCATTTTTGGTTTATTTTCAATATTTTTAGATATAGCTACCCTTTTCAGAAGAGGAAGCGATTATTTTTGGATTTAGTATATTGAGAAAAAAAGCTTCTTTTTGGTTTTATTCTCACAAGGATGACACTCAAGTTGATGAATTAAATGTGATCTATATGATGATGAGTTTTCTCCAGGTGTCAGATAACTTCCAGTTGGTTAGCCACTCCTATATTTTAGCAGATATGTATACAGGTGTTCACAAGTGTTCCTTTCAATTTCTGGATTCCACCTTTTATGGAGACAATTTTTGACAAGCTATGAGGGCACTTAGCCAAATTCAACGCCATGATGCCATGATTTATCTTATTTCTATTTTCAGTTTCTTCTTTAATTTTTGAGATGAACTCTACTATACGTAGAGAGTTGTAATAAATTCCTAAAAATATATTTTACACTTTTGGAGCCTTCTGTACAGAACTCCCATTTTGTATAAATATGGTGTAATGCAAAGACAAAAGGGTTCATTGGTTGTATTTTACAGAGCATACTATGCTACACATTTTGAATATATTATATATCAGAAGCACTCTTGAGGAATTATGAAAGCTTGTTGTGTGTATTGTATGCTTACTTCATGTGTTTTCATATCTAAATTCTTCAGTTCTAGATTGTGATATTAATTTTGTTCCATGTTTTTCTTCTTCTCATGATATATCTATGCATGATTATCCAATTTTGTTAGTCTTGCCTAGAAATATTTCTTGATAAGATATGTGTGATAAATTATCTATAAGCATTCCTTGTAACAGATATCTTTAGGTGTGCAATCAAATTTTTGTAAGACTTATAAAATATTTCTTTCATTGATGCACTATCCATCTGGATATTGTGTTATTTCTCCATCCAAATAGTGGAATTGTATCCTACAAACCCATTGTTCTTTGCATATTCTCCTAGCCAACAAATTACAAATTTACCCTTGCAACCACATCAAGCCTTAGTACCCTCATATGTATGACAAAGAGTTATTTATTTCAAACCTTTTCAGTAGATGTAAGATTCAATCACTTTCCACAATCCAATCCAAATTATAAAATAGACCTTGAGCTTAATATGTGTCTCGTCAAGCACTTGTCACAATCCAAGTGTTGATTCCAGCGCTAACAGATCCATTTTAGTACAGATAATGTATTGTTGTGTCTTTCTATTAGGTTTACTATTAGGGCCGTTATGGTAGAGAAAGATTATTTTTTTTTTACCAAACTAAATTTCACTATATTAATTACTTTGATATTTCTAATCTCTCTCAAGCACCAGTTCTTAGTCTCCTTTGAGAGCTACTCCAATTTTAGTCATCATTAGTGTTTCTTCCTTAATTTGATAGATTTCGTGTCATTTGGTTTGTTTTGAAAATAATTCACATTTTTAGAAGAGAATAATTAAATATGTACCATTTATTTATTTTCAATCTATAAAATTAAAATTTACAATTTTTCTTAAATTTGACCTTATCTACCTATACAAAAAATATACATAAGATACATAAGATGCAATTCATGGGATTTTATTTATGCTTTCTAAGGAGCAGTTTCTCGGGCATGGAATTTTGATGTTGGTGTCCGTATGATGAGCACCAGCAACAAAATTGCAGATTTTTTCATTGCAGTGACTTCGTGCGATAATTCCATAATGGTTTTAAGTTAACCCGATTCTGTGTGTGAAGCTTGTGACGAATTATATCGGAAGGTATAGTAGACTCTTCATTTCTCAGGTATTCTTGGAGAACTCCTATAATTTTAGAATTTTTTTAAGGTTCCTTAATGGTATGGGAGACAAGGAACAAAGCTACTGTGAGCTGAAGTCCTTGAGTCTGTGTTCATAGGGTGTGGGGTCTCAGGATGAAGTATCTTTATTTTTCGGGTTGGGGGGGGGGGGGGGGGGGTGGTATTCAACTTTCACTGGTCTTTATCTTCTATCCTTAGATATACTATCAATGTTGTGGTGGTTAAGGGAGACTCTAAGGTTAATCTTTAATGTGGAACAAGTTACATTAGACTTTGAGGCTCAGACAATAGTGCGGGGTGGATGCTTTGATTCTGTGATCATTTACAGGCCTTGGAGCAGTTTGAAGATCTAGTTGTCAGAAAGGTGGTGGAACGTTGGAAATTGCATTTGTTGCTACTCCGCTAGATCATAAGGACCTTAGGGACTATTGGTTAGATGGGAGAAGGCTACATGATATTCCATTGGTTATCCTCTGGTGCTTCTGGCATGGTGTCGATTAGATTTTCCTGGGAGTGGATTTTTTTAAAAAAAATTCCAGCTAGGGACGTTGGCAGATGGTTGTACGAGGACGACTTTGGGCTAGGTGGTAGGTGGTCTACGTGGTTCAAAGGATGATTTTCTTTGATCTGTCGTTATTGCAGTGGGGTTAAGGACTTCATTTCCAGACGGGATCCTTACCTTCTCCCCTGACACCATATGTTTATTTTACCTACCTTTATACTTTCGAGACGTCATTTTCTGCCATCTTATTTCCTGGAAGATGTGAGGAAACGATGGAGCCAGGTGTCCATGAAGACGATCCCGAGGTGGAGTACTATGATGTGGAATTCATACTTGCCTTGGAGAAGGCCGAGAGGGACTTCTAGGCAGAAAGTTTCCATTCTCTTCGAGATGAACGAAACTTCACTTTTGACACTAACCCGATGTCTCATTTTACAACTGTTCTTGCTAGGCCTGTGAAGGAGGTCGCGAAGAAGAATATTAATGGCGCTCTGAAAAATTCTTCACATGGCAGGGTGGCGAAGCCTTACAAGACATCCTAAGATAGAAGACTTATTAGTTTTAGCTCTGACGTTCTATGGGATAGAGCAGATAGCCTCTTCTCAAGGGTGCTTGTTGAGAAGTGGCAATACCCAAGTCAATGTAAGATTTATTTACACCTGTGGTTGACGGAGGTGTGGGTGAAAATAATCAGTTATGAACGACAACCCAGAAAACTACCCCACAGGTATTTTTGCTTCCATTTCTTGAAGGAAGAAGATGTTCAGGAAATCTACCAGTGTTCCTGGGTTAATGGGAGATATTTTATTTCACTTCACCACTAGATGACGGATTTCCACCCCATTGATAATGCACCTCAGAATCACCTGTTGTGGCTTAAACTTCTAGGTTTACCTATTCAGTTCTGGACACAATCGGTGTTGAAAATAATTGGGGATAGCATCAGAATATGTCACTTTTTCAACCCAAAGTGTAAGGGTCTTTTTGAAAAGTCAATTGCATGGATCTTAGTGGAAGTCTCTTTTGCAGGTGGCCTTCTGGAGGAAATAGATTTGGAGTGGCATGGTGTTGTTTATCATCAGTGTATTGACTACTGGAACTTCCCATTGAGATGCTTCCTATGTCATTCGTCGAGACACTTGATGAGGTCTTGTGTTCGTTGGCGTCAAGATGATGGCGGTGACTCAAATGGGAATAGAAGGTTCTGGATGGCTAAAGGACAATTGGAGAAGCAACAAATTTCTTTTCCCCCAAATTTTTCCAAGTTGGGCAAGTATCATAAACGCACTTCTCGTTTTCCTAATTCGCATTCTGGTGGGAAAATGGAGGATGGTGTTTTGGGCGGGGGACTATGTGATGATGATATGTCGGGTGATGTTTTCTTTAAGCTAGGGGGTGGATCTTAGACTGAAGTGGCGAGGGATGGGGTTAGCGATCCTGTTCATTCCCCTCTACTAATCCCACATCTTTCATCTTTTTCTCTTGACCTGAGAACCCCCTTATTATTTCCTGATAAACCTGCGTTTTTGCATGCCACTGGCATACCCTGTACCTTGACTGTAGGGGAATCCGAGGCATCTGTCCCTGTCCCTCCAGATCTGATTTTTCCTGTTAATGAATCTAATCCCCTGTCACCAAGGAATTCAGTCGGCAGTGACCTGGACTTATTACTTTTAGACCCCGACGCATGGTCCGCCTTTCTATGGATAAGGGTGGGAAGCCCTCTCCTCCTGTGATGATTAGTTTTTCATCTACTTTTAATGTAACTATCTGAAGAGGTAAGGGTAGGCCTAAGGTAAAGAAAAAATCCTTATCTATGACGGGTTGGGATGGGATTCATGATGCCGAAAATTTCTGAGACATTCTTGTTACTATGGCATTGGAGAGGGTACTTAGAACATTAACCCCTCCTAAGGGTTGACCTTGAATTGTCTGATTTCTCTGAATATCTGGGGTTTGGGGACGATGAATAAATTTATGTCTTTACGTCATTTTCTTAGGTCTAGGAAGCCCTCCATTATTTTTATACAAGAATCTATGCACTGTGCTAAGAAGATGACCTCTTGTCTCCGCGCCATGTTTCCAGATTGGCATCTAGTGATGAGGGATGCTATAGGACATGTTGGTGGTGAATTAGTCATGTGGGATTTTTTTTTCCTGAAGACAAAGGCATACAGTTTCTTTGGAGGGATCATACTCTTCGGTTTCATTAGGGGATTTGAGCAGAGGATTCACATGATCAATATTTATGCACCCTATCAGGAAAAGCTCTCTTTCTGGCATAGAATGGCGAGGAGTGGTATACTGCTACTGGAAAATTTAATTATTGTTGGGGATTTTAATTTATCCTTGAATGAGGATGAAATTTGGGGAGTGAAAGGAAGAAAGGAATTGCTGGCAAGAACAATTTGGAAGATTTCCAAAGCTCACTCTCTTAGTGACTTAATGATGGAGGATCAGTGCCCCTCATGGTTTAATGGTAGGAGTGGTGATGATGCTATCAGCAAAAGGATCAACCATTTCGTCGTGAAATTAAATCTTTTGGCTCATATGGGGGATTGGGTGGCGTAAATTAGTGATGTTTTAATATATGACCACAAACCTATTTCTCTAATGTGGCGTTTTGAGAAGGATATGGGGGGAACACCAGTTAAATTCAACCATGCCTGGCTATAGGATCCTTATTTTATTTCTCTGGTTGAGTTGTTTCTATGACAACATCCAAGACGTGACTCTATGTAGGCTATGGATTATCTATCTTTCACGCTTTGGGGCTTAAAGGGTAAAGTTAAAGGGTGGGAGCAGGCCAAAAAGAAAAAATGCAAAAATCACTTAAGACTCTCGAGGAAGAGACTCTAAGGTTAATAAAATAAATGGAGGGGAGTGCTCCAAGGGCTGACATATGGGAGATATTGAAGGCTGTGGAAGAGGAAAGAAGAAATTTTCTCCGGATTGAAGAGCATACATGGAGAATTAAAAGCCGAGCGATATGGCTTCGCGAGGGGGATAAGAACACCCGTTATTTCCATGCTTATGCCACTGGGAGAAAAATTCAGAACTCTATTTGGAAGCTTAAGGTCAATGAGATAACATACACTTGCACGAAGGAGATTCATGGGGAGACTATAAATCATTTCAACAACCTATATAAATGTCGAGAAAAGATGGTTCATTTAGAGCATTTGTGGGCTATTTAGGATTTCCCGGTAATGTTTGAGGAAGGAGAATTTAGGGATTTTCAGATAAAAACAAGTAATGAGGAGGTCCTGTAAGTCCTAAAATCATTTGTGGTGGATAAAATTACGGGGCTAGACAGATGGACCCAAGACTTCTTCATATTATTCAAGGAGTCTTTTATTGATCTTATACAGGAAATGGCAGAGGAAGCTAAGCATACAGGTAGGATAAGTGGTGCTTTAAATTCTACGTTCATTGTCTTGATTCCTAAAGAAAAGGAGGCTGATACTTTTGATGGTTACCATCTGATTTCTCTCTGTAATGCAATGTATAAAATAGTTTCAAAGATTACTGCTGAAAGGATTAAGAAAGTGTTATCCTGTTTCATTTCACCAGAACAAGATGGGTTTCTAAAGGACAAGAGTATACATGATGCGGTAGCATCTACTCAGGAAGTTATACATTCCATTCACACTCAGAAATTGAAGGCATTGGTCATGAAAATTGATCTTAGTAAAGCTTATGATAGGGTTGATTGGGGTTTGTAAAGGTTGATTTTATACAAGATTAGTTTGGATAGGGACTTAGTAAACTAGATCATGGGTTGTGTTTGTAATACTTCTATGGCCATCAGTATCAATCGTGTGGCCACACACTTTTCCAAACCTAGCTGGGGGTTACGTCAAGGTTGTGCACTTTCCCCTCTATTTTGCAGCCATATTATGGATTCACTGAGCACCAAATTAAACGTGGTTGTCAGTAGAGGCATTATTAGGGGGATTGTTATCACTCATCGTAAAGAGATTTCCCACAATTTATTTTTTGATGACATAATTTTATTTGGATTGCTCATTAAGGAGGTGTGGAAGGATTTTCATGGAATTTTTTCTAAATTTTGCAAAGCATCCAGCATGGAGTCTAATTATGGAAAATCTTGGATTTACCATGGAGAGGAAGAAATGGACTTGGTGGATTCAATTGGTACATTGTTTAACTTCAGGTATCCTCCTTTAGTTCTACGTTTCAAATATCTTGGATTTCACATGAAGCCCAACAATTATGGAACTAAGGATTGGCACTGGTTGATAGAGAAAGCTTAAAAGAGGATTCACTGATGGACATTAAAATGGTTGTCCAAAGGTGGCCGACTCATTTTGGCACATGCTGTCATACAACAAATCTGTATCATCCCAGTCGAAATTCACTACCATTATTACACATGATTATGGTATGAATCTCATAGCCCCCCAGATGATTCCTAGATCTGAACTCAAACCCCCTACAGAATGGGTTACTAAATGGGAATCCATCAGAAAACCTACTTGGCCATCACCTGTAAATTCTTCTACAATCTTTACTACCCGAGATGGTAATGTACATAGTGTTTTCCCAGAGTCTTGAGCTAAGCATGGTGGACGTTCTGTTAATATTTCCACATCTGTAAATACTACTCCCACATTTTTCAGTTGATCCTATATTTGTAGATACTATAAAAATATTAGTCTTGGGTGAAATTGCTTCATCCAGTAACCCTTTAGTTGCTATCTGTGACCATCCTCACTGTTCTAAAACCTTCTGTCAATTCTCTTCACAACCCCCAAATCCACATGGCAATATTGAAGAAGATAGAATAAGAGTAAATATGATTACTTTTGTTCCAGACAAAAGTAAGTTTGAAGAAGGATATACAAGGACACCTTTCTTCAACATCCATGAAGAAATAATTATTCATTCAACTCAGCAAAATAGTCACCAGGGTTTAGGATTTGTTGAGGGATCAGAAATCCCATCATACAGAAAGAATCCTAGAAAAAAAATTCCGAAGCATATAGAGATTCCTTCAGATAGTGAAATTATTGCATTCTTGAAAATCTGCAAAGGAATCAGTCCATATGATCCCGAAGATCAATGGAAGAAGAAAATGTTCAATTGGGACATTTTCACTCATAAAGCTGAAAACAGGTATGTTGAAGAACTTAGACTGCTACCTAAAGAAGAAAGAAAAAAATTCAACAACCAGAAAAATGAGGAATGGAAAAATTGGATGAAATCCAACAATCAATGGATTTCCTTTTATGAATGGTATTATCCTTCCTTAAATCAGATAGAATAATCCTTAAGGAAAAGTTTCTTAAACTAGGCTAGACAAAAAAGGATTCAAAATATTGATAATTTTGTATCAGAAAAGATGGAATCAAATCCTGTCACTATTCCATCTCCACTAGTGATCCCAGAATTTTCTCCCAAAATTCAGAACATGCTATCCAAGCCCAACCTGCCTAGATATTTGCAGGCCATAAGGACAAAGGGAGAGAAGTTAATAAGAGAGATATGTAATTGTTTGCAGGTAAATATGATTAGATCTGGTTCCCCAGCAAAGTATAAATGGGATCTTTTTGATGGACAGATCTATGAGACTGACAATGATTTTCCCCCATGGAAAAATTTTGTTATCAGGAAAAATGATGGGAAAATATTTAAAATTTTTCCTATTCAGACAAAGGATTCTGTAAAAGATTCTGTCCTTGCCACAAACTGGACTAATCTTGCCCTTTCCAGTTTGAAGAAATATTTAAGAGATCGGCATAAATCCATAGAAGAAATGAATAACATTCTGAAAGAAATGATGAATAGAATGTTCCAAAAACAAGATTATGCTTTGGTTTGTTTAAATGATAATATCAATAACTTAGTAGAAAATGACAAGCATATAGCTGAAATTCTGGATAAACTCAGAATATCCACAGACAGAAAAATCATTGATGCAGCTGTAGTGCATGGGAAAGAAATTTTTAAAGTAAATTCCAGTCTTGATATTATCAAGAGACAGGTCTTGAATGTTTCCAATTCCATTGATTCCTTAAAGAAGAAGCCTTCCTCAGATTCTTATAAGTCCACTACCTTGTTTAGTGAACCCTCTTCACAGATGCCATACACCATATCCGGTTTTGTGTCAAGCCTGATAAAGCAGCTTGTAGAAATCGAGTTTCCAAAACCTGGAACCTCATATCCTTACAGTCTTTTTGCTGCCCCAAGTTATTTTGGCCATCTAAAATCAACCCCTATAACTTCTTCCCAACCTAGTACTTCAACTAGTTCATCTCTCACAGAATGGATCAAAATGAAGAAGGTAGAAGAAGAAAGTGCAAGAGAGGAAGAATCTGTAGAAAATAAGTGGTGTGATGAAAAGAAAAAAGAAGATACAGGTTTGCACAAGATAGAAATAGAAGAGGAAGAACCTTCTTTAGAAAAACTTGAGGAATATGTACATAATTTTTCTCCTCAAGACAAAATTCAATTTGGCATTCTTGAAGATAATACAGTCCATGCAACCACATTCAGATCCACATGGAATTATACCTGGTCCCCTACCCCAGATAGGAGAGATTTAATGAAATCTGAATATCATAAGGATTGGTCTACATCCTACACTTACTCATGGAATATTGATAATTGCACTGAAGCAGAAGTTTTGTCAGTCATGCATTCTATGCTTTTTTGTTACAGAACATATTTGGCTGATGATATTGGACCCATTAATTCTACCAGAAGAATTATTGGAGGATTTGAAGGATCTTTAGATTCATGGTTGAAAGCTGAAACCTTAAAAGATCCTACTCTGTTGAACACATGGGAAAATTCACAAGTCTTGAATGCAGATGGGACTGTATATATGGATCCAACCACATCACTTCCTGTAAATAATATGATTGGTTGTTTACTTTATGGCATCACTGTGAATTTCATCAGTTTCCCACAAATCAATAATGATTCGACTGCTATTACTCTAGTTTCTATGAAACTCCATAATATGCAGCATTTTGATGAATAATTTAATGAGTTCCTACATCGATTGCACACTCTGTCTCCTAAACTCATTCTTGAACCTATGTGGAAAGAAATATTCATCTCTTCTTTACCATTATGGGTTTCACAAGCCATAGTCACCAAATTTCCAGGAAATATTGGTGATTACAAATTTGGCATAATCAGACAAGAATTCAAGGCCATAATTGTTGAACTCTACTCGCAAATGAAGATTGCTAGAGCAGCAACAAATCCCAAAAAGCCACATGGCTATCAACAATTCTGCAAGCAATGGCATCTTTTTGCCCCAAAAAATTCAGAGGGGAGGGAACAGAGTGCATATAAGAAAAAGAAGAACTCTTCAAAGAATATTTTAGGAAAAAGAATAATTCATCAGAAAAAACCCAAAGATTATAAGAAGACACAGCTATACTCCAGGAAGAAAGAAGTTAAATGTTACCATTGGGGAAAGAAAGGACATATTTCCCCAAATTGTCCAGATCTAGAAAAAGACAAGAAGAAAGGAAAACTAGATAAAGGTAAAAAGAAAGTCTTCTATGGAAATAAATCTAGTAAAGTAAATTATATGAATTTGCCTGATAGTTATGAAGAAATGACTAGTGAAGAAGAATTAGATTATGTAAATAGGTTTGACTCTGATGAAAAATACTGCAATGACCCACATTGTGAAGAATGTTTTAAGGACAATTGTGATTGCAGTGATCTAGATGTTTGCCAATGTCATTCCATAAATATGATGAAGCAACCAAAGGTAGATGAACAAAGAAGAAATTTGTTCACTCAAATGATGGCTGCTACACATCCCCAGCTGAAAGACATGTATAAAGAATTGTTTCTTAAGCAATTAAATTCCAAACCAGCAAACGAGAATAATCCTAATAGAGGATATGTGCCACCAGCCTCTCTTTTTTCAGTAGAGGCCTTGACAAGATAGTTCAGACAAGAATATTTTGGCGAAGATCTTCCACAAACCTTGCCAAGCATCCACAGAGAACTAAAAGAGCTAAGGAAAATAGTGAAAGAAAATCGAAGACTTTGCATTGAAAGACATCAAGACTGTCAACTCAGAAAAATGAAAGATGAAAACGAACTAGGTTCCAGTTCAACTCAGCCTGTTTTCTCAGGACAGACTCAAAATTCTATTTATCATCAGAAGCCCTTTAAAGGAGTGGAAATTCGTGAACATAATTCTGATGAAGAAACAAAAGATGATCGAAGTGGTTTAGGATGCAATCAAATCAATGGAGACGTAATGTATTGTATCAAACTTACAGTAAGAATTGGTTCCAAAATTGAATATTTGAAATTTCTTATGGATACTAGTTCCAGACTTAATATTGTAAGTGATACACTAATAGAGTCTCATCTCAGAAGGCCTACTAGCTGTCCAAAAGTCACAACAGCCAGTGGGGATATCAAAACCACTTCAGAAGCTTCAGTAAATATTTTTCTAACAGAATCTATTGGAATTAAAGTTGTTTGTCCAATTCTTACAGGTATGGATTGTGCAATGTACCTAGGGACACCCTTCTTTCAGAATTTTCAAAAACATGGAGCAAATTTTGATCTGCATTCAAGGAGATTCAACTACTTTCTGGAGGTAGAAGGTAAAGAACTGTTTTTCCCTTTCATCAATTCAAGTTCTCCTAATAGAATAAAAAGGATTGAAAGATTGGAGAATTTATTAGCAAATATGGAAAAGAAAAAGGAAATTCTCGGAATTGATGAAAATCTTGAACAAGGGAAATTTGATAAAGAAATAGCCAATCTTAGGAATAAATTCTTAGAATGTTGCTTTGAGGATCCCAATCCTTTCTGGCATGTGCACAAGCATGAAGTTGAGTTACCATTAAAAAAGGATTTTAATGGAAATCTCAGAAGATCAAAAACCATTCCAATGAACCAGGAGCAGATGATTCTCTGCAAGAAAGAGATCAGAGATCTCTTACAAAAAGGATTGATCAGGAAAAGCAAGAGTCCCATAGCCTGTTTCGCATTTTATGTAAATAAACATGCAAAGATAGCCAGCGGAAAACCCAGGCTAGTAGTAAATTCTAAACCCTTGAATAATTTACTGGACTATGATGCTTATCCTCTTCCAAAGCCATCCACCATCCTGGCACAAATCTCCAAGTCAAAAAACTTTTCTAAATTTGACTTAAAGTCCCGATTTTGGCAGGTGGGAATTAAAGATTCAGATAAATGGAAAACTCCTTTTTTAGTCCCATAAGGTCATTTTGAGTGGAATATAATGCCTTTTGGACTGATAAATGCCCCTTCAGCCTTCTAGCACATCATGGATGAAACCTTTGAAGGTATGGAAGATTTTCTCAAAAAATACATTGATGATATTTTAGTTCATTCAGAAGATATTCCTGCTCACATCAAACATTTGAAATTATTCCTCCAAAGAGTCAAAGAAAAAGGAATAGTTCTTTCTGAATCAAAGATGAAGTTATTCAAGACAATGTTAGACTTTTTGGGTTACAACATACAGTTTGGCTCCTACCAGGTAATCCAGAGAAGTTTAGATTTTATTGATAATTTCCCTAATGCAATTTTGGATAAAACACAATTGCAGAGGTTTCTAGGAAGCCTTAACTATGTATCAAAATTTCTTCAGCACTGTGCCCAAGAAAGAAAACTCTTGAATCAAAGGTTACAAAAAGAACATATCCCATGGAATGAAGAATTCACCAGAGCTATTCAAAGGATTAAAGAAAGAATTCGCAGAATCCATCCTCTAAGTCTAATTCAAGAAAATTGGAAGAAAGTGATCTTGACAGATGCAAGTAATATAGGTTGGGGAGCTGTTCTTTGTCAAGAAGACCCAAAACAAGGAAAAAGTACACTGGAGAACTACCAATATGATTCTGGATTATGGTCAAAAACTCAAAAGAATTAGGCAAGTCTCAAGAAAGAACTTAGAGCAGTCTGTTTAGGAATTTAAAAATTCAAGGACTTTGTGATCTATACAAAGTTTTTAGTAAAGACTGACTGTCACGCATTAAAATTCTCCATCTAGAAATGTGATTTTGAAGATGCTGCAATGGTAAGATGGATGATGACCCTCAGCCAATATAACTTTGAGATAGAATTCATCCCTGGACATAAGAATTCTTTTGCTGACATGTTATCTAGAGAATTTTTAGAAAATAATTCTATCCATTCTCTATCTTGTAATTTCATTAGAAAGGCTGAGGATTATATTGAGATAGAAGCCAATCATGGATGGGTCAGGTATGACAATATTAGTAACACCAGTCTTTTAGATCATGATGATGACTGGTATCTAATAAAGGAGATAAGGTGGAGATAAGGTATTCCCAATCTTTGGACTTGGGATGATCAAGAAGTTGAAACTGATTTGGCTATTCAAGAACTTGATTATTTGATTCTCATTGGAAACATATCTTAGGAAATCTTTTATGAAGATGATAACAGAATTGGAAATTGCAGACTAAAAATTAGAAGGTTTAATAATCCTTCCAGGAGGAAAAATTATGATCCTGAAAGACAGAAGACTGCCTTTTTCCAGATGATGAACTTAGAAAATATTTCTTCTAATTTCTTCTATCATCTCCAATTTGATTTCAGCTATGAAAATTGGCCAACAGAAAGAATAAATAAAGAAGATCCTCTCCCAGAATGGTTTGAAGGTTGGTGGAAGATTTATGGACTCAGTGGTATTCTTACCAATGCCTCATCAATTTACTAGACTAAAGATTGATGGATTATCTACACCCGGCATGCTTCAGATAAGAATCCTCAATAAAACACTTAAAGATCTGATTGAACTAGAAGATATAGCTTTTCTAAATTCATTAAGAAGTTGCGGTCATACGCATTTGTTCGTAGCTCAAAGGATCAGTGCAAGACAGCTTGCCCAGAGTACTGATGGAACCCAAATGGAATACAATGATTTCCATCAACAATTATATCTGGATGCCAATCCATTTGAACAGATAAATTTCCTCCAGCTCCCAGAAGATCACGAAAGCAAGATTTGGGAATCAGAAAACGAAGTGATAGTACAATACTTTTCCACCTATCTAATAGGTCATTTCCGACATAGTTACTATACACATCCACAAGTGACATTTTTTGTACTGTAAATTCTTTCTAACCGACAATGGTGTTAGATGTTTCTTTCATGGGTTCTTCGTAAAAGAATCTCCATTTTGCACACACACTTACACTTAGTACATAGGCATGTCATGGAATCTATGCGCGGATGTCACTTTGGTATTACCTGAAAGCAATGATTCCTGACATTTTTTTTACTTTCGTTATGTCATAATGGTAAGGATTTTGATACCCTTGCACAGGATTATCACCTCCTTCTTTACTTTCTATCATATATCATCCGTAAAATATTTTGATACCTTGGCACGGGACGATCAAATCTATTTCGGACGATTTTCTTTAGGAGATAAGATTTTGATATCTTTGCACAGATAATCAAAGGAGAATCTTTACTTCTGAGTCATGAGTCTTTCGGATGCAAGAATTTTGGCTATTTAAGAAGCTCTTGGGCCAAGGAAAAGGCATTCGAGTCAAGAGTCTAGAGTAAGACTTAAGCAGCCTGCGTCTCTATGTGCGAGCATAGGGAAGAATCTAAAGTGGAAGAGTCTTTTAGGATTTGAGTTTGTTGATCTTTAGACTGAGTCTGCTTTGTGTGCCAGGTAGCCTACAGATTTCTCTTGCTATGCACAGGTATTTATCTATTAAATGCCACATTAGTCTATCTCTGTGAAGATCGAGACGTAAGTATTGCTACTGAGAAAAACTGGATGGATGATATTACACAACAATAGCAAGACTTACGTCTCAATCTTCACAGAGATAGACTGCTGTGGCATTTAGTAGATAAATACCCTTGCATAGCAAGAGAAATCTGTAGGCTACCTGGCACACAAAGCAGACTCAGTCTAAAGATCATCAAACTCAAATCCTAAAAGACCCGACCACTTTAGATTCTTCCCTATGTTCGCACATAGAGACGCAGGTTGCTCAAGTCTTACTCTAGACTCTCGACTCGAATGCCTTTTCCTTGGCCCAAGAGCTTCTTAAATAGCCAAAATTCTTGCATCCGAAAGACTCATGACTCAAAATTAAAGAATCTCCTCTGATTTTCCGTGAAAGGATATCAAATCTTATCTCCTAAAGAAAATCGTCTGAAATAGATTTGATCGTCTCGTGCCACGGTATCAAAATCTTCTACGGATGATATATGAAAAAAAGTAAAGAAGGATGTGATAATCCCATGCAAGGGTATCAAAATCCTTACCATTATGACATAATGAAATTAAAAAAAAATGTCAGGAATCATTGCTTTCGGGTAACACCGAAGTGACATCCGCACAAAGATTCCATGACATGCCTATGTAATAAGTGTAAGTGTGTGTACAAAATGGAGATTCTTCTATGAAGAACCCATGAAAGAAATGTCTAACACCATTGTCGGTTAGAAAGACTTTACAGTACAAAAAATGTCACTTGTGGATGTGCATAGTAACTATGTCGGAAATTACCTATTAGATAGGTGGAAAAGTATTGTACGGTCACTTCCTTTTCTGATTCCCAAATACTGCTTTCATGATCTTCTGGGAGCTGGAGGAAATTTATCTGTTCAAATGGATTGGCATTCGGATCTAATTGTTGATGGAAATCATTGTATTCCATTTGGGTTCCATCAGTACTCTGGGTAAGATGTCTTGCACTGATCCTTTGAGCTATGAACCAATGCATATGACCACACCTTCTTAATGTATTTAGAAAATCTATATATTCTAGTTCAATCAGATCTTTAAGTGTTTTATACAGGATTCTTGTCTGAAGCATGCCGGGTGTAGAGAATCCATCAATCTTCAATGTGGTAAATTGATAAGGCATTGTAAGAATACCACTGAGTCCATAAATATTCCACCAACCTTCAAACCATTCTGGGAGAGGATATTCTTGATTTATTCTTTATGTTGGCCAATTTTCATAGCTAAAATCAAATTGGAGATGATAGAAGAAATTAGAAGAAATATTTTCTAAGTTCATCATCTAGGAAAAGGCAGTCTTCTATCTTTCAGGATCATAATTGTTCCTCCTGGAAGGATTATTAAACCTTCTGATTGTAAGTCTGCAATTTCCAATTCTATTATCATCTTCATAAAATATTTCATAAGATATGTTTCCAATGTGAACCAAATAATCAAGTTCTTGAATAGCCAAATCATTTTCAACTTCTTGATCATCCCAAGTCCAAATATTTGGAATACCTTCTCTCCACCTTATCTCCTTTATTTGATACCAGTCATCGTCATGATCTAAAAGACTAGTGTTACTGATATTGTCATACCTGACCCATCCATGAGTGGCTTCTATCTCAATATAATCCTTAGCCCTTCTAATGAAATTACAAGATAGAGAATGGATAGAAATTTTTTCTAAAAATTCTCTACATAGCATGTCAGCAAAAGAATTCTTATATCCTGAGATGAATTCTATCTCAAAGTTATATTGGTTGAGGGTAATCATCCATATTACCATTGCAGCGTCATCAAAATCACATTTCTGGATGGCGAATTTTAATGGTTCACCGTCCATCTTTACTAAAAACTTTGTATAGATCACAAAGTCCTTGAATTTTTCAATTCCTAAATAGACTGCTCTAAGTTATTTCTTGAGACTTGCCCAAATCTTTTGAGTTTTTGACCATAATACATAAGCATATTGGCAGATCTCTAGTGTACCTTTTCCTTGCTCTGGGTCTTCTTGACAAATAACAGCTCCCCAACCTATATTACTTGCATCTGTCAAGATCACTTTCTTCCAATTTTCTTGAATTGGACTTAGAGGTTGGATTCTGCGAATTATTTCTTTAATCCTTTGAACAGCTTTGGTGCATTCTTCATTCCATGGGATAAGTTCTTTTTGTAACCTTTGATTCAAGATTTTTCTTTCTTGGGCACAGTGCTGAAGAAATTTGGATACATTAAGGCTTCCTAGAAACCTCTGCAATTGTGTTTTATAAAAAATTTCATCAGGGAAATTATCAATAAAATATATACTTCTTTGGATTACCTGGTAGGAGCAAAACTATATGTTGTAACCCAGAAAGTCTATCATTGTCTTGAATAACTTCATCTTTGATTCAGAAAGAACTATTCCTTTTTCTTTGACTCTTTGGAGGAATAATTTCAAATGTTTGATGTGAGCAGGAATATCTTCTGAATGAACTAAAATATCATCAATGTATATTTTGAGAAAATCTTCCATACCTTCAAAGGTTTCATCCATGATGCGCTGGAAGGCTGAAGGGGCATTTATCAGTCCAAAAGGCATTATATTCCACTCAAAATGACCTTCTGGGACTGAAAAAGCAGTTTTCCATTTATCTGAATCTTTAATTCCCACCTGCCAAAATCCTAACTTTAAGTCATATTTAGAAAAGATTTTTGATTTAGAGATCTGTGCTAGGATGGTGGATAGATTTGGAAGAGGATAAGAATCATAGTCAAGTAAATTATTCAAAGGTTTATAATTTACTACTAGCCTGGGTTTTCCTCTGGCTATCTCTGCATGTTTATTTACAGAAAATGCGAAACAGGCTATGGGACTCTTGCTTTTCCTGATCAATCCTTTTTGTAAGAGATCTCTGATCTCTTTCTTGCAAAGAATCATCTGCTCCTAGTTCATTGGAATGGATTTTGATCTTCTGAGCTTTCCATTAAAATCGTTTTTTAATGGTAGATCAACTTCATGCTTGTGCACATGCGAGAAAGCATTTGGATCCTCAGAGCAACATTCTAAGAATTTATTCCTGAGATTGGCTATTTCTTTATCAAATTTCCCTTGTTCAAGATTTTCATCAATTCTAAGAATTTCATTTTCTTTTCCATCTTTGCTAATAAATTCTCTAATCTTTCAATCCTTTTTATTCTATTAGGAGAACTTGAATTGATGAAAGGGAAATATAGTTCTTTACATTCTAGCTCTAGAAAGTAGCCGAATCTCCTTGAATCCAGATCAAAATTTGCTCCATGTTTTTGAAAATTCTGAAAGAAGGGTGTCCCTAGGTACATTGCACAATCCATAGCTGTAACAATTGGACAAACAACCTTAATTACAATAGATTCTGTTAGAAAAATATCAACTGAAGCTTCTGAAGTGGTTTTGATATCCCCACTGGTTGTTGCGACTTTTGGATAGCTAGTAGGCCTTCTGAGATGAGACTCTATTACTATATCACTTGCAATATTAAGTCTGGAACCAATATCCATAAGAACTTTCAAATATTCAATTTTGGAACCAATTATTACTTTAATTTTGATATAATACATTACATCTCCATTGATTTGATTGGATCCTAAACCACTTCGATCATCTTTAGTTTCTTCATCAGAATGATGTTCATGAATTTCCACTCCTTTAAAGGGCTTCTGATGATAAATATAATTCTAAATCTATCCTAAGAAAACAGGCTGAGTTGAACTGGAACCTGGTTCGTTTTCAACTTTCATTTCTCTGAGTTGACAGTCTTGATGGCTTTTAATGCAAAGTCTCTGATTTTCTTTCACTATTTTCCTCGGATCTTTTATTGCTCTATGGATGCTCAGCAAGGTTTGTGGAAGATCTTCGCCAAAATATTATTGTCTAAAATGTCTTGTCAAGGCCTCTATTGAAAAAAGAGAGGCTGGTGGCACATATCCTCTGTTAGGATTATTCTTATTTGCTGGTTTGGAATTTAATTGCTTAAGCAGCAATTCTTTATACATGTCTTTCAGCTAGGGATCTGTAGCAGCCATCATTTGAGTGAAAAATTTCTTGTTTTTTCATCTGCCTCTGGTTTCTTCATCATATTTAGGGAATGACATTGGCAAACATCTGGATCACTGCAATCACAATTTTCTTTAAAACATTCTTCACAATGTGGGTCATTGCAGTATTATTCATCAGATTCAGAAGTATCAGAGTCAAACCTATTTACATAATATGATTCTTCTTCACTACTCATTTCTTCATAGTTATCAGGAAGATTCATATAATTTACTTTACCAGATTTATTTCTATAGAATACTTTCTTTTTACTTTTATCTTGTTTTCCTTTCTTCTTGTCTTTTTCTAGATCTGGACAATTTGGGGAAATATGTCCTTTATTTCCACAATGGTAACATTTAACTTCTCTCTTCCTGGAGTATAGCTGTGTCTTCTTATAATATTCTATCAAAAACACAGGAAAAGAAAGCAACATCTTGAAATTTTCTATGCAGAGGCTGAATACCAATTTGGACATGCCCAAAGTGAGCAAAATTATAACCAGCTTTACGGGCAGCATCAAACTCAGGCTGGTTTATGATGTTTAAAGAATGAAGGATGTTATTATTAGAGGTTGTTTGTAGAACTTCCTCTTTAACCTTATATCTCCAGTACTGGATAGAGTCCAGTAATCCTAAATTCTTATAAACATTTTTTGGGTCGACTTTTGGGAGGGTCCAAGAATCAAAAGCAACAGGTTCTGAAAATAAATTAACATATTGATCAAGAATGACGAATTCGGTGACATTTGAATTTCTTCTTTCTATATTTTCTTCTTCTTGTTCCTTTAAGAGTTCATCAAAAGATTTTTCTCCAAACTCATGGCGAGAACTAGATGCAGATAATGAATCCATAGAAGTCTAAAGAAATATTGATATAGTGGAAGACTTTAAGATAAGATAAGCAGTTTCAAAGTAAAGATAGAATTTGGCAAAATGTTGTGTACCAGTTTTATCAACAACACGATTGCAAACAGAGCAGAGTTTCGTGGCTCTTGCTGGGAAGAGGTTCTAATCTCCTAGTCTTCAAACGCCATCGACGCCAACATTGGCTTAACAGGCAACATACATTATCGAGACTCAAGCAAACTTAGATGTTCCCAACAATATGCTCAAACGAAATAAAAACTTGGCTCTGATACCATTTTATTACTGAGAAAAACTGGATGGATGATATTACACAACAATAGCAAGACTTACGTCTCGATCTTCACAGAGATAGACTGTTGTGGCATTTAACAGATAAATACCCTTGCATAGCAAGAGAAATCTGTCGGCTACCTGGCACATAAAGCAGACTCAGTCTAAAGATCAACAAACTCGAATGATTTATTGGGCACATCTATATGTGATCCCATCCAAAATTTTAAAAAGCATTAGAAGCATTATTCTAAATTTTCTGTGGAATGGGGGAAAGGAAAAAGGAAAAATCCACTTGGCATGGTGGGAGTTGATCATGAGACCTAAGGACCATGGAAGATGAGGTCTTAAATATCTGCACATTTTCGGTCGGGCCCCTGATTTTGAAATCCATATGGAGGGGTCTTAACTCATGAGGCATATGGAATGAAATTCTCAAGTTTAAATATTTGAATAATGAGAGGATGGACAAACTCTTTGTGTTGGGTTGGCAGGAGTGTAAGGGAGGGTCAATTATCTGGAACGGTTTTAAGAAGTGCTGGCCGTGCTTCACTTATCTCTTGAATTGGGACTTCGGAGGTGGTACGAAGATCTTTATTGGACATGATGGGCTGAATGGTTTTTCTACTTATGATAACCTCAGTATGGACCTTATTGAATATCTAAATGGAAGAGGGCTCTTCTAACTGGCACAAATAATCTTGGACATAGTTAATGGGAGTCTGGTTTGGAAGTCAGCCGACGATCTCTCTCTACCAGCTCATATGAGGGATGAATGGAACCAGTATAATGAGTTATTAAGATGCCAGGGACTGTTAGTGGGAAGTGAAGGAGACAGGCTCATCTGGAAGGGAAGGAAAGCAAACGGTATGCCCATCGTGAGTGACATTTATGATCATCTTACTCTTACTCCATATTTTTCTGATGAGATTGGAGTTTATAAAATAATATGGAAAAACAATGCACAGCTGAAGATGAGGATTTTGTTGTGGATGATTATGGTGAAAAAAAATCTTACCTGGGATAACTTACAGAGAAGAGGTTGGATCAGACCTGGTTATTGCAGACTCTGTTTGAGAAAAGAGGAGAACAACATACACCTATTATACAACTTTATTTATTATCGGATGATGATGGATATTTTGGGTAATTTTTTTAATCTCAAAATTCCTGATACGGCTAACACGACCAATTTTATCCTTTTTGGGATAAGCGTGTTTCTTCACTTTGGTTCTTACTGGTTTTATTGCATTGGTATATTTGGAGAGCCCATAATTATTGGATATTTGAAGATGTGGTTTGCTTCCTAGAGAGGACTACGAGCTTTATCATTTCCTCTTGGGAAGGGTTGAGAATGATGCAGAAATCGCCATAGGTCCTATCAAAGAGATTGTGCCCAATGGAGATTCAATATCCAACTGGTTTCTTTGATGGTGCCTCCCAACTTTCCAGGTGCGAGTGTGGCGCTTGGCTCAGGATTTCGCCTTATTTCCACTATAAGATATATTGGCATGGTGGGCAAGGTACCAATATGAGGGAAAAATTTCTGGCTTGCTGGGGCTTACTGTGGTTTTGCACATAACTCAATGTTGAGCATTTGTGGGTTTATGGTGACTCAAATGTTCTAATTGAGCACTTAAACAAAGGCACTGGTTTAAATCCAAGAAATTTTGGGTCATGGTTGGATAGGATTATCTTACTTCGTAATGATTTCTTTGTTATTCATTTCAAACATATCTATCAGGAGAAAAATTGTGTGGCTGACAGTTTATCTAACAAAGGCTTACAGGGTGACTTTGGGAAAATGCACTATGAATTAGATGACTTGAGAGGTAGGGGTGCATCTGGGATAGTTAAATTTATTTGAGGAGGTCCTATCATTTAATTCAGTTTTTGACTTTATGGTTTATATTCGGGGTTATGCTAATGTTTTATGATATTTTCCTAGTGCAAGATCTATCGTGGATACATTGGTGACTAAATATTTCTATTCAAAGGGATAAGGAAAACAAATTGACAGAGCAGGGATATACAATGCCGACTTCCTCGACTGGGAAGGATGAAAATCTGATTTTTTTTAAAAATTGGGCCTCTTATGATTTACATTTTTAGAACAATTGGGCTGTTATTAGAAAGGGATTGTTTCTTCTTGGCATCTATATGATTCTGGGGTTCTCTTTTGCCTCTTGTATACCTGAATTATTTTGAACTAACAGAAGAGTGATGGTCTCTTAAAAATAATGAAATGTAAGAACTGTTAAAAAACAAATTTTTGAACTAGTACATAAATATATTACCATAGTTTTTTCTGTTTGAAAAAAAAAAGATACAATTCATGGGTTCAACTCACACTGGACCCATCTAATCAACTATGTTTCCTATGAATTTATTGGAAGCAACAAAATCAATTCTTGTAATTAGACATCCAAATGCTACATTATAGAATACAACCTGTCAGCCAACTTATGTTAATAAATTATAAAATATGTTGTGTTATAGAAAATATATTCGACTACTTCACTTGATTTCATGCTTTTTCATCTCATGACCACATTACCATAAATTCAACCCATAACATGGATAGCCATGATAATATCAGTGCTTCTTTTCTAACATAGTACCTGTAATAATCTATTAAAAAAAATAGACCAAAGTTCACACACTATATATACATTTATTGAGTTTTATATTAAAATATTATCATTTTCACCAGTGCACCCAATAATATGTAGTATTTATGGATATTTTTTTTATGGAATAACACAGCATAGGTGGTTCTTATTAGTTCTTATTATTATCGAATGAAGAAAGAATATGTATTTGGAAGGTTTTAGGATATATATATTTTTTTGTTTATTTTTTAATTATTAACATAGAGGTGCATTAAATGGATAAATTAAAATTAAAGTACCAAAAAAACATGGAACAAGGTAATGATTTTTTTTTTTTTTTTTTTTTTTGGTTGACATAGAGCATTATTGTGGGTGTGCATTGCATGTTGAAGAAAGAATACACCACAAGTTTGTAAGAAAACTAGACCACAATTTTTTAGGTTACATATAGAATTTCGAAATTTATATTAAAAATTTATCATATTTGGGCATTTATTGATTAAATTGGCATTGGTATAGAAACAAACATGGGGTATTGGGGTGAGTGAGGTGTTTTTTTTTTTATATAGTACTTTATAAATGATTCACAAAATTAGGCACACTAGTTATATGTTAGCTTGTTTTTATGAACATATGCTAATTTTATCCTTTAATAAATACGAAATGGTTATATATTTATGTCTTTTATAATTTCATTTTTTTTAGCTTTATATATGTGGCTAGAAATAATTTTATGTGATATACATACAATGATGACGAGCATAGGAGTAGAATAAGGTTGACACATATATAGTTGAATGTGAGTGAGAGATTAGAGAGAGGGATAGGGTTTCTCAGTTTACTAAACCTATTTCACAGATCCTTTTGGGGAATATTGGTCCTCAAGTTTTACAAAGTGGATACATCCCTACAAAGGAACTTCTACTTTTTATAATAGTTATTTCATTGTTAGAACCATGCCACATAAGCATTCACAATCAGTCCCAATCGATGGTATGAACACATGAAGGGTAGCTTTTTCTGTCACTAAGTTGTCTGGGATGAGGGAGGTTTAGCCTAACTTCCCTAATATAATGCATGGAATTGTAGGAGACATATAGTCAACATATATGTAGGGATATTTCGATCAAGACATTTTTCATGTTATTGGATTCTAATATGCCACTAGTAAATCATTGATGCTAAAGAAAAATGACTTTCCACTAGTAAAGAATTGATGCTACTATAACTGCACCATATGTAAATGAGACTATCATATATAATAATCATTCATGCATTTGAAATCATACGTGTGTCCATTTGCTAATATTACATAGCTAAAGAGGACACCCATAATCATATGCTTATTTTGAAAACTACATTATAGGTTTCATTCAAGTCATGTGACCAAACAGGGAAATAATTATAGGAAACAATTATAAAAAAAAAAAGAGTAAAAGAAAGAGGTAAAATTAAAGATATTTAGAACTAAAACAAATTGAAACTCCATTTAAAAAACTTGTTTTAAAGTCTAGCAAAAATATCAAGTGGACATTATCCTACTTTGAAATTAAGTAAATATAAAAACCATGATGTTCCTTTTAGATAATATATTTTTATTGAAATACATAAAGTATAACACATACAAACTATAACAATACAAACTAGACTTGTTAGTAAAGGAACCAGAATAAAATATGATTGTGCTAATTTATTTTTTTATTATTACAATAGGTGGAAGTATTATAATGTTTTTGTTAATTCTTAATCTCAATATAACGAGCTATTATTAAAAAGAGGATGATTAAATCTAACCAGTAATTATTAAAAAGGAGAATGATTAAATCTTACTAGTAATTATTAAAAGAAATATGATTAAATTTTAATGGTAATTATTATAAAAAAACGCTTATTTAGGACTACCAAAAACTACATTTACCGCCCACCCGATTTCAAGAAAGCAAAGTACAAATAAGTTTTTAGATCAGGGTCGAAAATAAAAGCCTCATTTCACACTAGAAACAAGTACATATACCGCCCATCCCATTTCAAGAAAGCAAGGCACAAATAAGTTTTCATATCAGGGCCGAAAATAAAAGTCTTATTGAGTGCCAAAAACAAGTACATTTACTGCCTATCCCATTTCAAGAAAGTAAAGCATGGATAAATCTTTAGATCTGGGCAGAAAAGGAAAGTCTTATTCAACGCTAGAAATAAGTACATCTACTGCCCAACCCATTTCAAGGAGGAAAAGCATGAAATTTTTTTCAGATCAAGGTCGAAAAGAAAAGTATTATTTAGCGCTAGCAACAAGTACATTTACCGCCCAACCCATTTCCTCTATAAGTCGAATAATCTATCACTGAAGAATCATCAATCGAATATGAATACGACTCTGGCTCCATTGGTTGATATAGTAAAGGATGATATAAATAGCCAACCTCTTGCATCACACGATGCATATTTTCTTTGTTGGCTTGAACTGGGTATTTTACTGTGGTTTGCTGTAAGTGCTTTCGATATTTCCAAAATAAACGCGCTGAAGATGGATAATGACTAGATCAGGAGTCACATGACTCGATATCGCAAGATGGATAGTGACTAGATCATGATTCACAAGAATATTGTATTTTTAAACCATATTCGATAACATTTAGAACGACATTTCAATATTGGGCAGCTACTAAGGGTTGCCACAGATCTTTACCTTATTATGTTATGTGGGAACTTTGGGGTGCGCATAATCACATGATCTTTCATGATGTCCCCTTTTACATAACAAGGTTGCACTCAAATATTCTGTGTTGGATGAAGGATGTGCCCACAGGCAAGCCCGTCATTGTAGATCTCTCTGTTCGGGGAAGGCCACACAAAATTGATCTTCCAACGATATATTTTGATTGTGCTCATAATGGAGGAATATGTGGGTGTGGGGCATGGATTAAAGTATTAAATTTGGAGAGGTACCATATAATCTGGAATGGCAGTCGTGGGACAAACAACAAGGCTAAGCTCATGGCATTATGAAGTGGGATCATGGTGGCTTTTCATCTTTAATTTTCGCACACCCATATATATGGTAATTCAAGAATCATTATAAATGGTATATCAAGAAAATCAAAATTCTAGAGACAACACTTAAAGGGATGGATTGATCGTACTCGATACATTTTATCACAATTCCAGAATTTCTCAATGAATCACGTATATAGGGAGCATAATAGGTGGCCTGATAATTTATCTAAGAAGGGATTGGATGCTCCTTTTGGCTTCATATCGGTTCTGCACTTTATTAATGCTTCTCAGGTGGCATCCTTTTCTTACACTCTTCCATGAGTATTCTGGATAGCGCATATGAGCCCAGGAACATCTATCAAGAAAGCTTGCGTTTCGATGATCAAGCCTGCCTGTAATCCATCTTCTTTGCAGGGGATACTCTACAACACATTTCTATCTATGATTCATGGAGAAGCTAATTTTCGAAAGAAAAATTGAATACCATTTAAAATTGAATACCATTCAGGAAGGATAGTAAGTCTTTTGCTACACACACATATATAACTCAATGATTTCCTTGGTTTAGTAGTTATAATTATTTTCAAATCTACCGACAGACATATACAATATTCACAGTGATGTGCTTGGTGTAGTAGTTATAATTATTTTTAAATCTAACGAATCTTGCAGGATACGATGAGATCCCTGATGAAGGCAAGCTACCTAATTCCACTGGAGGTAACAAGCATATTCTTCTCATGACAAGGTCAGTAATTTCAGTCAGTCTTTTGTACACATGTCGGAAATGTCAAGTTCATGAATTTCTGATAGCAAGTTTCAACCATCTTAGAAAATTCTTCTACAAAATGGGATTGGAAGACAAGGATATAGTGGCTCTCTCTGGAGGTCAGATTCTGAAAAGGCTAAATATGTTTGTTATAAAAGAACATGTTTACACTATTCGTATACTATGATAGTCTCATTTTGATATCATATAAAGGGTTAATGGGATAAAATTATTTTTACATAGCAGGAAAACATATTGTAATTTAATCTTTGAGATAGTTTTCATTGGTTGTTATTTGGGAATCTATGTTGATTCATCACTATTATTAAAAGAAAATCATGTCATTTGAAATTATCACATTGGTGTTCTATGTTCACTAAGGGGAAGTGAACCTATTTTCTATGTCCATAAAAATGAGATTTTAACCCAAAAAAAAAAAAAAAAAAAAAAAACAATTTTAAAATATAATCATCCATAACATACAATTTATAATTATCCCAGAATTGGTGAAAATTGGTAATTCAGGGCAGACTTTCACTTCTTCCATCTAAATCTTAAATAATAAGGCTATTTTCTTATATCAAAATAAAATAGAACTCGTAACTAAACAAACACAATTTTAAAATATACCCCAATCTAAAAGATATAATTAATAAACATATTATTTTTGTTAATAAATATAATTATAAATTAAAATTAAATTAAATAATATAAATTTTAAATTAATATCCTATAAACAAAATATGAATAAATATTTTTCAATTTAACTAAAATTCAGAACAATATTTAACACTTCCAAAAGTACTCACACAATCATCATAGTTTATCTCTATTGAGCACTATTCCATACCAGAAATCTGCCAAAAATTAAAGAAAAATTTGAGATAGTTTGTCCCTAATCATCTCTAAAGACAAAGAGATTCCTAAGATAATGGTAATAATTAAATTTTTGAGATAATTTCTCTTTAATTATTTTAAAGAACAAAGAGATTATTGAGATAATTTCTTTTTGATAATATATATATATATACATTAATCGTTTTTAAAAACAAAGAAATTCTGAGATTTTTGAGATAATTTTTAAGATAAGTTTTCTTTGGTAAAAAGCCTTTTGTTATTAGTTCGTATCAAAATATTTTTAATTATTATATATTTTATTTTTATTTTTAAATATATATTTCATTTAAATTTATTTTACATATTTTTTTTACATTTGAAAATTATGCAAAAAAAAATAACTAAGATTAATTGAAATTGTGTATAAATTTAAAATAAAATGTACAGAAATGTACTTACTATATTCTACTCTAAATTTAGTGAACATCTACTCTTAACAATTAACCCAGTCAAATTTAATCATATAAATATAAAATTTTAATTTTTTAATGTATAATATTAAATTATTTCTATATATAAATTATTATTATATTAATCATTTATTAAAAATTGAACTCCTCCAAATTATTTTAAGATTCAAAGCCTTAACCTAATTCACATAGGCCTACCACCGTAGCATGATCTAACAAGCAATTTTCTTGAAATAGATGTACTATTTTAGGTTTTTGTACCGATCAGCCCATACTATTTGGTTTCATTTGCATCCACACTTAATACTATACATTAGATCATATATTCAAAATTTAAAGTATTGAGCAACTTACTAATAAATTATATAATTTTAATTATTTAATATATAATATTAGATTGTTTCTATATGTAAATTATTATTAATAATTTTAAGGCTTCTTTTTAAGCTTTTTGAGTATAGGAATAAAATCTTAAATCAAATTAAATAACTCTTTTCTTTAGGTCCGATGTTAACTATCTTTTTTTTTTTGTAAGTCAGTATCAATATATTATATCATGAACCAGAGCTTACAAAAGAGTATAAAGCCCTGAAAGCAATCAGCCATATAGCGCCACAGGCCTGCTCCTTAACGAGCTAACTTTTAGACTGAGAAAACATGGACTATGAAAAGCTAGGCTATGTAAGAGTGAGAAAACCAAAACCAAAAATACAGGTCCACCACGCAAGGCTACCCGAGAGACTAGAGAAATTCACCAAAAAGCTCTAACGGCCGGAGGATCCCGTTACATACCGAATGCGACTGGTAGCAAATATAGACATAGAGAAACACCTATTGATAGATACAGTCCGAACATAAAACCCAAGAGAGAGCATAAACATTATTGAGTGGGAGTCGAAGCTCCAGAATGACCAACCATGCTTGGATTTGCTGCCTCGTCACCTTTCGATTGAGTTCTGGACTTGAAACGTCAAATGATAGTGGTCTGTGAGTCATCCGTTGGAACTTCAATGGACATGTTGAGGACATGGCGGAGATAGATGTCAAAACGCCAAAAAAAATTGTCCAGAGCTTTGCCGTGCTTGCGGAGTTCCTCTGTGAGTGAGTTAAAGGCAATTTCCATTTTGTCCAGCCACGCGGTATTCCTAGCCGATGCCATGGAGGTAGCTACAAAGGTTTCTTTGACCGCGGCACCCTACATGGCAATTGCCTTCGCTAGCATAGTTTTCATTTGCCATGCCACCACTTGGGTCTGCAGGAATTGCGTATGGCGAGTGGAAGGTGTCCCAGGGTCGACTAACCAGTCGACCTATTCAGTGATAGCATTGTCGTCAGTCCGAGCCTGGGAGAGTTCCACCTCTTCTTCCAGCAATTCAATTGTTTGCTTCCCCCGTTTTGAAACCGAGGCTTCGTAACTATCTTTGGCCCGTTTGAGGGCCTGCGAAGCTTTAATGCTGCGGAGGTTGATATCAGCCATGGATTCCAGGTAAAAGAGATCCGAGAGATAACTGAGAGGAGTAGAGTATAACCTAGGTTTAGAGCACAGATAGCGCACCGCTAAGAGAGAAATGAGTTGAATAAATGAGATTGAGGGAACAAATATCCACATAAATAGAATGTCTGGAGGTGGAGCGATAAATGCTGCAGGATAGCCAATCAAAGTGATGACGCAAGGTAGATCGCCGTTTGATCCGCCCACTAAAGCCGGGGTCCCAAACGGAGATCTCCATCCCCTAAGCAGACCGATCACACGCTTAAGATCTTCTCTTAATCCGTTGTAAGGAACAGATCCTTTATAGTTGTCCTTTCTCATAATGTACTGCCGAACCCAAGAATAGATCGGTACTTTTACCACGCTGTGCCATCTGATATAATTTATCATGAGACGGGTATTCATGATCTGCTGATGATGGATAGGCTGCCGTCTGTTCCAACGGTAGTACCGGCAGTTAAGTCGTGCCTAGAAATGCTACAGCACTGATCCCTAAGCTCTGCATGCGGTAGATCCAGCCAACAGGTGTCTAGGGCGTTAGTTGGGTTATCTACCGCAATGTTTGCGAGGTGGTCTACGAGAGAATTTTCTTTTCTTCGCACTGCTTGAAGGATGATGCCACTGACGGAGGCAAGGTGCTGCGCTATAAGCTCTGTGACTGCGGCTAGACGCCAGTGTTTTATCGCCTTACCGGGATGAGTTCCATGCTAAATTTTCTTAATGGTTGTTATGGTGAGCTGGAAATCGCCTTCTACAATGGTCAACCCTCTACCAAGTCGGATTAAAAGCCTTAGCCCTTGTTCTAGAGTTGCGAATTCTGCATCGTTGTTCATAGTTTCTCCAAGATTTATGCAAAGGATATGCATAATTTCTCCTTTTTCATTGCGCAGGACACCTCCCATGCCAGCAGGGCCTGGGTTGCCTTTGGAGGCCCTGTCGAAATTGAATTTGCAGTATCCTGAAGGAGGACAATGCCATATTGCAGGAGAGGGTGTAGGCCGATGGGCATGCTCCTGTATATAACGCTTTGCCATCTCAGAGAGACCAAAAATAGCCATAATCCTGAGGTCATTAGGAGACAGCGAATCGAATTTTTCTTCTTTACACCAGGTGAGAGTAGTCTCTGTTAGGCCTTGCATAATAATAGTTTTTATTTCGTCGATCTGTCTGAAGCCACGTTTGTTAAAAATGCAATTGTTTCTCTCCTTCCATACTATCCAAATTAAGAAACCCGGACTGAGCCTCCAAAGATTATTTACCATATTGCTATTGGAATAGTTTGAGCGCCAGTGGGTCATTGTTTCGTGAATGGAATTTCTGTTTCTGTCCGATTGGTGGAACATGCTTTGTATCCAATCCCAAAGGTGGCTAGTCCATACACAGTCATTAAGCAAATGATTCATTGTCTCCTCCTGATGTTCACATAAGGGGCACCGAGAGGGTCCTATGAACCCTTTCTTTAAAAGATTTTCCCATGTCAATATTTTTCCATTCTGAAGAAGCCATAGAATGGTCTTGATTTTTGGCCAAAGGTTGCATTCCCATACATTATCATGCCAGGCCACCTTATCATCAACGTTCCTGTTTTCCAAATAGGAGCGGGCTTCTTTGAGGTTAAATGAACCTCCGGTAAGCTTACCCCAATGAAGGATGTCCGACCCTTGTACTGCCCTGATTAGTCTCTTCCCGAGGATAGTATTGAGGGTATTGAGGAGATTCCTCAGGTGTAAATCTGGAGGAGGGGGAGAGACAGTCCAAGTTCTCCAATGTTGTTGGTCTTCGTTACTAGCCCAGTAATGATGCACTTTCAGTTTTCCATTGTTCTGAAACCATTTCTGTAGAGGTTGTAGGTCAGGATTTTCAATTTTGGGGAGTTGGTGCCAGGCATCCTCCCAGAAAAGAGCATGGTGACCATTCCTAAGCTCCCAAAAACAGTGGTCTTGTATGATGTTGCGGTTGGCTCGGGCAAGGTTCCATATGGGAGAGCTTGCAGGGGTGTCAGTTATTCTTACTAGCTCCTCAAGCTGCCACTGCGCTGCATATTTTGCTTTCCAGAGGTGTGCCCACGGTGTTTGTGGTTCTAAGAGCCACCTCCACCATATTTTAGCACCGCAAACCCTATTGGTAGAGCTTGGATCATGTAATCCTAGCCCGCCATAGCTTTTAGGCTTGCAAAGTTTTTCCCAGGCTGCCAGTGCCCACTTTGGCTTCCCTGAGTTGCCAGACCAAAGAAAATTTCGTTGGATGTTCTTGATTTTCTGAAGCACTCCCTTAGGAGCTGGAAGGATCGAGAGCATATATTGAGGTATAGCCTAGAGAATGGCCTTCTTCATGACCAGACGACCAGCCAGGTTGAGGACCTGGTTGGTCCAATGACTGCACCTGTCTGCTAGCTTTGAGAGAAGCTTCTCCTAGTGACACTTCTGCCATGGTTTTTCTGTAAGGGGAATGCCCAGGTACTTGGACGAGAGATTACTTCTCTTGAAACCCAAGATTCTGGTCAAATGCCTTTGAATAGCTAAATGCGTGTTAAAAAAGAAAATAGAGGATTTATCGAAGTTAAAGACCATACCCGAGGCGTGACTGAACAAGTTTAGAAGTTGTTTGAAACCTCTAGCTTCCTTTACGGTCGGGACTCCATGTAGCATAGTATCATCCACTAACTGTTGATGGGTAGTGGTCGGAAAATTTCTTAAGGGTTGGAGGCCTTTTATCACATTCCTATCCTTAGCTGACTTGATGAGGCGGCTAAGGCCCTCCATCAAAAAGACAAAGAGGAAGGGCAAAATGGGGTCCCCCTGCCTGATGCCTCTTGAAGGGTAAAAAGGCTGAGAGGGGGCTCCATTGATCAAAATGGAGTGACTGGGAGATTTAATCAGAGCTAAAGTCCAGGTGATCCACTTATTACCAAAGCCAAAAGCGTTGAGAACGGCTTCCAGATATTCCCAGCTAACCTTATCATATGCCTTGGAGAGATCCAATTGAATTATCATGCCAGCTTTTCTGTGTGTTTGCATCGTGTGGATCATCTCATGAGCCAGCTGCACATTGTCCATAATTTGTCTGCCTTCCACATAACTTGACTGTTCCTCGGAGATAATCTGAGGGAGAATAGGCTTCAGGCAATTTTCCATGACTTTTGATATGGTCTTGTACAGTACATTACATAACGCTATAGGCCTGAATTTGGCAGGGGTATAGGAATCAACTTCCTTGGGAATTAGTGCTATGAACGTGGAGTTTAGGGACTTCAAAATCGAAGATGAGGTTCTGGAATCCTCCACCACCTTCCATATGTCTTCCTTAACCACATCCCAACAAGCTTTAAAAAATCCCACTGTAAAACCATCCCGCCCTGGAGCTTTCCCATTGGCCATCTCTTTGAATGCCTCCTCCACCTCCTGGAGGGAGATCGATCTCTCCAAGGCTCTGTTCTGCTCCTCAGTAATGAGAATGGGAATGGATGAGACTATTTATTTAATGGCTTCCTGTCATTCCATGTTGGGTTCAGTGGCAATGAGTTTGAAATGATTTCTAAGTTGGCAAGTGATGTCATGGTGTGATTGGAAGGCAGTCTCTTACTCATCTTGGATCTTGGTGATTCTGTTATTGCATCTGTAGTCCATAGCAGATCTATGGAAGAATTTTGTGTTCCTTTCTCCCTCCTTAAGCCACTGAATTTGTGACTTTTGCCACCACAGAATTTCTTCCTGCTTGCATATTTCATTCCATTTCTACATGAGTTCCCGCTCTGTGTTGATAGACTCCTGCGATATGCTTCCTTGAATCCAAGTGTTATGGATTTCTTCCAGCTGTTGCTCAAGGTGTTGTTTTTCTGCAAAAATGTTGCCAAAGACTTCTTGATTCCAAGCCTTCAATTTGGTCTTGATAAATTTAAGCCTTGCTTTTAGCTTGAACATTTTCGTTCCTTCTACAGGCAGGGGTTCTTTCCACCACGTTTTAATATTGCTGGAGAAATCCTTGTGAGAAAGAAAAAATTTCTCAAAACGGAAAGGCATGTTTTTAGGAGTGCCCAAAATCAAGGCCTGCAGCGTTATAGGCCAGTGGTCCGAGCCTCTAGAGGGGAGGATATCAGAATTTATAATGTTTCCTTCTAAGAGAATGCTTTCGGAAATCAGAAAGCGGTCCAACCTAGAGGCAATGAGCCTGTCTCCTCCTCTTCTATTGGTCCAGGTGAAAGTGCCAGTACGGGGTTGTACGTCCACCAAGTTGACATCGCGAATGAAGGAGCTGAAGGCTATGGCATCATTTCCTAGTGCACGTGTGCCTCCCTTCTTTTCATTGAGAGAGGTTATCATGTTGAAGTCGCCTCCATAAATGGCACTAGAGTTGAAGTGTCTCTAATGTAACTTGGTTAGATTTCTGAGTAGCATCAGTTTGTCCTCTTGTCGCTGAGGGCTGTAAACATTGGTGAACAGAAAGGTTCCTTTCTCCCCTATGACCTGCATTTCCAGGGCTAGAAAGGTTTTGGTAGCTTCTGCATTAAGGAGATGAAGAGATTTCGGGGTCCAGAAAGTAGCAAGACCCCCGCTCATGCCATTTCCTTCTACTGCTAGGTATTCGAGATGTTTGCCTAGATGTTTACCCAGCTCATCCAATTTCTGATTTGTACATTTGGTCTCCTGGAGAAAAACCAAGTCCAGTTTTTCTTGCATGATTTTCTTTTTCAGGAGCATTTGTTTCCTAACGCTGCCCAGTCCTCTTACGTTCCAGGAGAGAACTTTCATTGCTAACAATTTCTTAAGATGAGAAGGAGAAAGCCTCAAGGGCTTTCATCTTTCCCGAATTAATCAACATCTGACCCAATTCATGAAGAGCATCATTATTAGATCTTATTCCTCGTTTCCTCCTATGCTTGAGACTGGCTTGTGTTTGGTGGAGAGTTTGTGATTTTACGCCTAAGCCTTTGGTTGCTTCTCTGCCTCGTTTCATCCCCTTCAATGTTGCATCCTGTCTGGTTAGGAATAGGTAATTTACCCTATTGATTTCTTCCTCTGGTATTTTTTCTATTCCTTTCTGTTTCCATTGCTCCACTATAGAATTAAGATCCAATCCTTCTTTCTCCAGAATCTCCCCTAATTCCAGGTCTTCTGTGCCCAGTTCACTGAGGACCATGTCCTCATCCTCTTCCTTGGCTTTGTCTTCCGATGTAGCTGAGAGCGGATTTGAAGGCTTGAATGCTTCCCTTGACTGGTTGCTTTGTTCTTCCGTTCTGATGGCCTGTTGCTTTGCTACTAGGGTTTGTTCTATCTTTTTGGAAGGAGAGTCTTCTCCTAATATTTCAAAGGTGTTCACTGTTCTGGTGAGCGGATCATTCAATTTAGGTGCATTTTTGCGACTGGCCCGATGTCTACCAGTGGGTCGGACAAATCCATCCGAAGCCGGGGTAGATTTCTCTTTGGGATTCTCGGCTGGTTTATTTAGCCGGCATTCGCAGATTAAATGCCCATGTTCGTGACATTTACTGCACCTAAAGGGTATCTTCTTGTAATCGATGGTCTGAAAATAGGCTTCATCTCTGTATTCCAACCATAGACCCTCATGTAGAGACCCAGATACATCCATTTCAACATAAATGTGGGCATAGGAAGTGTACCTTTTTTGAAGAGTGGCTTCAGAAGAACAGAAAAAAGTTCCCAAGGTGTTTCCAATGTGTTCCAGCACTACTGGTCTCCAATAATCTATTGGCAGAGAGAACAGTTGGATCCAAACCGGTACTTGGGTGAAAGTTTCCTGTTCAAGCGCGAAGTTGGGTTTCCAGGGTTTCATGTAGAGGCCCGCTGAGGCGTAAAAGTACGGGCCTCCCTCGAAGATCCGATCCTTATCTTCAAGATTCGTGAAAACTACTATAAACAAACCCTTGGCGCCCAAGTGTAATTGCACATCTCCTCTCAGTTTCCAGACTTGCTTGATCCATTGATAGAGGGCTTTTTCACTAGGCCAGAAACCCATGAACTTGCAGATCACAGCGTGAACGGACATGTGGTCCCTGTAAGCTTGCAGATCTAGGTCATTAATGATGACCCTGAGGCTTTCGTTAGCCTTCGGCTTGCATCTACCTTGGTATTTTGGGTCGTTGCCGGTATCTCCGGACTCCTTTTGTTGGGAAAAATACTGAGAGGGGGGGGGGGGTGAATCAGTATTTACTGCATATTCAAAACTTTTACTTTTTCTTTCTTCTAGAACCCATACGCTACTTTCCTGATACAGACTCGCGTATATACGCATATACCCTTTAAGAAACTCGCGTATACACAAAGATCTAATTATGTCATTAATTCTTCACTTATATCATTCCATCATTCATTCATCAGATGTTTAATAAACAGTAAACATGTGCAGTAAGAATAGAATAAACCATCACACAAAGCATCACACATGAACACCAGGATTTTTAGGTGGAAACCCAAGTCGGGAGAAAACCACCGCTGTCGTTGCTTAGCCTTCAATATTTTATTATAGAGAAAACATCTTACAACATATGTGCTGGTGCAGACTCCTACCAGCACGCAGGCACCCACCTGCGCTCGTTTACCAGCCTCTCCTGGAAGGGAGCTCCAACCCCCCGACTCGTTTACCAGCCTCTCCTGGAAGGGAGCTACGACCCCCTGATCTTGTTTACCAGCCTCACCTGGAAGGGAGCTACAACCCCCTGACTGAAGGCTACAACCCTCAGCACCTCTATGGACCACGTTTCATCAATTTTCACACTGGATCCAAAACTTCCTTTAGGACACCACTTGCAGGCCACGTTTCATCATATCTTCAGACTGGACCCACTCCACATATTTAAGCTCCATCATACAACCAAACTGAAACAGACAACTCAGAACTGTAGAATACAGATAGCAGCAACACAACAGAACAGATCAGACATTTCATACCCCTTGCTTCAGCAAACCCTAGTTTGCATACGCGCTTTTCTTTCACTGATATCGCGTATATACGCGCTTCCAATCACATCAACCCGCGTATACTTCTGTACATATTACATAGCTAATTGCACTGCGCATACGTGCTTTCTCTTCAGCGAAGCCGCGTATATACGTGCTTCCTCTGCGTCAAACTAGCGTATGGTTCTTCAGACATTTAGATCAATGCAATTCTTCAGAACAGATACATCACACAGATTTTTCCCTTTACTTCAGACAGATGTTCGCCTAATCTCAGATCTAATCATTCCATAAACAGATCTAGCAAATACAAGTACATTTCAGATCTAGATACCCTTCTTCATCATTGGTGCATCATGCATTCAGATCTATCATTGAACTGTAATCCTTTCCATTCAGATATACTTCAGAGAGAAGTATTCATTCAAGCTCAGACATCTTGCACCCACACTCATGATAATGAATTTCTTCTCTTTATATAGGTTTACCCTTTTTCAATACCATGAGCCAAAACCACATTACTTCCGATGGTATTCCTGGACGGGGTTATTTAGACGAATCATTACCCAATACAATGGGTCAATACCATGGTGGTTACCCCTGGTTTTGCATTTTAAGAGCGCTTTTTCCCATACGCGACTTGGCACGTTTATTCCCGCGTGCATACGCGATTTTCCTAGACAAATCAGTATCTTTGAAACATACTCTTTTCATCATGGATCTAGCACATATTGAATTCCTTCATTACCTTCCGTACTCGTATATACATCAGATTTACATCTTTTTAAACAAAGTTCATCAAGACATATTCTATCAAGCACAACTTTATCAAATGGGTTGCCATTCAAGGACAACACTCTATCAAGTGGGTTGTCATCAAGGACAACACCCAGCATCATATTGCCAACAAACATCATATATTAGATTTACATTATTTACCAAGTCCATCAAGTCAAGAATAACTTCATCATGTGGATTGCCATCAAGGACAACACATGCCAACAATCTCATGTCTTCATCTTCATTCAGTGGGTTGCCATCAAGGACAACACTCTGCATCATATTTCCAACAATCTCCCCCTTTGGACTTGATGTCAACCACGATGGTGTTTGGTTACCACAGCAGATAGATACCATGTCACTCTCCCAAATATGTCACTCTCCCAAATATTTGACATCATTATCTTCTCTTCATTCAAACACCAAGTCACTCTCCCCCTTTGACATCAAGGGCAAAGGGCGGATCAACACCAACATACTCTCTCCCTTTTCTCCTCATGTGGAAGAAGCATTCTGCAGGTCTGATATAAACTGAAGTGACCAAGCTCCCCCTGAGTTCATGCCGAATCTTCAAACATATTTTCCAATAAAGTACTTGACTCTACAAATTTCCTATCACCAATGACTCATACTTACATCAAAGATCCATCCAAGTGGATTTACATATGAGGCTCAACTACCCAACCAAGTGGGTTTACACATTTCAACTCAGCTACCCATCCAAGTGGGTTTACAAAATTTGACTCCAGCTACCCAACCAAGTGGGTTTACA
Source organism: Pinus albicaulis (assembly GCA_034641835.2). Classification (NCBI taxonomy): domain Eukaryota; kingdom Viridiplantae; phylum Streptophyta; class Pinopsida; order Pinales; family Pinaceae; genus Pinus; species Pinus albicaulis. Next base: position 866,521,248 of record CM076573.1, on the reverse strand, counting down.
AAATTTGACTCAGCTACCCAACCAAGTGGGTTTACAATTTTGACAAGTCCTTACATGACTGAATATTACAAATTTACATCATGGGTCTCAACATGACCTTTTCATCAAACTACAAATATAAATTTACATGACCAATACCAGAAAGACCTCAAGAAAGAGATCATTTTTTCAGAAACAACATAATGCCAACAATGCATTATACTCAGCAAGGCCAATGCTCCCCCTGAATCTGTTCATCCAAGCATCCTTTCCATATGACCAAGGATCCCCCTTAGTTTATGCATCCTGAACACTTTCAACCAATCATCAAGGCATCTTTATCAAAACATCAGAGATTGAAGCAGTATTATAAGAACTGGAACACCACCAAAGATACTAAACAGCACTGCAGCTGTGCTGAAGAAAGCTGTCCCCAAACAGAAATTTGTCAGCAATCAGACATACGCGGTTTTATGTGCATGAACTCGCGTATATACGCGACTGTGTTTCAGGAAATCCGTGTATCCAATACCATCTTCTATATTTTAAACGTATCCGATTCTTCAGAGGAAAAGACAGTGTTCAGCTTCTTTCTGAGATATTTGACTGCTTCCCTGGACTACAGATAGATAGAACAGTGCAGTTGTGTCTTCAAGCGTCATCCAACGATTGTAGCATCAGCACAATAGTAACCAAGCCTTCAGATTCTTTGCAGCATCAATACAATCTTTCCAAGAGAGATTCTCATACCAGAACAACATCTTCACATAGGTGTCAAGCATCCATGAGGTTCAATATCACCATGATCTTTAAGATTTATCATGAAGTAACATATGTAGGGAAAAGGTCTCAATCATAGTAACAAAATCTGCATGATCTATTCTTATTTCTGAATCAACCGACTTCCAACTCATCCATGTGTGAGCTCAAAAGATACTTTTCAGCAAACAAGGCTCAATATCTCATCATAATAAACCATATACCAAGTCATCATCATTTGAGCATGAGTATCACAGTAACCAAGAATAAGAAATCATAGTGTCAACAATGCAATCATTAGTATTCAACTTGCGGCTCCCCCTAAACCAAAGGCTCCTTAATTTGTCTAACCTCGGAATACGTTTTCCACGCGCAAGTCATGATCTCGTCCTTATCTCTCGAATTATAAGACTTTCATATCTCAGCAACGAATACTCTTCATCAAAAAGCAAACATGACTTATCCATAATCGTCAACATAAGAAACCAAGTATCATATCATCATTATTTAGAACCGAGAAACTAAGCTGATACCTAGTCAATACGCTTATTAACAAATGTATCGTATGCTCCCCCTGAACCTCTGCTCCAGATCTTCAGCTATCATATAAATTCTCTTATCATCAATGCATACACAACTGTGTCTGCTGAAACTCGCGTGTATACGCGACTTTTTTTCATATAACCCGCGTATGGAAAGTGAAGCATAGAATTTTTTTTTCATCTTCCTTCATCTCCCCCTGAACTTGTACTTTCTGTACCTGTCTTCTTTATATCAGATGCTCTGTCAGAAATACATATAACCAGAAAAATTAGATCAACCATGAAAGTCATCATACATTGCTCCCCCTGTGACGATACATTACTAAATATCATAATGTATCCCACATCAGTCCTACAGTCAATCAGAGAAGTAAGCTTCAGAAGCGGATGACTGCAATAGGGTCAATATTCCCTACGTTTCTGATCAGTCCTCCATATTTTTCCATATTTGTTTGAACTTTCTATTTGTGTGCTGGAAGTTATCCAATTTCTCATATTTGTTCAACTCCGCATTCCTTTCACATGTCCATACTTATTACAAGAATAACATCTCATGTGGCCATAGAAATAAGCATAAGAATCATAATGATTATTTCTAATCTTCCTCCTTTTACAATCAGCTGCTTTATGTCCATACTTTTTGCATGAAAAACAATATCCCTTGAAGCTATCAGAGTACCTTTCTATGTAGGAATTGTTTGTTTGAGGCTGAAATGATCTGCTCCTGCAATTTGTTGCAAAATTCCCATAATTATGACATTTAAAGAATTCAACATTATTGACTGATTTCCTTTGAGATTTCATCATTGTTGGTTGACCTTTTGTCTCTTTCAACACTTCAGGTTTTGCATTGACATCCTCTGAATTTTTAGCACTTCCTTGTGAGCTAGATTCTCCTTTAACAGTTTCATGAAAACCAAGACCAAGTTTGATAGAAGGAGACCTTTGACTACTAAGAATATTATCCAGAATCTTAGTACTATCTTGAAGCCTCAAAAGTCTAACCTTTTCTTCTAATTTACCTTTGAAAATATTTACCTCAACCTCCAAGTCTTGACATTGCTTTGTCATGCTTTCTTCTTTCCTTCTTCCATCTTCTACATGATCCTTTAGATTTAGAATCTCTTCTTTCAACCAACTTTCGTTTACTTCACATGTTTGTTGCAGCTCTTCATTCTTCTTATTTGATTTTTCCAAATTTTCGGATGTGATAGCGATTTCTCGCTTCAAGGCCTCCTCTTCCTTTTCAAATGGTTGTAGAGGTTCTTCATTCTTCTTATTTGATGCTTCGAGATTTACTTTCAGAGATATGTTTTCTGCTTCAAGTTCTGCATTCTTCTTATTTGATTTATCCAGGTCTTCTTTAAGGGAGATGATTTTAGCTTCAAGGCTTTCACTTCGATTGGTTACTTCATCCTACAGTATTTGATGTATTTCTATCTGTCCCTTCATTGTTTCTATCTGTCCATTCATTTTAGAGATCATCTCATTGTAGGTAGATTCCTTCTCATTAAATAATCTTTGTTGATCTTCTTCTAGGTCCACAACATTACTTTCACTATCTACACCATTGCTTGCACAAAGAAGATTATCACAAGGACCCCAATCACTATCTGATTCATCTTCGTCAATTTCTGCTATACATGTTTTCTGAGATATCTCCTTTCTTCGAGTAGCCTTCTTCTTTTGCTTCTTTGCCATGAGCACTTGTAGAGCTTGGGAAAAATCTTCTTCATCTTCACTGGACACTTCATCATCATCTTCATTTGCATAATAACTCTTCCTTTTTTCAAATTGTTTCCCTTTATCATGTTTTTCTCTATAAGGACATTTAGCAGCATACTGACCAACTCTTCCACAATCAAAACATTTGAAGGGAAGCTTACCTTTGAATCTTCCAGTACCTAGTTGGAGTTTTCTCACAAAATTCATTTCTTCTTCTTCGGATATATAGCTGGATTCTTTGACAAATTCCTTTTCTTTTCCTTTTGCAGATGCCTTAAAAGAAGCCTCTTTGATTTGAGAAGGACCTCCTTGTCTCATTTCAAAAGCAGTCAGAATACCATGTAATTGAACAATAGTAAGAGTTTGCAGATCTTTCCTTTCTTCGATAGCTGAAACTTTAGAATCAAATTTTGAAGTCAAGGATCTTAAGACTTTTTCCACTAGAGTAGTATCGGTTATGGTTCCACCCAAATTTCTCATCTCGATTTACAATATCATCAATACAGAAACTCTGCAACACTTTCATCACTATGCATCTTCAAATTTTCATATTCAATTCTAAGAGTTTGGAGTTTTGCACTTTTTACCTTTGTGTCCCCTTCATAGCTTACAATGATTTTGTCCCATATTTCTTTTGCTGAATTTCGCTGCATCACTTTAACAAATTCTGATTTAGACATGCTTCCTAATAAAACATTGACTGCTTTGGCAATGATTTCATATTTCTTCCTTTCTCCTGCATCAGTAGGAATAATTCCAGGATACTGATAACCTTCTTCCACGATTGCCCATACTTCTGCACCAAGACTTTGCAAATATGCTTTTGTTCGTATCTTCCGCAATATCGATGCTTCTATCGAATAGAGGTGGCTTTCTGTGACATTACTCCTTCTTGACTTCCCATTGCGACGGATCTCCTTCAAGCGATCAAGCTTCTGCAGAAGGACCACCCTCTAATACCAATTGTTGGAAAAAATACTGAGAGGGGGGGGTGAATCAGTATTTACTGCATATTCAAAAATTTTACTTTTTCTTGCTTCTAAAACCCATACGCTACTTTCTTGAAACAGACTCGCGTATATACGCGGATACCCTTTATGAAAATCGCGTATACACAGATATCTAATTATGTTATTAATTCTTCACTTATATCATTACATCATTCATTCATCAGATGTTTAATAAACAGTAAACATGTGCATTAAGAACAAAATAAACCATCACACAAAGCATCACACATGAACAACAGGATTTTAAGGTGGAAACCCAAGTCGGGAGAAAACCACCGCTGCCGTTGCTCAACCTTCAATATTTTATTATAGAGAAAACATCTTACAACATATAAAATGTTCGTACTCCTACCAAGACGCGAGAACCCACCTCGCACTCGCTACTCGGGCCTCTCCTGGAAGGGAGCTCCAACCCCTTGACTCGTTTACCAGCCTCTACTGGAAGGGAGCTACGACCCCCTGATCTCGTTTACCAGCCTCACTTGGAAGGGAGCTACCACCCCCTGACTGAAGGCTACGACCCTCAGCACCTCTATGGACCACGTTTCATCAATTTTCACACTGGATCCAAAGCTTCCTTTAGAACACTACTTGCAGGCCACGTTTCATCATATTTTCAGACTGGACCCACTCCACATATTTAAGCTCCATCATACAACCAAACTGAAATAGACAAATCGTAACCCGTAGAATACGTATAGCAAAAAACACAAACAGTAATGCATCGACATTTCATACCCCTTGCTTTAGCAAACCCTAGTTTGTATACGCGCTTTCCTTTCACTGATACCGCGTATATACGCGCTTCTAATCACATCAACCCGCGTATACTTCTGTACATATTACAAAGCTAATTTCACTGCGCATACGCGCTTTCGCTTCAGCTAAGCCGCGTATATATGCGCTTCCTCTGCGTAAAACTAGCGTATGGTTCTTCAGACATTTAGATCAATGAAATTCTTCAGAACAGATACATCACACAAATTTTACCCTTTACTTCAGACAGATGTTCGCCTCATCTCATATCTAATCATTCCATAAACAGATGTGGCAAATACTAATACATTTCAGATCTAGATTCCCTTCTTCATCATTTTCTTCATAGGTGCTTCATGCATTCAGATCTATCATTCAACTGTAACCCTTTCCATTCAGATATACTTCAGAGAGAAGTATTCATTCAAGCTCAGACATCTTGCACCCATGCTCATGATTTGCACAATGAATTTCTTCTCCTTATATAGGTTTACCCTTTTTCAATACCATGAGCCAAAACCACGTTACTTCCGATGGTATTCCTGGACGGGGTCATTTAGGCGAATCATTACCCAATACAATGGGTCAATACCATGGTGGTTACCCCTGGTTTTGCACTTTTTGAGCGCTTTTTCCCATACGCGACTTGGCATGTACTTAACCGCGTGCATACGCGACTTCTCCTAGACAAATCCGCGTATTCCTTGAAACATACACTTTTCATCATGGATCTAGCACATATTGAATTCCTTTCTTCATTACCTTCTATACTCTCTGTAGATACATCAGATTTACATCTTTAAACATGTTCATCAAGACATATTCTATCAAGCACAATTCCATCAGGTGGGTTGCCATTCAAGGAAAACACTCTATCAAGTGGGTACTCAACATCATATTGTCAAAAAACATCATATCACATCAGATTTACATCATTTACCAAGTTCATCAAGTCAAGAATAACTTCATCAGGTGGATTGCCATCAAGGACAACACAAGTCAACAATCTCATGTCTTCATCTTCATTCAGTGGGTTGCCATCAAGGACAACACTCTGCATCATATTGCCAACACCTTTGCAGTTGATCTATTCAGATCAGGGCTACTATTCGCATTGTTGTTCAGATCTGTTCCTCCTTCTTGCGGATCAGCTTCCTGCAAGGGTTGTTCAGGGGTTGTATCTAGCTTTCTTGTGGTATCGTCTGTCGTATTGACTGTGCGATCGCTTGGGATCGAGTTACCGCCCTTTGTGTGACTTCTGGTGGTTGAGGATCTGGTGATTTTCAAACCCTCCATCTGCCTCTTGCCCTTCTCTATTGTGACTTGCTTGAAAGTGGGGGCTCCGGGGGCCCCCGATCTTCCCATCTTCTGAGCCAGCGCAATGCCCCTTTGCCGCAGATCTTGGAGAAGATCTAGACTTCTCGCCAGTATTCTGGCTGGAGACCGAAACCCTCTGCGATCCCTAGCTTCAGATCTGACACAACTTCAGTCCCGCCAATCCCGTCCAATTCCTCCTTGGTCCGATGTGAACTATCATCATTATCATCATCATCAATTATTTATTAAAAATTGAAATCTTCTAAATTATTCTAGGATTCAAAGCCTTAACCTAATTCACATAGGCCTACCGCCCTAACATGATATGATAAGAAAATTTCTTGAAATAAATGTACTATTTCAAATTTTTGTAACAATCAACTCATAATATTTGGTTTCATTTACATCCACACTTAATACTATACATTAGATCATATATTCAACAATTTAAGCATTGAGAAACTTACCAATAAACCATATATCCATAATCCTAATAATAATTTCTATGAATATACTTGTGATTCTATATATAAACTACATATTTATAATGTTAATAATAATTTGTATAGATATACTTGTGATGCTCTATTTCTTATGCAAGGAAGATGTCACAAGGAGAGAAGGGTCGTGGACGAGGACTTCACTCATATTTGATAATTCCTACTTCAAGTATTACCTTAAAAATTAGCTTCCACTCATTGTATCATTGGGGCATTGGATGTGTTTATCTCTAATGGTTGATAACTTGTGCATCATCAGGGAACTCTTGATTGGTGAACAAAAGAGCTTGATATAGCTCCCTGCCAAGGCTCTTTGGCAGGATGTTATATTTCGTAAATATGTCCATGTGTCTCCTAAGGTAGATTAACTAAATTAGTATTAGAGGCTATATTTCATAGCTTCATATTTTGAGATTTTAAAGTCAAAATTATTATTTCAATCATTTTAATTTTGTAGGACGAGAATGCATTCTAAGCTTTAGCGTTTTAATAGTCTACAATTAATATAGAAGGTTAGTATTTAGGGAATATTTTTTTTAACATTAAAATGAAATGAATCAAGTTGGGTTGTAAATTAAATTTATAGGTCAATATAATTTAGAAATCTTTTTTAAAGTGAAGATATTTGATCCCTCTCAGCGCATTTACCAAAATTTCTTTATAAAAATGTTGAAATTTAAACTTTATTTATTTTTATTTTTATTGTTATCTTTTATTATTATGAATAGACATGGAGTTTCTTCACTTTTGTGTGGAAAATCTATAGCTTGATCTTTGTATGCTTTTAATTGATCCTCCTTTAATAATTATCAAGTAATTTCACATAGTTTTTTAGAATATTCTATAGCATATTTATGTTCTTTCTCACTTTTAATTTTATTAATTAATTAAAAGAAAATGTCATATGATGTGTATCATATTCATATGTTTTTATGAGCATGTGATATCCCTAAACCATGGTATTGGTCAATGGTATTTTAACAAACTCTATTTACATACTATAAATATTCATAATTTAGATTATTTTTATTTTTAGCTTTTGCAATGTGAAATGTCTCATGAAATTAGTGTTTTAATACCCATGTAAGTTTACTAAGCATTTTAAATGGCCTCCCTAATTACTCCAATAGGTTGCTCCCTAGTGGAAGTTGGAAAATTAATATTTTTCATAATAACATATTTCAATTTGTATGATTGAGAATGAAAGATGCTAGCATATTTGCATCCTCCTCTCCAAGTTTCAAATAATAACTTTCTTGCATGCCTAAATTATATGTTTAAACCATGTTTAAATTAAAAATTTACAAATCATGATTAAAAATTTACTATACCACTTACAATTAACCACATATAATATTTTTATTTTTAATGTTATCTATTATTACTATGAATGGGCATGGAGTTTTTTCACTTCTGTGTAGAAAATCTATAACTTGAACTTTGTATACTTTTAACTGGGCCTCCATTGATCATTCTAAGTATTCAAAATATAAAAAACAAATGTAATGAGAATAGATTTCTACAGAAACTAAATTTTGATACATCAACAAACAACATAAAATATCAAAGTTGTTAAAAAAATCGTTACCACCTTCCGTGTTAGTTGTATACAAGGCTACCCATACACAAATATTAGGAAAATTGATTTACATTGCTTCCATGTTTGCAGGATTTCCTAGCAATGATAAAAATGAGTTGCATATATAAATTATGCCTCTTGAAGTCAAGAACAATGTTAACATGTAAAGGAAAATGGTATACTGTTTATGTGCCAGAGAAAAAATGGCTTTTGTTATCATTGGGTTCAAAAAATAAAGGGGCTTTGTTATCATTCGGGTTCAAAACATTAGTCTTCGAATTCAAATGAGTGAGGTACACATATTAAACAATCCTCTCTTCATTTTTTTTGTTTCACATTTAAATTTTCAGCTCTTAATTTATTGCTATGTTAGCCAGGCCTCCAATAATAACCCATATGAAATAACAAAAATTCCTGAGAACCTTGATATCCTGCAACATAAGAAGTGAAGTCGAACGTTGAAAAACTGGATATTCGCAACATAGAAAAGGGTTTACGCAATAGTAAACTGGAATATTGAACACACCTGCAATGAGAAGTTGGAAGAGGGTTAGAGTGAATTATTGTTTCCAAAGTTATATAATAGAGATACGCAACGTTTCACAGGAGTAGATACCTGGGAGTAACGTTGAACAACTATAACTTTGTAGACACCTTGCAAGAGAAATTCCAAGTGATTCACTCGTTAAACGAATTAAAAAATAAAAATAAAAAAAATGGCTCACTAGAAATTAATCCTTGATAAATTGAATTCATGATGACTATACTTACCATAGCACTAGACGTGGTTCTGAACTGGTTTTACCTCATATTCCAATTGACATATTACCCTACGTAAAGAAATTCGAGAATGGGTTTAGTCTGTTGATGCGGGATAAATGAAAAATAGAGGGAAAGCATTCAATGCATCTTTCTGTCAATTAAATTGGAAGAAAAACCTTATTTCTCCATGATATATCTGTTTGGAGAGTGGTAGCTTTTCCTTTAAATTATTTCTCCATGATATATCAGTTTGGTGAACTGAAATATTTGCACAGTGAAATGTCAGTAGTATTGTCCAAAGGGAAAATCTCAAAGGTATGGATCTCCATTTAAAAACTATCCATGTTATCCATGTTATGGAAATTCACTATCTTGACATTTAAAATAATAGAAAATTAAAATAATATTACTAATATTTGTTGGCTTCTATGGTATATAAAGGAGATACATATATGTACACCACAAGATATAAACTACAAACCCTTCTATTTTCATGTGTGCATCAACAAAATATTTACTTTAAATTTTATCGAATGGGATAACAAAGAAAAACATAAAAATAAGATTTTGGATGGTGTTTTTGCTTGATCAAAGGCACTTTGGGAGATTATAAAAAAAGCAGATTATAAAAAAAGCAACCAACAAGTCTTAGAAGAGGTGTTTTTAGAGAGCTTTGTTAATTCACACAATTGGGAGACCACTCACTTCATTAGAACATACTTTTTTATCGAATGAATAAATTTTAATCAGACGATCAAATCCCACTCAAATTTCAAAAGAATTTTTCATGTTTTTTTGCATAAAATTTCATTCACACAAATCAAATGCAAGGGCACCTTGCGATTAATTAGAATGTAGGAACAAAGTTGAAAAGTAACAATATTAGTATTCTATTTCTAGTTGTTAGATCAATAGATTCAGAAAAAGCCCAGCGCTACTAACCTCGTAATGACTACACCATCTACACCATCTATATATAGGACTGAGTTCCTCCCATTTCCTAGTGTTGTGCATGTGTGGATTGAGTTCATAATTGAATACTTTATGTACATGGCATGGCAAGGGTGAAAAGTTTTTAACAGTTTCAATGTAGATAAATTTTCTTGTGTACCACAGGTCTTTAGTCATAAGTGTACCTCACTCACGAGTAGTCAAGCCAAAAAGGAACTACAAATGTATGTCAAACTAGTTATGATATGGTGCACTAGAAATATGTGAGGTGGTGTGAAGACCATGGTAGTCCAAGCCAAAAGGGACTATAAAAGTATGTCAAACCGACTCTGAGATGGTGCACTACTAATAAGTATAGTGATATTTTTTTTTCAAAATTGAACCCTTCATAGATTGGGATGACTTGAAGGGAATAAAACTATACAAAATCCAAATTACTTGATAGGAATGAAATACTAAAAAAACCAACTAGTTTATTCCTCGTAGGTCTATGGATTGATATATAGAAAAGCATTTGATATTATATTGAGATTGGAATTAGGTTGAAACATTAAAAGCCCTCTTCTAGTAACAAAACAAAATCCTAACTTCTAGTAACAAAAGAAAATACCATAAGGGAAATTAAACCCTTTTGATAACTAATTCAAACTCAAAAGCATCTTGGTATTTGTCAGTGTAGATGAAAACAATCTCAAATTCCTTTCCTATTTCCTTGAGTTCATTGTATACATTTACAAGCTCTGGAGTGAAATCTTGACAAGAGGGGGTGGGGTGTGTCAGCGGGAACGAGTAGAGAAATACATATCAATTGTCTTTCTGACATGCTCAATTCTCGATACATGTTACAAGAACAAAAAAATCTAATTGATTAGTATCACCCATTACAGTACTAACTTTCAGCTCAGTGTGTCCATTTTTTTGTGTTGTCATGATTCACAAGCCCAAAATAAGACATGAGAGGCATTACATTAAAAAATGAGGCATTCTGTAGCTCCTGTCTAATCTGAATTTATGCAAGAAAAAAATAGAATACAAATATAACCATAAATACAAAGATGCAGTAGAAATAAAATTTCATTTCATTAATATCAAAGAACTGAAACTTGTTTAGAGACTAAATGGAAATAAACTAGCTAGGGCACGGGTAGCTTATCTCTGATAAGAGATGTGGAAACTACAAACCTCTGAACTGTGTTACAATGAGGATCGAGGGTCTATTTATTATTTAGAAACAATGGAAAACCTTAAACATCCAGAAACCTAACCATAGGAGATGGAGCGCCAATACTATGGGACCCGTTTGGGTAAATTGGTACATCAACTTCCCAGGACGTAAATTTGGCATACGATTTCTGTTTGATGCATACAATACCTTGTTAGAAATATATATCCAAGGACTACAATTTTTTATGTGAGAAACATTGAATGGAGCTCCATGAAGCTCTCGATTTTCCCAAAAATCGTCATTTAGGGCCTCAAAATGGCTACGAAAGTTTAAGACCCGAAAAACTGCTAAAAATAGTAAACTGTGCTACAGTTAAGGAAACTAAAAAATTGAAAGAAATAATGGAGGGGCCCTAAGTGGAATATGTGGATGGACACCAATATTGACCTGGATCATTCCCCCCACCCCCCTCCCTTAGGATGTAATGTTCCCCATTGTGTTGCGTTCCTCCATGAGATGTGGAAACTTCTACTGAACTTGATCCCTGGTGAACCACTTGACGTGGTGCAGGAGTTGACCAGCTTTGATAACCCGATACAATTGGATCTTCTGCTGGCAAGTGTTCTTGTTTTGCATGTCCATGATACAATTTTTGTTGGCATGTTCCATGCAGTTTAGGTTTGACTCTATTTGTGTGAGTTGTTCTACAATGTCGAAGGTGTCCAGTAGAGGTGGAAAGTAGGGCTGAAGGTGGTTCACATTGAGGTGGGGTCTAGCGAGGCGCTCCTTCTGCAAATGTAGCCACAGTTTGTCACCCACCTGGAATTTTTGTGGCACCCGATGTTGATCATGTCGTTTCTTGTACTTAGCATTGGCTTTGTCCAATATGTCACGAACCTATTGGAGGATGTGTTGAATGTTCTCAATGGATTTTTTCTCTTTGTAAGCTTTAAATAGGACATGAGCCGAATCGGCCAGAGTAGTCGCAAATGGCATGGATACATCAATGGGACATAGTGGCTAGAATCCAAAGCCCACAAGAAAGGGGATTTGGCCAGTTGAGATATGGAGAGCTCGATTATAAATATGTTGGAAATAGGTAAGGCTCTCATCCCATGTGTGTGGATGCATTGAATTGTACATGGGTGAAAATGTGAAGCTGGGTTACACTTTTTGCCCTTTTTTGAGAAAAAAAATTCATTTTTTTCGGTTCTTCAAATTTCTGCAAACTATAACAATTTTTCTGTGTAGAATTTAATTTTGCAATAAAAATAAAAGTTGTGAGAAATTTTGTTAGCTTTCTATTACTTATTTTTTGAAATTTTTTTATGTAGATTTGATATGTCAACTTAGCATTTCTTTGAGTGTGTGTTTCTTGACAATCAAAAGATTCATAAGAAGTCATGTTATGACACAATGTTGTATTCATTGAAAATTTGTGTTTTTGAAAAAACAAAATGTGTTACAAAAATCTAGACAGAGTCTACTTCGTTTTCATCATATTTACAAAGCCAATGGATGCATATCATAATTACTAGAATTTTTTGAACTGGTCCAATACGAAAAACTGCATATTTTGGATATGTTTCGCGTCGCAAGAAATTTCTTAACATATAAGTTATAAACTAAAAATCTAAAAGCTACCCATTAGAGACGACAGACTAATGTAATGCCCCATAATTTTTTCAATTTTTTTTACAATGCATTTTGGGAGATACAAAATTTTGATTTCACTGAATCACAATGATCCTCAGAAATTGTTTGCACCCATTTTATTAGAAAAATAATTAAAATTAATAAACGTTTATGAAATTCCATAAAATTTATATTTCCTGAAGGTAGATTCAATTCTGAAAATGCTTGCCTTGGTTCCGACAGTTAATTAACAACTTTTCATGGAGTTTAATTAGTGCAAAGTTGCAGAACCGTATTCAGAACCTGGTTTTTGCGTAATTGGTGAAAAGTTAGTGCCGAACTATGCTTTCCGCTGTAGGCTCATTAAATCTAACTTCTTAATAGTTCAACCGAACTTTTAATAAAAAGTTCGGCCGAACAATTGTATAACTTTCCGTCGGCCGGAAAGTTTTGCGGAGCCCCTACTAAAGCACATTTCACGGCAATATAAATTGCCACGAAATGATTCACAATTTTCGCACATTTCGCACATTTCATCTCATTTTATAAAGATATTGGTTTGGGTTCAAAAACTTATCTTCAAATTTTGGGTTTAAAAGCATTTCTTGGAAGCAAATTCATTTTACAAGGAATTTTTTTGGAAGACATTTCTTGGAGGCGCCCTAATTTTGGCAAAAATTGTTTTGAACTTAAAAAAATTTCTTGGACGTACATTCAAAAGACATTTCTTGGAGGTATGTACATGTTTTGAATTGAAGTAAATCTTTTGAGCTTTGTTTCATTTTTATAAGACATTTTTCTCTCGAATTTTTTAAAGTGTTTTGGATTGGAGTATGTATTTTTTGTAAAAAATTTACACTGAATTTTTTTAAATTAAATATTTTGTGATATTTTTTGTAATTGAGTTACTGTCTAATTTTTTGAAGGAAATTTTTTGAACTTCATACCCTATTATCATGCAAAATCGAAGAACTTGTGCGAGAAAATATGATCGAAAAAGAGACCCTGAGGAACGTAGAGAAGAGACAAGACAATCTCGCAAAAGAAAGTTAGAAGCCCTCTCAAATATTGAAGAGGAAAATCAACCTCAAGTAGAAATTGAAGCAGGTATGTAAATGTAAATATTATGATCTATTGATATATTTAAAATTTTCCTTATGTAAAATGTGAAGCTTAATTTTTATTTGATGAACTAATTTAAAAAATATTTTGTTTAATGTAAACAGACAGAGATATTCCTCAAAATATTGAAGAAGAAAATCAACCTCAAGCAGAAATTGAAGCAGGTATGTAAATGTTAATATTATGATCTATTGATATATTTAAAATTTTTCTAATGTAAAATGTGAAGCTTAATTTTTATTTGATGAACTAGTTTGAAAAATATTTTGTTTAATGTAAACAGACAGAGATATTCCTCAAAATATTGAAGAAGAAAATCAACCTCAAGCAGAAACTGAAGCAGGTATGTAAATGTAAATATTATGATCTATTGATATATTTAAAATTTTCCTAATATAAAATGTGAAGCTTAATTTTTTATTTGATGAACTAGTTTGAAAAATATTTTGTTTAATGTAAATAGACAGAGATATTCCTCAAAATATTGAAGAAGAAAATCAACCTCAAGCAGAAATTGAAGCAGGTATGTAAATGTAAATATTATGATCTATTGATATATTTAAAAGTTTCTTAATGTAAAATGTGAAGCTTAATTTTTATTTGATGAACTAATTTGAAAAATATTTGAAATTTTAGATATATTTATTAATTAAGTTATTTATTGAATATGTACTATTTTTTCAAATATGTACAGATGAAATCACTATCGATAATGAGATGTTAGAAAATGTTGACACTCACACATATGGAGATAAAAAACCTGACCATGCTATACGATATCGTGTTAACTGCATTTTTGAAAAGTATTTCTTAAATGAGCGGGTGACAGTTCAGGCTCAAATGTTGAAAGGTCTCCTATCATTAAGGAAATTAAAAGAAGCTACGACACTATTGGGTATTCGAAAATCAGCCAAAGATAAAAAAAAATGAAGGAAGAAGCGATAAAAAATATGAATAGTGCTATAAAGTCAATTAAGAGATCTAGAGAGAAAGATGTTTCAATTGTATGTAGAGGAATACTGATGGCAATGGTTTCCTTAAGTACTCAAGAGAATCGTTTGGTAACATCTATGGCACAAGCACTGGGAACCTCGTGAAAAAATTTGCACAAACATCGGAAATTTCGGTTGCAAATAGATGTAAATGATGAACTCGCTTGTTGGAGAGCTATTTGTAGGCAACCATACAAAGATAGACTTGGAGAAAATGTTAAAAAAATAATATATGAATATTGGAAGAACAATTCGCATGTTTCACCAACTAAAAGGCATGTGATGCGAAGAAGAATAGCATGAAATCAATACAAAGAACATGAAAAACATCTCTTGAAAACCACTCAGATAGAGTTATTCAAAAAGTTCAAAGAAGAGAATCGTCAAATTCATGTTTCACTCAGTGCTTTTGTTCAACAAAAACCGTGGTATGTAAAACCTATCACCGTACGCGACACTTGTTGTTGCCGTTATCATGTGGAATTTGAGTTATATTATGAAACATTCCTTGATTTTGATAGAACATTATGGAAGGATTCACCTCCTCCTTCCACTATCCATGATTTCATATCTCAAATTCTATGTGAAAGACAAAGCGATGAACTATTTTACAAAAAGAAATGTGTTGGTGGTAAAAAATGCGATGATTGTGGACATTTGACTAAATTTCAAAACAAATATTGTATTGATATAAATGATCAATCATTGTCCAACATGAAAGTGAAATGGAAGAGATATGAATATATCGATACATTGATTCAAGGTGCAAATAGTGTTAAAAGAATTGAATTACTAGAAGACGAAATTTTTCTGATAGACTTTTTGAGAAAGTTTGAGGCAGAAATTTACAAATATACCAAGCATTCCCATAGAGCTCGATGGCAAGACTTGCAATTCAAAAAATCTCGTAAATTTTTTCCACCAGGGACCATTTTGTCAGTGATTGATTTTGCAGAAAATTACACATTTGTTCCACAAAAAGAAATTCAGAGTGAATACTATCATTCTGACCAAGTCTCCATGCTCGTCCATATTCTATATAGACATGCTGAAAAAAATGTCGATCATATAGAAAGCACGAGTGAAAATAGACATATCATTAAAGAATATCACTTTTGTATGAGTGACGATCATACACATGATACATGTTTTGTATAACATTGTTTTGGAAAAATTTATGATTCATTGAAAAATCGTGGAATAACATTCAATGAACATTGGATATAGTCAGATAGATGCATAGGTCAATTCAAATCTGCATGATCATTCTTTTGGTTGTTTTGTCTTCATAAGAAAACCTGCATTAAACATTGTTGGAATTTCTTTGAAACTGGCCATGGAAAAGGAGAACATGACGGTGCAGGAGCATGCATAAAACGAGTACTTCGAAGATATCAAATGAACCACTCTGCAAGCCGACTTGTGAACGTTGAAGAAGTTGTTCAATGGTGCATCGCTACTCTAAGCCATGAGAGAAACCCATCAAGAGAAGTTCGAAGGTACATTCAATTTAATTTATATTGGAAATCTAATTTTAAATAGTGTACATTTATCATGCAATGATTATCTTTGATTGTATTTTTATATCATATTTACAAATTCTTCTTCTAATTTTCCATATAAAGGTTTTTCTGGCATATTGGAATCGAAGACGTAGATAGATCAATTGGAAATGATGTTGAAACAATAAAAGGCACTCGAAAATTTCATTTAATTCAAACAAAGTCGTCCAGAAATGTGTTTGCATTGGATAAAAGAAAATATTCTTGTTTTTGTGATGTTTGCATAGACAACACAAAATCCAATGACGTTTGTGAAAACAAAATGTATGCGAACGATTGGAAACATACATAGCTAAATATGAAGGGAAAAATGTCTGTTGCAATGTTTGAAGAAATGCAATCTGAGGAAACTACAATATCATCCGATGGTGATCAAGTTTCTGATCTTGTTAGAGAAGGTAACATTTGAATTACTTTCTAATGATTTAAAGATCTAGAAATAAATTTAAATATGCATAATTTTGTTAAATTCATTTTATTGTGCAGGAGATGTTTTTGCTGTAATTGCACCTATTGACAATGATGAAAATGTGAAGTATTATTTGATGCATTTCACTGAACGAAAAATGAAATTATTACAAAACTATGATGATCACGAATTTCAGTATGACAGAGGGTCTATTATACTGAAAGGTTATTTTTTCAAACAAACTCATCAAAGTGGAGACTTTTTTTACTTTGAAGACTATGAAACTGATTCCATAAGTTGTCAATATAGTCACTTGGTATGTGCAGCGCGAATAAAGTTGATAGAATTTCAATGAAAGAAAAGATCAAAAATTAAGAGATGGAAAATGTCAAAATCCGATCATGAACGGATTATTGAGGATGGAATTCCATTAGAATTTTTTTGAGTGAATTGTCCAACAATTTATTATCTTTGGATTAAATATGTTTTATAACTTCCAGTACTCAACTAAAAATTGATCTCCTTATGTTATTTGTTCAAGTGTTTGCACATGTACAAATTGTTTGGGTACAAGCACGTGCTCTAGTATCACCTGAAAGTAGTTTTACATACATACATGTGCATTGATGAAAAATGTTATATATATATATATATGTTATAGAATTAAATTAATTATTCTAGTTTTATTATGTGTATTGATGAAAAACTATGTACGTACTCAATATATATGTTCTAGAATGCAATTAACTAGAACTAGTTTTTCCATGTGCATTAATGAAAACTAGCTGGATTTTCTGGTAAAAAGTATGGACACAATGTAAATAAATCATCTGCAGCATAGTTTTGTACGAAAATTCCTTTCAGACAAGAGACTCGAAGCACTTCTCCGACCTTTGGTGGGATTTGACCCACATCTCTAATCCTGATTGAAAATCTCGTACAAAATCTGTTTGTCCAATGGTCGGATATGTTCAATGTGCATTGATGAAAAATGTTACTTGTCTTGGATAGATATGTTCTAGAATGCACAATTAATTGTTCCAAGTAGTTTTTCTATGTGCATTGATTGAAACCGTTCACAACTTTCAAAGCATCTTGCATAGCCATCATTGATCAGATTTTCAGTTTAATCCCATTTTTCTGTTTAATCCCACAAGTTTAGATGAGGTTTGGGTTCAAGAAACGTTTCTTGAAGAAAGAGGGAAAAACATTTGACAAGAGGGTGGAGAGAAGCCGTTCACAAGTGGATACCAAAGCATACCGAAATTGATACACTCTTTGATAGTGGTTCACAAGAAAATTTTATTTATGAAGACTTCATCAAGAAGTTAAATTTAAAGGTCATTCCTCATCCTAGATCTTATCCTTTTGGTTGGGTATGCAAGAATGAAAACTTTAAAGTGACAAGGAAATGCATACTAATTAGACTTTCAATCACAAAAAACTTTATTGATGAAGTTGAACTTGATGTAGTTAAATTTGATATTTCCAGAATTGTTTGGGAAGCCCTGATTTCTATGATAGGATATTTTTTTTTCATATCACTTGTTCAAATATGGTATTGAGTACATTGTTAGAGCATATCGACAGAAGCTAAATATTTTACTTGTAAATTCCAAACAAACGAAGAGAGTCATTAAATATAGCAAGAATTTTATGCTTTTAATGGTAAAACAAAATAATAATGTTGAGAATGAAGCTTTTCAAGCTTGTGACTCAAGATTGAAATCTGATTTGCTTGAGGTTGTTAACCAATATGATCAGATGTTTCAGGAGCCAAAAGTATTCGCTCCCAAGAGGGGAATCCAACATGAAATACAATTTCATCAAAGTTGTCTCATTCCTAACATTGGCATGTACAAGATGTCAGTGATGGAAAGTGAAAAAATTAAAAATAAAATTCAAGATTTGTTGGAGAAAGGGATCACTAGACCAAGTAATTTGCCATGCGGGTAACCTATTGTTTTGGTGCGAAAGAAGGATGGAACATGGTGCATGTGTGTGGACTTCCATGCATTGAAATAAATTACGGTAAATAACCATTACCCAATTCCTAGAATTGATGATTTACTTTATCAATTGAAAGATGCAAAATATTTTACTAAGTTGGTCTTAAGGAGTGGTTATCATCAAATTAGAATTGTTGAAGGTGACATATGGAAGACAACATTCAAAAGAAAAGAAGGTTTGTTTGAATGGCTAGTTATGAATTTTGGTCTTTGCAATGCTCTGACTCCCTTGTTGCTCCTTAGGGAAATTCAGGGCAATTTTTTAGGACATTTCCAAAATTTGGGGAATTTGTAGAGTGACTAGCAAAAAATCTATGGTAACTCATAAATTATTTAGTTTTTTACTAATTTGGGAGAAAAAAGAGGCTAAACATGCATTTTTTATAGTTCTGAAGCTAACGAAACAAGTTTTGAAGCCATTGGAGCACTGTAAACTAATATAACCACCATTTTTTAGCATAATGATATAGCGCCAAGCCATGGCAAGCTGGACAAAGGAGACGCAGCCCAGGAGGGGTGAAATCCTTCATGACTTTCTGTGTTGTGGTTATTTTTATGGTGTATTTGTCTCCTATTTTATGTTGTTTAAGAGTTTAAATTCATGCTTTATGTGTATAAAATTTAACATTAAATCTCACAAAAACTCAATTTTAACACTTGCAATTTACACATCCTCAAGCACATTTACATTAAGATCTGATATAGATCAAGCGACCAAGCCTAATTGATACTTTCCCATATAGGGTTATATAAAACCTATCATAAGTGGCTATGGCTATGCACTTTTTTACTAAAAATGTAGATTGAAACCGTTCAAAACTTGAGTTTAAAAAACTTTAAATTATATATAGATCGTTACTTCACATGCCATGCCAATTATAGTTCAACTAGATCCAATAGAAACATTTAACATTATATACCACATGTGCAAATGTAGATTGAAACCATCCAAAAATTTAAGTTTTAAAAACCTTTTGATTATATATTGTGCAACATAAAAACATTAAACATTTAAAGTTCATTAAATATCACATGCAAAATGTAGATTGAAACCATCCAAAACTTGAGTTTTAAAAACTTCACATGCCATGCCAATTATAATTCAACTATCCAACAAAAACATTTAACATTAAATATCACTTGCCAAATGTAGTTCAGATGACAACATTACTTCACATTCACATGCCAAAAGTACTTAAACCATCCAAAAATTAAATAAAACAAATTATATATAATAACAATGTAATAAAATATGTCCAAAAATTGTAAATCGCACAAGTATCAAACTGTATCAAGTTTAACAAATTTTAAAACCATCTAAATTTTGAAATCAAATCTACTGTAAATCATGTCCATCAAATGAAGACGAATCTAGCGTCTTCCCTACTAGGGTCTCAGTCCACGCCCTATCCTGTGAATGGGAAACCTACATACACAATGCACATGTACTTGAACATTAAAATTTGATGTTTTAAAAATGAATGAGAATATATATATCTAGAACTTCATGTAAAAAACAAAATATAACAAAAAAATCATACAATACCTCATAAGGTTCCCTCTCCATTTGATGAACAGGTTCTCCCATAGGAACATCTACAGTGGTAAAATATACAATATACATGTACAGTTAAATATAAATATAAATATAAATAAATAAATAAATAAATATATATATATAAATAAATAAATATATATATATATATATATATATATATATATATATATTAAAAAATTTCAAATGAAAATGCACGTGTACATATATAAACTTATTTTCAATTTAATATTAAAAAAAGGAACTAAAGACAACTTGTTCAAATGCTGTGGATGTTCCTATCTCCGTCGCTAAAGTCCGCGGATTAAAGAAATCTTCTATAGGAACCTAAATTCAAAAAATTTTAAATAACTCAAAATATAGATCTCTATATATATATCTCAATTTTTAATGGAACTTTTTAAGGTAGAATATATATATATATATATATATATATTTTAAACATAAATTTTAAACTTTTGAAAAATTGTCCATACTTGTGGCTCATCTCCCAAGGAAGTAGAAGGTACATCTCCTAAGGAAGAAGAAGGTACTACCGTCCCAAAAACATTAGACGGAATCGGTACATGTTAAAACATTTTATCAAATTATATATATACATACATGTACACGTGTGGCAACAATTATTTATTTTAGAGTCACTTAAAAGACACTAACATTTTCCAACATATCATGATGGTCAGACCCATCTGCATCGTTTGAACCGGAGGTCCCGAACGTGATATTAACATTTTTGTCACGCATCATGCATGAGAACTGCAAATGGTGTTTTAACATATAATCATACATTTTTTTTTAGATTAATGTACATATACAAATAAATGTATACATGTACATACACATGTATTTATTACAAATTGTACATATGTATATGTAAAAATAATTTCAAAGCCTAAGGTCACTAACACATAGCGTTCCGGTGCCCTCTTCACCATGAAAAATTAGCTCTTGCAAACCATTGCGACAATTTATTGCATATGTTCAGAGATCTTCAACATTCATGTTGTAAATCTCTTCATCTGTAAAATAAACAAAATTGGCACGTGCATTTTCACGTGCTTTTGTCGATTTGAACAAAGATCGACTCCACTCAATCCGCTATGAACATTGTCGATCATAACATCCCTTGCTTCTCGACTTATTTGAGAAGTCGCATCCATCTCTGATCGCAGAGTGTCGACTCGAAATGATCGACTCACCAATGGCGGCTCAAGGTGAGGCAACTCCACATCTCCCTTAGCACCCTTACGGTCATATAATCGACCTTTCCCCGGGCCAAAAAATTCTGAAGGAAGGTCATTGTAGTTGGGTTTCATACCCAAAACAATTTTGCATAAAACATTTTTTCAAAATAAATAGGAACCTCATCACTCCATAGAAGCCTTCCAAAGGCCGCAAGATGCCGATCATACAAATAACGAGCTATGTCTGGGTGCTTGAAATACTGCACCTTCAACATTTTTCTTTTTGGCCCTTCCTTATAATTAAACATTGACTTGGCCACTTCTCTTGTAAATTTTTGTTTAATTTCCTCCCATTTATCGGGACCCATCACTGTTTCTTTTCTCTTTCTCATCAGTTATACAAATGAATCAGTCATTGGCCCAAGATTTCTGTACACATTTACCATTTCACCCAATGAATGTGTAACTATTTCAAGGCTTTGTCGACTCTCAGCAGGTAGAGACAAAGCCACGAGATCTCTTTGCAATTTTGCATGAAGGCTTTCACACCTTTGTAAGGTGCATTCCGCCATGTTGGTTTCCCATGGTATATCAGTAATCTCGGCCGGATAAGTTGTGTTGGGTTGACAGCCTTCTTCTTGAATGTAGCGAGCAGCACTACATCTGTTTTGACCACTAGCTCGAATATTTTCGGCCTCTGCATCAATATATATAAAATTTCGTATATTAGAAAAAACACATGTAAAAAAATTTGTACAAATTTAATGAAGAAATATTGAAATTGATGGCAACCTTGATGTTGTTGGTTAACATCTTCTCCAACATGACCCTGCTGAGAACCAGACCCAGAATGACGCTGCTGAGAACCAGACCCACAGTGACCCTGTTGAGAACCAGTAGCCGTTGATTGGCCTTTGGGGGAATAAATATCACCCCCTTCCCGCAACCTGCTACCACTCATACCTCGACCGGTCGAACCTTGGCCACGCTCCATGGATGGAGTAGAAACCCTTCTCCTCTTACCTCCTAAAAATTAAAATATGAAACTTCTTAACAACTAATTTAACTCACAAAGTTAATAAAAAATCAATTCCATATGTACACACATGTATGGAGATTTAAGATTATATTTAAATACCGTGAACATCCCCCGATCCCTGAACCTCCATATGGGATTCGACTGATCTTCGTTGTTCTTTCTCCATGATATATATCTATTGGTCGACATTTACACAAAAAAGATTTCAAAAAATCAATTTGTAATTTAGTGTACACAAATTATGTTGAACACAACTTTCAAATCAATAATTGATCATGTGTGAAACTAAATTTAATCAAATTTTTTTTTTATAAAAATGATAAGTTCACCAAATTGCGCTTTACATGGTGGGAGCACACTTGGTATAAAATTTACCACTTATGCACTTTAGTTTGTGGGAGAAATGACACATGTACATAGTTTACCTTAAAGTTGTTGTGTTTTATGGATATTAAAATGAAGAACTTCTATTTAGATCCATTCTAGAGATTGACTGTAGGGGCATTTACTAGATATGTCACCTTTCATAAAAGATGAGATCCAGAGGCTACCTGGCCCTTTACAGACTCTGCCTATAGAACTTGTAGAAGTAAACACTAGATGCATTAACAATATCAAAGAACGTTTTCATGCTCAGACATGGGAATGTGTCTCTTTCCCTACGCAAAAAAATAGTTCAAGGTAGTTAATCTTCATAGACACGTCATCAAGCAGGTCAATGTGATCATCCCCAACTTACTTTTCATGAAATTAGGCTTGGAATCCTCTACAACTTGGTGGATGGAGTTGAATGGGAACTAGGTCAAGGCCTTTACAAAATACATGCTAGTGAATAACACTTACTAGGTTATGCCAACAAATAAAGTGGGAGAAATTTTTTCTCCTCGAGGTTGTCCAATTGGGTGTGTAATACCAACTTCACCCATTTCCTCATAGGTTTCTCTCTTAGGTTACAAATGTCTTCCACCTTATTCTAGTTATATATTTTTCAATTTCGTGTGGATTCCTTGAATATTTTCTCCTACCATCTCCCTCTCTCACTCCCCAAATTATTGTCATCAAACATGCCCCATTGAGGATCTGGAGCAATGTTTGCACCATACTTAGAGAACTGTCATTGCTACTAATTGAAATTGGAGTCATGTATACTAGATTGCTTTCTTAAGTGGCTCTTACTTGGACAATATCCTGAGATGAGTTTGACATGATGGTCATCTAAAGTTGGAAGCTACTTGGTGTAATTTTCATTAAATATTAAAAAAAAACAGAGCAAAAATGTCATTTTCGATCATTTTTTATTAGCTTCTGCATACAGCAGATGTTATCACAATTGCAACACAATCATGTTCCATGACCATGAATTATGAATGATGAAATTTAATTCAATGTCTCTTAGAGTTTCAAGGTGGAATTGATAGAACTATTTGATTTCTTTACCATAAATGAATATCTCCTTTCATCTATACCTTTCTCTACCATCTTATTTCCAAGTGAAATGGGAATTTTCACATTTTGAATGTCATTAACATGTAATTTGGTAGCCTGCTAGCTAGACCTATCACAAGTAAGGTTGTCATACCAAACTATTGCTCTTGCTCAACTCAGTGACCATGACTCTCTTCTCACACGGCTTACCATATAAGATCTTCAATTGTACATGTCACGCAAAGTTGGGGGTTCTAGGTCTATATCTATTAGGTGAAGTTACATATTTTATGTCATTGTGGTCCTTAAATTTGGATGTGTTCCACCTGAAAATAGTAGGCACTAAATATGGATGAAAAGGATTTGTTTTAACTTTGATAGAATTTCCTCCTGGAATTACTGAATTTCTCAACAACATCATGCTAGCTTTGCTTGGAGAAGAAGGTTTTGGAGAAATTGAATTCTTTCAACTTATTTTTGGCATTGAAGTTTGAGATAGTAGTTTTTATGACTCCATTGATGACCTTGTTGAGGAATTTGATGCACACAATATTGACTTTGAAGATGGTTTAGAAGATGTTGAAGAAGTTGTAGATTTTGGTGTTGTCACTGAATGTTTCTTTGTTGTTGGACTTGATCAAGATGTGTAATTTAACTTTACGAGCAGATTGAAGGCCTTGAAGAGGTTTTAGATTTTGTTGTTCTCACTGAAGGTTTTTTCTAGTTTTGTTTCTTAAACCATTATTTCCATAGGACATTTTTGGTGAATAGATTCTTTACCTTGATGAGAGGATATGATACCTTGAAGAGGCTACATCTTTTTGTGGCGTCACTAATTGTTTCTCTATTATCATGTTTGTTAAACATCTCACTTAGGGCGAGGCAACTCCACATATATTGTACAGTTTATGGGACAGAAAACAATATGTAGAAATATTCACTTGTTTTTAATAATTGGATAGAAGAATGACTTAAAATGACCTTGTATCTTCTCATTTTAGAGCTCAAATTTTTAGGAAGGATTTAAGTATCCACCTTTCAAGAATCACTAGAAGAGTTTGATAAAGAATATAGGAAGACAAAAAACTAACCAGTGGTGTACTAAATGGATTTCTTGGGAGGTAGATTGGCATATGGACTTTTGGTAGCTAGAACTTTTCCAAATAAGTGAATGTATTTGAAAACCAAACCTATAGTTTATTTTGGTTTAGACAAGGTCTAGAATTTGAAAAGTGAATTCCCTCTTTCTTCCTCTTACATGTCCAATGATCGGAATCTGGATTGAGGGAAAAAAAATTCCTAAATAAAATTTTTTCATTTTATTTGTACACATCAGTTTTTAAAAGCTAATTAACTCATAAATTTCTCACAAAATACACTTAAAGCTTGACACAAACCCCTTCCCAATTGGCTAACTTTAGACGATCCTAAACACATTTTTATTTAACTAATGAGGGAGATAGCCCAATAAAACTAGTTTGTCCATATTCAAATCAAGTTGGTATCAAAGTACAATTTAGCTCATTTTAGTCAAGGTTAGTTAGAAGAATTAGCTATTGGTTTCTATTTTCAATTTCCTCTCAAAATGAATGTGTACGTGCTTTTGAGAGACACACTAGAGATATAAGGTCCAATTTTTTGATGAAAATGTGCTATGAAAGTAAAGGGTTAAAGGCAAACATGTACATGACATAGTTGAGTACAAGGCATAGTTGAGCCAAAATGTTGTTGAGGAAGGGCCTAATTATTTGGGTCTTGGTTATGGAATACATGATGGAGAATGCTCCAAAGCCAAGGAGGCACATGAAGTTGTTCCAAGAAGGAATTTTATTTCGTGTTCATTACCTCAAGCTTGTGAAGTTTGTGTTCATGATGAATGGAAAATTTTGACACCCACTTTGCAAGAAGATGTTAATAAACATGCAGCTAATGAGAATGTAAAATAAGAGGATGTTGAAAGCTCTATATAGTCATTGAATTCATTGCTAGTATTCAGAGGAGAGCCACTACCTCATCAAATTCACCTCCTCAAGAAGGCGACAATGGTGAATTTTCAAGGTATAAATTTGCCTTTAATCAAATTGCTTTTAATTATGATAAACATGGTAAATATTCACATAAGATATATAAAAGAACTTGCACATGTTCCTTTTGTGGTTTGAATAATCATAATGTTTATAGATGTTGGAAGAAGATATCCATGCACATTGAAACTTTCTAAATAAATGAGGCAAAAAGTCAAAGGCCCATTGGACAAGGAAAATGATGTTGAAAATAAGATTCAATTGTTTATTACTCATTGCCATCAGAAAGGTTACCTTGTGGACAAGTGTTGGACTTTGTATCCAACAAGTCATCCACAACATTTGAAGAAGGTGGAAAGAGATAACGACACGAATGGAAAAGAGGATTCCATAATCGATGAGGGTCAAGATGATTCACATGATGAAGTGCAGCTAAAAGAAGCGCCATTGAAATGGTTTGCTAACAGATGGTTAGATTTCTTATCCAATATAGGCCTTGCATGTATTTTGATGTTTCATGAATTTATTTGCAAATTCAAAGTATGGTGCATGTTGCATGAAGCAAGATTTTGAAAGTAGAGCTATGTTGACACACTTAAATGAAACAAATATGGAAATTTGTACATGAGCTCTATTATTTGACTTGAGAGTCAGTTGTTTGAAGAGGCATGTTTTGTACACCAATATGTAAGAGTAAATGGAGATATTCATATGATGTGAATTTTTTTTTCTTGGAAGGAGAAAAATGATATGTCAGTGAACTATGTTTCTTGCATGATGTGTTTTCAGTTTGATGGTTTTGTTTGTGACAAGACGTCACAAGATTTTGGGAAGGTCCACTCTTGAGCGACAGCCTCATGATTACAACCTAATCATGAGAATAAAATGGGAGAGCATCCTTATTTTGAAAACAAATAGGATTCTAAGCTACCTAGGACTCAAACCATTATTTTTAAATTTCAAATATCATGGTGTGTTGTTTCAATGTCTGAATCCACAACCCTAACATAAATTGTTTTATTCTTTTTTTGCAATATTTAGTTGGTTATATTAAAAGTAAGTTGAATTTAAAATTCTTGGCTTAGTGGCATGAACCAAACATATTGTACATATTAAATGAGGAATTTCGCTCTCCCAATCATTTCTAAATCACCCATATCACCAAGAAAACATGTTTTAAAAGAACATACTTTGGTATAGGAAAGACCTTAGGTTTCAAATATTATAAGAAGGTTTTTGATATGGTTGAGATAATGTGGAAAATAGAATCCATAAACAAATTATTTTTCAAAACGTATTACTATCATGTTGACCAGGTCATGGTATGAGAGAATAACATTTTAGCCCCATTACTCATGCATGGCAAGCTAGCTACATGTGGAATTTTAACAAGACTCTAAAAGGTCTAAAATCACAAACCTCATTAATGGTTGATGGAGTCAAATCTTACACCTAGTTGGCTATCACGCTATGTTAAATATTTGGCCACTAGGAGGAATAAGAGTTCCATTTTGCGTTATCGTATTTTGTTCCATAGTTGAAAATACAACTAGGAGTGTGACGTTAGAGAGAAAAATGTAAGAAGTTAAGTTTTTATAGCAACCTTACACGCTAAAAGTCTTAGCTAACTCTAGAGAGATTACCTCTTTCTTTGTACTCACATATTTTCGATACCAGAAAAGAGAGTAGAGCATGTTTACATTTTAGTGTTGTTTTTCTCCCATGAGGATTTCCTAGGGAAAAAGGAGTCTAGAGCATCATTACTTTTTAGGGTTTCTTGTCTCCCATAAGGATTCATAGGAAAATAATTGTGTTGATTGTATAGAGATATGTATGTGTGTGTTTCATTATGTTCTCTATTTCTTATGTTGTGTTTCATTATGTTTTATATTTCTTACATTTCGGCCCTCCTATTTTTCTTTCCAATCAAGGTTTATAAAATAACATGAGAAGCAACATGAGACTTGGAACAATCATTTTTATTATCTGTATGGAAGGCAAGAAGGATTATAGATCCCCTTAAGCTTAAGCTTATGTAGTTTGTCAATTTTTATCATATATTTTTTGGTAAGGGTAAATGTTTTTTTATCTATAGTACAAGTCATGAGTTCCCCAATTTTACCTTATGTAAAGCATGATTCTAGGATTACTACAATTTGTACTTGGTTTTTTATTGTGATGATGCCCTGTCTCAATCACTTTCCCATCTCTTGATGGGTAGTTAAATCTTTATAACAATACTTAAGTAATATTTATCTAAATTTGTATTATGTGAAATTATGTAAAAAATGGTATAATATTTTTCATAAAATTGGGTTGAGTTTATCATATATTTCAGTGAAAGTTGATTAAATATGTTTTCTTTAAAAGGATCTAACAATTTTATTAAGGTATGAATTTGCAATTTTGTGTGGCTCTCTATCAACCTTCACTTCCTCATTTCTAGAAAAAATCTACTTGCTCATTCGTATACCCACTTTCTATTCAAATGCACGAGTTTTGAACTCTCGGTAACTATGTTTTTCCACGCAGGAAAATTATATGTCACATTTTATACTAACTCTAATATGTCATTACTAATATGTCATGCTTCTTTAATTTATATTTTATAGATGACCAGAGCATCCCTTTTTAATCTATCCCTTTTGACTTCAGATATGTGGGCAATACTCATCCGCATATTTTTCTATCATAAAGAAGTGAGTAAAATTGTATTCCATTTGTGTCAATGTTAAGGTTAAGCACATGAATTAAAGTTTTATATTTAAAATACATTGCCATGGTGTACATTTATATCTAAAGAGTCCAAAACCTCATTCAAGACCATATGTTTTGTTGATGTAGTTTGATTGGTTATATTGCATTACTTTTGTAGTTGTTGCTGTGGGCCTCACCATCTAGTTATTTTAGGTAAAAGATTATTTACATGGAATTTTGAAGTATCCTAGAATGTTTATTATTTATCACTAATAGCCTTGGTGATTTAGTTGTTTGTTTTGATGATGCTTGGTTACCCATATTTAATAGTTGTTCTTGTTTAATTCATTGTTAAGGCTTTTTATTGGCCTGTCAGGATGTATTTTTCTCAAATCCATAATGGCTAAAAGAATGAAATTTATCTATGAAAAAGAGAGGTCATATGGAAAAAAAATTGTTTGCAAGTGTTCTTTTGAACCCATAGAACTTGCAACCCCAATATGGATACAATACTAAGTAATACATAGCCTCCTCATCTAACTTAGCCAGGGATTTGCAATACTATATTTGAGTTGGCTAGCTCCATTTCAAGATATTATAAATTTAGATTATTATTTCTATAAATTTTGATTATGGTAGTAAAATGTTACAAAAAACCGGAAACTACAAATAATATTATTCTAGATATATGTAAAAAGGACATGGTAGAGAAAATCAAACAATATTAAACTTTTCATAAATAGTTTAGATAAAAATACATTTTCTAATTTTGATTGTAAATTCGAAGGCTTAAAGCAATAATTTTTCTAATATTTTTTTTTTAATTAATAAATAAAAAAGAAGCATTTTCAATCAAAATCACATCCAACATATAATAAAAATAATAAAAACAATTTAAAAATTTCATACACTATGACATTACTATGGCAAAGAACATAAAAATATACTAGTAAAAAATCCTTTTCTATAATAATGGAGACCTTCAAATATACAAGAAAAAAAATCTTTCAGCCTCCTTGTATCCCAGAGAAAGAGTTGCTCAAACAATCATATTTTAAACAATTAAAACTTGGAGAAAATCATCTGTTTTTGAATTTGAATTATATAAAAAATTAGTCAAATATAAGACAAGAGTTACTCATACTATAAAATTTTAAATAATATTAACTTTAAAAAATATATATTTGGAAATGAACCAAATAAAAAATATTTATAAATTTCATTTACAATAACTTAAATCCATATTAACACCTCTTGATCAATCTGAAATCAAATTAAATCTATATTAATTAATTTAATAGATTAAATTCCTATTTGTGGTGTGCCAAATAGAAATATTCAAAGTGAAAGTTACAACTTACAAATATTACTCAAATATATCACAAAAGGAAATAGAATAACAAACATAATGGACAATATGAACCAAACTATTATACCTTTATTGATATGGATGGATTCTTAATTACAAACATTTGCGTAAAATATGATGAAGCTTTGGGGGAACTTTAATGAAACACTTTGTGGACAATATCAAAAGAGTTAAGAAATTGGTTGCTAACTAGTCTAAAAAGAAGGCAACAGAAGATAAAAAGGATCTTTTAGAAGTAGAAGAGGTAATTTCTAGGCTTTTTGACAATAATGTAAATGCAATTTTTACTGAAAAAGACTTGGAGTCTTTGAAAATTTTGGAGGGGAGAAAGCAAGCACTATTAGAAAAGGAAACAGTTTAATGAAGACTTCAAAGCAGAGCCATCTAGTTCGCTGAAGGTGATAACAACACTAATTTTTCTAGAAACATGTAAATCATAAAACCTGCAACTAAGCTGTAGATTTGGAAAAATATTACAGCCATGAAAAAAGACTTTTATAATTTGATTAAGGAGAGGCAGATGTCCAAGTTGTCATGGAGACAATTCAAATCCCTCCGTGGTGTCAAGAAAATGGTATAGAAGAGGGTGATGAGCATGCTGAAGCTGAGAGTTATGTGGAGAAGCTAGAGGCAAGCGTCATATAGATAGAAAAAAAGAATAGAAAAGAAGATGATCCAATCTTGCAAAGTAAGCTACCTACTTGCACACTCTTTTTGCAAATTTTGCAAAAGAGTCCAATGGCTCAACAAGTGCTCCAAATAACATGGGAGAAGATGGGCTATCCATTATAAAAGTCTTTTCATTCATCAATGTGCAAAAGTGGAGCAACAATAAATGGCTGATATCAAAAATCTGTAAATAAGGGATGAATTTTACATTCAATCAATGTACATACAGCATACAAATTATAAATGTACATACAGAATGAGACACAAATTGTAAAACAGGAAGCACTGTAACGATGAGTATGAGACACAAACACCAAATTGCAACTTGCAAGAACTCTATATATAGATTCCCAGAATTTATGAATTATAGACTCCCTGAATAAGTTTTGTTCGAGAAATTATGACAGTGAGTATGCTAAAGGCTATTACCAACAGGACATGGAAATGTGTTATTTGGTACCATACTCTAGTAAGATAGATTTTTTTCAGTATGAAAAATACCCTGGTTTATATAATGTACCAGGAACAAAACAACAAGGACTTTACATAACGATGCTTAACATATATTTCGTGACTCACCACTGTCACAGTTTACTGAAAATTACTGAAAATGTCTTGTTGTCACCACAAAGCTATCACAAACAATGTGATAATAGCACAGTACAAAACATACCAAATCAAAATAGCGAAACTGTTAACCCCGCCCCAGAAGAGGACAGGAGACAGATCAACAGGATAGCACATACAAAAAGGAACAGCAAGGTTTTATTGTAGTAATAACTACCCAAATTATACCTGTAAACTTAAAACATAGCCTCCCTAAACCCCTCTTTTCTTATATGATAGATATCCTTACTCTGGTAAGATAGATGTCCTGAGAAATAAACAACTCTAAAAAAACATAGCAAATATGGTAATGGAAAGAATATTGCATACAGAAAATGTAAAATGTAAATGAAAAATTACTTAATTAAAAAAATTTGCACAAAACGAAACAAGGAAAGGTTGGTGCATATTTAATTGGACAATCGTTGTACTATACTGGTGAGCAGGGACTCTCAACAACAACCACTGAAAGTTCGGTGCATATTTTGGCAGAAAGGTCGGTGCATTTTTTGGCAGAAAGTTCGCAATCGATCCTGTGAGTGATAGTTTAAACTTATTTTTGAGTGGAGGTTCTGAATCCATCCTTGGATAAGTTTATTTTGTCACCGAGTGTTTTGTTTGATAGTCTATTACTATGAAACACAATCTATGTAGCAGTAAAAACAAATTACTATACAAAGATACTCTGCATTCCTATTCATTGTCTATTATTGTAAAACACAATCTGCGTAACAGTGAAAAAAAATTACCAAGTTACTATGCATTCCTTTTCCAGTTTAAGGGTTGTGTAACAGTGAAAACAATTTACTATGCATTCTTTTTTCGAGTTTTAGAGAACTGGAAAATTTGACAAATGAGTCTATTTGAAATTCCAACATTGTACCTATCATGTTTTATTGTATATTACTGTGAAACACAATCTACTATACATTCTTTCTCTTCTATATTACTATAAAACACGCTGCAAAAACAAGGGAAAAGGCATTCGTTTATTCTCCACATAACAAGATTTTGAAGAGCGCGGACATACCCAACGTAGTTGAAGAGCACAGATGGGACGAGCACCAGTGCGGCCAGGAGGAACAGAGCAGGAGAGACAGGGACAGAAAAACATGCATGAACAATGAAACCGGTAAACGTACAGACTCTGCAGGCGATTTATTTATAGAAAATAGTTCGGCCGAACTCTTTTAAAAGTAAAAGTTTGGCCGAACTCACAGTTCGACCAAACTTTTTTATGAGTTCGGCCGAACTTCTGTTGCCGGTTTTCCAATCCCCGGCAAAAATTTTGTTTTCCCGCGCCGTCAGTGTGCCGTCAATCTAAACGGAATCACGAGTTCGGTCGAAATATTATATAGTTCGACCGAAATTTATAAAATGTTCGGCCGAACTATTGCCGAAAAAAAATTTCGGCCCCCGATTCTCACAAAAGTGTAACCCAACTTCACATTTCCGCCCCATAATTGGGATACTTGCAGACTATGTCGGACAATGTCTCACTTTGATATGCCACTGGATGCCCATGTTGAGTAATAACTTCACCAATATCATTGTTAGAGGCATATGTCCCGATCTCAAATGGTTGTTGCAAGTCTGGTAATGTGAGAACTGGGGCAGAGCGGAGCCAATGTTTCAATTCTATGAACGTCTTCTGTTGAGATTTTGACCAAAAGAATTTTTCTTCCGATCCTCCCTTAGTGACTTGACTCAAGCGCCAAGTGATATCAGAGAATCCCGACATGAGCTTGTGGTAAAAATTAGCAAGACCTAGAAAGTTGTGAAGCTATGTTATAATGGATGGGGCTAACCAATCCCGAATGACATGGATCATGGTTGGATCCACATGCACCCCCTGCTCATCAATAATGTATCCCAGGCATTGAAGCTCGGTCATGCCAAAAGTGCACTTCTCCAAATTGGCACACAACTTGTGTTGTTGCAGTGTTTGAAGGACCTATCAGATGTGGTGGAGGTTCTCTTCCCAAGTCTAGCTGAAGATCAGGATGTCATCAAAGTACACTACTACAAATGAGTTGGTGAATGGCCGCAATATGTCCTCCATTAGCCTCATGAAGGTTTTGGGAGCATTCTTCAACCTAAAAGGCATGACCAACCATTCGAAAAGGCCCTCCATTAGGGGAATTTTGAGGTCTAAAATGGGCCTCATAAGAAAAATGTACAACAAAAATAAATTTTATAACAGCCAATAGGATTCAAGATGATGATGTGATCCATAATGGATGATTCACCATTTTTGGAGTAAAAAAGTAAAAATATTAAAAAATAATAAAATAATAAAACTACTTTTTCAACTCGTATTTTAAACTTATCTCCCAAAATTTTTACTCAAATTTCGAGCGGGAGTACTTTTTGGATGCGGAATTTAATTCCTCATCCAAGGAGTACCCATGTTGCATACTTTCAATGAACTCTTCTACACGAAAAATGAGAAATACATAAAAAACGTGATTGTAATCACGTTTTTTTATGCATTTCTCATTGTTAAGTATGTAGTGTAGTATCTCAATTATGTATATGGGGGTCTTGAGTTTTGAGCCGGACCCCGCGGATCCCCGAAAGATTCCGCATCCTTGGCTCCCCCCGCTAGTTGGCTAAAAACTGGGAGATAAGTTGAAAAATATGAATTGAAAAAGTAGTTTTTTCATTTTTCCCTCTAAAATTTGATGATGTCATCAAATCTTATTAGATTTTTTCCACTATTATTTTATAATTTCCTTAGGAGGCCCATTTTAGACTTCAAAATTCCCCTAATGATTGGCTTTGAATGTAGTCTTCCACACATCGGAGGGTTTGGTTGGTACATGGTGATACCCAAACTTCAAGTCGACCTTGCTGAAATATTTCGCCCCTTTAAGGTGGCCCAGAAGGTCATCAATCTGTGGGATCGCTTCATCTCCGAGGGTTAGGTTTTTGGATGTTTAAGGTTTTCATTATTTATCAATATTAAATAGGTCGTCGAACCTCATTGTAACACAGTTTAGAGGCCTGTACTTGTAACATCTCTTCTTAGAGATAAGCTACTAGTACCCTAGCTTGTTTATTTCTATTTTTTCTGTAAACAAATTTCACTTCTTTGATATTAATGAAATGAAATGTTACTTCCAATGCATATTTGTATTGATGGTTATATGTGTATTCTATTTTTTTCCTGCATAAATTCATATTATTGGTATCAGAGCGGTATTCTCTTTCT
The DNA here is from genome assembly GCA_034641835.2 of Pinus albicaulis. Taxonomy (NCBI): domain Eukaryota; kingdom Viridiplantae; phylum Streptophyta; class Pinopsida; order Pinales; family Pinaceae; genus Pinus; species Pinus albicaulis. The sequence goes on along the minus strand of CM076573.1, from coordinate 866,486,692 downwards.
CGATCCTTCTTTTCATGTCCCCAACGAGGTTAGGGTATAATGGGTTAGGGCTCAATTTGGTTGAACCTTTAGAATATTAGCCTCGCAAACCCTGATGGCGACCCATGGGGGACAGAAATAAAGACGAGGGAGCAAGATATCTTATCAAAATATTGCTCAAGGAGGCCCTGGAAAAACTGAAAGGAACAATGGTGGGGCCCCAAGTGGAATATGCTAGTGGCCACCAATATCCACTTGGATCACTGTCACAAATAGTATTTTGAAAGAATTACCTTTCTTGATCTTCATATCAACTAATATTAATTAGTGTTTTCCAATAGTCCTCTTGTTGTATATATTCTAATTTTAGGAAAATTTAGTTAAATACCATGTTCTAGACTTGCCTTGAACTTATCCCATGAACTTTTTTTATTAATCTTTGTTAATTATTCTACTTTCCCAGTCTTTTCGAATCATCCTCCTATCGTATATCTTCTAATTTGGGGAAAGAATTATTTAGATACCATGTTGTAAACTCACCTTAAACTCATCCCATGAACAAATATCTCCCAAAACATAAAAAAGGTTGGTTTTGTAGTTGATTTCTTTCTTCCAAGGATGCCTGGAAAGGTTTAGGTATATCATTTCCACACAATTTTTCTAGCTCGTGAGAAATGTTTTTCTAGTTAATTTTTTTTTTTTGTAACAAACTTTACATCAAAGCAGTATGCATTCATAGTTTTCCTCTATTTTATCATTACCTTAATCAACTTTAAAAATTTAAATGATCATTTCAGATTATATCTTACATATTTAAGCAATTTCTCTCTTATCTAAGTGTACTTTGATATGTGAATATCCACATTTTTTCTATAATCATGTTTACCGGGTATCTCCAATGGACTTGACGAGATATGTATCATAAATATGTTCTATTATTGATAGGTGAATATCATGTAATATCAAAATGTTTCAAATGTGCATTCATACATCATGGTTTTCCCACACATTTTATCAACTTGAAAATTTTAGTGTTGAGACCTATTATAATACAAAAAAGAAAAGAAATTAACATAAATTTTCATTTTAATCCCTTGATAATCCCTTGAGTTTTGAATGTTTTCCCTTAGTAAAAGAAAGTGATATTATGGAATCACAACTCAATATCCTCCTTAAATTCTCAATGGATCTTGTGCGCGGGATAATTGTGTGGAAATTTGTTCCAACAATTATAGTGTGGAATGGATTCCAATAAAATACACATACACCGAATTACAATTTGGTGAAAGGAAGAACCCTTTCCTAGTGTCATCAGCTTCTGTATTAATGTATTTTAACACTGTAGATGAGTGGATTCATAATAATTATGAAATTTTTCTATTTCTATAGAAAATTCAGCTCCAGATCCTTTTCTAGTGGGAAGCCTCACTTTTTGACCTGGGATAAAGTCCTTAACAACCAAAAATAAATGTAGTGCAAGTTGAGAAAAAAATTATCCTCCTCACTGGACATCACTACTAATTCCTTCAAATTTGAAATATGTGTCTCTGGATAAATAAATTAACCCAATTCTAATGTCTGTTATCTATAAATTTTCGTTGAGAAAAAAATGTGTCAATAGAAAGGTCATTCTCTAGTTCTTGTAGCATTGCTCACTTTGGTCTTTTCTTTCTTTGACATATTGTATTTCTTATTTTTCTTGTATCTTGGCATGTCATTTTTCTTTCTTCAACTCTTTCCTTATTTCAGCTTTTGTAATATTCTATTGTGTTTGTCCAGCACAAATTTTTTCACATGCTTTTTTTTCAAAAATAGTTTCTTCAACATAATGATGAACCGATCCTGCTAACTAGCCTCACCAACCATATTGATAGACCATATATATGAACTAACCATGCAAGCTATATCAAGGCTAGAGAGAGAACTAGAATTATTGGTAATGTTAATAAATGAAAGAAAATTAATCTCAATGCTATCGATATTGGAACTTGGGACTTGTAGCAGGTGATTTGAACTTGAAGAATATACCCAACCATAATGAAATGAAAATTGTAAAGGAGGGTTATATGCATTAATCAATATTTCAAATTCTCATATTTCTTTGATCAAGAACTTGAGCCACCTCCACGTGAAAATGAGACCAAGAAAGACAATTGACACCCTTCAAAATCCCACATTATCTGTTTAAATCCTCTAATGCATGTTTCTTCTACATTGAACATGATATCATTCGCATTAGTTCTTCTGCTTCAAATATTTTTAGCAATATTTTACACTAGTGCTTCGGCTTCAAATCTCTTTAGTAAGATAGCCTTATGTCCCTAGTTCAAGAATTTTACATTATAAGATGTTTTTCTATGATTAATAATAATAAAAAATATTTAGGTCCATATCAACATCCTAATACTATTACATCCTTCATGTAAAAGGGTGGATCCTTTTAAAATAAAATAAAAAATGGGAACATCCTCCCTAGGAAAGGAGGAAGTGATCAAGATTTGTAATTAGTTTTCTTGTTTGTTTATTTTTTTTCTCTTTTAGCATAAATTTTTTTCATCCATAGAATTGATAAGAATTGTGTTGCTGCTACAAATATTAGGAGTAAATCATGTTCAGGTGCATAAAAAAAATTAAAAGAGCTTTCAAGAGCATCAAAAAATTAAAAGAGCCTTATAATTTTGAAGTTTTCCTTTTTGTCAGAGCCGTTAATCTTTTCCAAACAAAAATTTAGAAAATTTGGGAGGGAGTAGCCATTATTTGTATGCCACTATTGTAGACCAGTGACAATTATAACTAGGACATAAATAATTATGATTTCATTGAGCACAACCTTGTTATTTCATTTTGGACATTACACGTTTACAAAAATAGAATATTATAATCCCCAGAATTTGGTTGAAACAAACACAATAGAAACCTCAACTTTTTCAAAAACTTTATAGTCTTACCACTACATTTTGTTACATATTTTACTTTTTGTGTTTGTGAGATTTATTCTCTGCTCCCGCTTCTTTCTATATTTGTTGTCCTCTTTCTCCTTTCAAGAAATTTACTATAATTTTTTTCACATTCAATTCAAAATTTTCCAGGATAATGAAAACCAAATAATTTTATGACTGGATAGTGCTAAGCTAGCTACTAATTTGTTACAACATAAATGGAAATTATATTTGGGAAATGGATATTTTGGTACTATCTGGTAAATTTTCTTTTCTTCTTTCCTAAGCGAAAATGACCCACTCAAACTCTTTTATAGAACACTATTTCATGGATGGATTAGGAATTTACGTGAGATGATTGACATTGAAAATATATCATGAGGAATATTAACCTATTATCATAACAATTGTTTTAAACTTTTATTTTTCCCACAAAAATTTGTCAACATGGATTTAAATAAAAGTCTTCTAGAGGCCATTTAACTTAATGTAGATGATTTTATGTGCACATCAATTATGGAGGAACACCAAAAGATAGCAAGTGTGAACAATATTATTCGTAAAAATTCATCATATTTCAAATGCTAACAATTAAGAAGAGGAAACTCCTCACAAATTCAAAAATATGAGCCTTGCGACGTTTCCTTTCCAACATGTGATGCAAAATTGCTATTATTATTTCATTTTAATTATTTCATCGACCATTCCTTTTCACAAAATAACTTTGTAGGTGGGAAGGGTTAATTTTTATCCAAATTATATATTTTAATTTGATTATAAATAAATATATTTTAGTATTAAAAGTTCAAATATTTTGATTTTATTTTTATAAAAAATATTTATTAAAGAGTAGTTTTGAAAATTTCTTTAGACCATGTAGTTCTCTAGTGGAGAATAATGGCATCATGAAAAAATCTTTGTTCTTCATAGAAAAATAGGATAACACGTCTTGTTAATAGGGAAAAAATGAAGTATTCCTTGCATTAGGGGATTTCCCAAGGAAAATTTTGTGAACTCTTAAAATGAAAACTATTAAGATTTTGTAAGTAATCGAAGAGATGATATTGTTACAATAGTTTTCTAGACATAATACAATTATTGAATGAACTATGAAATCTAGAATAACTTCTTGAAATATGGTATTATAGTCTCCTCATATAGTTCTATGCAATTTATAATAATTGCTTGAAGGATGGTACCATAGTTTCCTCAAATAGTTGTATGATGATTTAGTTAGACAATAAATACATACATATCATGAATAGTAGGGACTAAGCTTCCATACAACACTTGTTTACTATATGCATTAAAATATTTGATTTATGATTGATACTAAAATAGTTTTTTTAATAATATAACAGGATTCAATCCATAACAAGCATTACATCTTAGGTTGCCAACATCAATAAAAAAGAATCATAACAATCAATTAAATTGTAACTTAATTATTATTATTTTAAAAGAATTAATATATAAACTAAGAACATATATATTTTCAAAAAATCATATAGCAAAATTTGTATTTTTAGATATTCTCTCCCACTTTTTGTTACAATATCATGGGTCAATATCATGGGTACCAATACAGCATGCACAAAAAACTTTAACTCATTTCATATGACACTTGTTCAAAAGACATTTTTTTAATTCCTTAGTTTAATTAAAAGTGCACTATGGTCATAACTACTTTTGAAATAACTTTCATAAATATCAACATAAATGATATTTTTAGATGTGAGGAGGAAATTTTATATTGAACATAAAAAGTTGAAAACAATTATAAATGAAATTATAAACTTTTTACTTTCAATTTATTTATTTCCCCATATAATATCGATGCAAAATTATGGAGAAATGAAACTATTTTATTTATAGCCAACATTAAAAGATTTTTTTCCATTAATATCTTTAAATTTGGTAATGTAAATATTATCTTATTATTTTTAAGTGTAACATTTTGGGAAAACATATCTCCCTTGTTGGATTATAAAGCACCTTTTAATATGATTAAAAAAATAATCTTATTAAATAAAACATTTAATTTAATATTATTTTTTAGAATTAAAAAAAATGATAATGATGATGTATTATGTAGATTGATAGAGTTTTTTATTCATCTAATTACTAAATAATTATAAAAATAATAATTATTATATGAAAGACCTGATCTATATTGGAATTTAGGTTGAGGAATTTATATTTTCTGAATAGTTGATATTACAAGCTGAGTGAATATGCCTCGTTTAAGAAATAATTCAATGTACAATATGAAAATCATTCCAATTTTTTTTAAATTTTTTAAATTTATTCTTCTCTTTAATTTATTAAAAAATTATTTTTGAAACATGGAAATGATTCTTGAAAAGTGGTTATCCTTGGGATTTACTAAAATTGAAAAGTGGTTATCCTTGTGATTTACTAAAAGATTACTATTTTCATTTAGTGTTGACCGATTTCATTTGGTGTGACTATTGAAACGTAGACTGGAATAGTTACATTAACACCCTTTTAAATGATTTTTGAAAAGTTGTTATCGTTGTGATTTACTAAAGGATTATTTTCATTTAGTGTTGACCGATTTCATTTGATGTGACTATTGAAAACGTACGTAGGCTAGAATAATTAGACTAACACTTTTTAATTTAAGGTTGACATAGAGATAAATAACTAGATACATATATGACATGATTTGTTGTTTTAATATATATAGGTAGAAATATTAGAGTTAGCTCTAAGCATATTTTTCACAGTAATATTATCTATTCGTTCATTGTTAATAAGATTAATGGAGATCTATATTTACGTAGAAGGTGTTTGTCTATATTGAAATTGGATTTGAGAAATTTATATTTCAAAAAATGAATGGTTGAGATTGTAAATCAAGTTAATATGATTTCTCAAATACACTATCCAATTCCTCAAATACACTATCCAATGGACAATATAAAATGTATGTCAATTATTTTTCAATTTCTTAAATTTGTTTTTCTATTTAATTTATTAGAAAATTATTTGTAAAAAATAACTATCCTTTTAATTTATTAAAAATTTATTTATTAAACTTGGTATTGGCATTTACTGTTAATCCAATTGATTTGGTGTGACTATTAAAACGCGAGCTAAATAATTAGATTAAGACCCTTTTAATTTAAAGGTCCCATAAAGATGAATCACTAAATCCATATATAACATGATTTATTGTTTTAATTATATCTATAAAAATACCATAGCTAATTCTTGCTATACCTTTCACAACGATGGGTACGAACAATTGATATTACTTAGCTCACATAAGGACGGATCTATATATATATATATAATTCTGTGAATACTTTTCACAACGATGGGTGCGAACAATTGATATTACTTATTAGCATGAAGTTTTGGTTATTTTTGGTCTAAACGCAAGTGGTTAAACTAAAAAGCTATTATGAAGATGATCTTTTTGATATTTCAAAGGGGGGACATATTTATGTTTGCAATCGAAAAAACTCAATAGTGGAGTACGTTGTTTTTGGGCAACATTGGTTGAGCAACCATTAGAATTTAAATGAAAAGGTCTATGAATTGAATTTTGCGATTAACTATAATAAAAATTAGTTTATTTTTTACCAAATGATGATAATATATATATTTATTTTTCTTTTCAACGAAATTAAATTTTTAATATAAATAATATTAATATTAATAAATATATTAAATTATGTTAATTAATATTATTTATAAAAACTAATTGATATATAAATAAGGCTACAAGTAGCGACTACCTGTCGCCTAGTTTAAATATAGTAATGTTGCAATGTGATGTTGGAAATGTCTATGGACAACTATTAAGGCTATTACATGCCAGTTAATGCAATTATAGAGACATTGCAATTTGAGTTTGAGCATGTTTATGAAGATTTGTTTTGTAATAAAGTATAGTTAAACTAAATCAGAAATAATTGTTGCAATTTGAGTTTCTTTTGTGTTGACCCATGAGCATATGCATTTGATGTGTAGATTAGATTTGTTACATATGCTTAGCTTATTTTTGGAATCAATATGAGTATGGAAAAGTAGCTACTACTTGCTGCTTAATGTAAATATAGAAATGTTGCAATTTGAGTTTCAACATGTTTATGAGGATTTGCTTTCTAATAAAGTTGCTGCTTTGTTCAATATAGTTAAATTAAATTAGAGATAATTGTTGCAATTTCAGTTTGAGCATGTCTATGAGGATTTGCTAGATGTTGCAATTTGATAGTTTAGTTTAAATATAGCTAAATTAAAGTAAAAAATAAGAATTTATGTTAGTATTAAGGTTTAGAATCTTTTTTTACTAATATTTTGTTAATCCAATTTCACCCAACTACAATAGCAATGCCATATTGTCTACGATATGAAGACTTTTACATTTTTTCGTAAAGTATATATATGAATATGAAAATTTTTAATGCTAAAAATAAAAAATACTATTATAAGAATTTATAAAAAAAAAAAATATAAGTTATATATATATATATATATATATATATATATATATATATATATATATAATAGGAATTTATTGTTATTATTCAAAAAGTTGCGTGTTATTTTTATTTAAAATTACATGTCATGATATATAGCAATTAAAATTGTTTAATATTTTGTATATTTATATATTTGATATATTTAATGTATATTCCAAAATTTCATAACGTAATTTAGTTAGCCAATCTGAGTTTTTAGATATTGGATAGATTCAATATTTTACTCATTAGGAATGTGGTTTTTTTATTACATTTTTCAATTTCAAATGTTTTTTTTTATATAAAATAAAGCAGCCATGATTCGACGAGCGGTAGTTCCTAAGAAGTCTTATACTACACATAATCGTTTTATTATTACTGGGTTATGAAAACATGTGTTTCTGAAATGGTTGAGGCAGGAGGATTAGAAGACCTAGAAGTGCTAATAGTTATTACATGGTTAGGTACCTAGATTTTTATGTAATAGGCATAGGTAGAGGTAGTGGTGCCTCGTAGTGGGATCAAAGTAAAGCTTCGACATGAAGAGCCTGTTGAAATTTTATGTTCTACTGCAGCATTGTACAGTGGCCTCTTTCTAATTCTGCTTGGAAGGATGCTGACATTGAGCTACTTTCTAAAATGGTGAACAGTCATTTTTGTTTGATTGGCGCAGTCCTGTGTGTTTGAGAAACAGAGTTTTTTTTGTGTTCGGGGAAAGACTTTGTATTTGGTAAAACAGAGTATTTTAATATGAAACATAGAGATATTTTTTTTTTATGCGCGGGAGAGTTTTTAGTTAAAACCCCATGGTCCCCACAGTGTCTTGTTGATGTGCCAATGTTGCGATGTAGTCATCGCAATCAGAATTGACATAAGCCACCACAGCAAATTCTTATATCGTTGATGGTATGGCTCGATGCTTTCATCACATCGGAAGTGTTTTAAGTTATGTCCCCATTGCACAATATGAAATTTGGACCCGATCCTGTTTACTATGGTGGAGTTAAATTTGTCATCGCGTCCGTTTTTCAATTGGCATCGGAGATTTTTGTAATGGGTCGTCTGCATTGTTTTGAAGCGGACCCCATGCATATTATTCAGCGGATTTGATAAGTAGGTTTTTGGGTTTTAAACCTTTGGTTGTATATGTTATATGCAGTTTTTGCAATGTTCATGCACGATTTATAAAAGGCCCGAGAGGCTTTGTAATAGGTTTTGTTATGTTTTAACATAGGCGAGTTTAGTTTTGTTTAAAAAGGTTTTTTGTCTTATGTTTTAAAAGAGCATAAACATATAAAATTTACAAAGCCCAAGAGGCATTTAACTGAATGTTATGTTTTATTTGAAAAGCATAGCAGAGTACGAAATAGAAAAGTCATATACAGGAGTATAGTGTTTTTTTTAAACAGAGACAGAGTGTGTTATTTTTTGTAACAGTGAGGAATTCCAATAGAGCCATATTCAAAGTGTATTCTGCATAAGGATGCTCGATATGAAGTCAGAGAGCTCGTTAATATTTTTAAGTCTTAGGAATATTTTTCTGTTTATGTGCGTTGTCCATGCTAATTGATCTATTATCAAAATAAATTATAAAAGAAGAAACAATTTGAATATATAAATCAAATTTAAGTTTAAATATAGGACTATGGTCCACCAGGGCTTCTCTTTACAAATATGCACATTCATTTTAATATATGTTAAAACATATATGTAAAACATAAAACCTTCATCGCAACAGTTCACTTTGCAATCGGGCCAAAACAGAAATCGAATACAGAAGGGGATTGGCATCGGTTCTATTCAATTGGGTGTACAGAGGTTTAAGGACTTAACGACATCGTAAGAACCAGAACTGTAGGTGGATAGTACAGTGCATTTGAGAACCGAAGGGTTTCAGAGATAGAGAACCTAGCCCTTCTGAAATGTCTAAGTTGGCTAAGATCGGGGGTTTATTCAAACCTATTTTTTTGTTGAATGCATCTTAAGTCCCCTGTGAAGATAATACCTAGTCTCGCACAGTCTTTAAGTGAAGAGCGATCCAATTGGTTGGGCGAAGTCGATATGGAGTGAAATTTTGTTTTAGAATAGAGTTTGATAATCAAATATATCGGTTTATATTGCATACTCAACTATAAATCATGGCATAGTAGAAAAAAAGATAACAAACAAAGGCATATAACTATGAAAAAAAAGGGCGAAGATTTAATAAACGAAGGAAGAAAAACCTTGAGGCGGATGGAAACCTGAACGAATAGTAAAACCGGCGCTCAAAAACCAGTGGTTTAGCACGATAGTTGAAGTGGTAAGAAGAATTGTTAAAAAGAATGCAATATATGTCATTGATGGTCAGGTGTGCTAAGGCGGTTTACAAAAAAACTTTTGTCGCGTTCGTTTGAGAGGTTAAAGGTCGGCTCAATAAAAAATGCGATATGGCATGACGGTCATCGGATCATCCTAAATGATGCGATAAGTTTCCCACCGTCGAATGAGAAGGGTGCTTTATGTTGCTGGGCCCCAGTTGAACTTTCACATCATGGTTGGGTTTTAATCATTGTTAATTTGCTGATGGGCCCGGACCTTAGAATATATCAGTGATTGATATTTTAACCTTAGCTCAAGTGTTATAGGCACAGGTATTATGGTTAATTATTTTCTTAAGTTTCAATGTAAGTGTGCGGCATGGTAATGCTTGTGACAATTGAAGTGGGGACATATATATATATATATATATATATATATATATATATATGGTGACATACATATATTGTTTGATATGAGGTGAAGAACTTTATTTATTGGTGCTTTACCCAAAATCAAGGTTTATGCTATGAGCGCTTGAGTAATACATTCAAAGGTTGAGTTATATCGGAGGTTGTAATGTATGCTGATATATCATAATTGGTGTGCGATATATAAAGGTAGGGTATAATGCATCGTGGGCCCAACGAGTGGTGTTGGTTTTTAAAGCATTGGAAAATGCATACATTATAATAAATCGAATGGACAGAAGAATTTATTAAGCTTGTGGGACCCTCACGAATCACATCGGAGAAAATCATAACAGTGGAACATGTTAATAAAAGTCCCAATGGCGATTGCAGACCCAATGTGTTTATGAACTGTGATTTATATGTGTTTGAAGTTCCGGCTTAAAAGGTGTTAATCACATCGGAACGTTTGCGAATGCATCAATCACATCAGAGTAAGGGCATCACATCGGAACATTGGCAAATGCATTAATCGCAATCGAAAGCATTGAGTTGTGATTAATCGCATCAGCAAATAGAAAATAAAAGTTTATAAAGCTGTGCCACTCGAACCTTTCAAAGGTTACCATTGGGGTTAGAATATGAGAGCATATTATATGCATGGTACTGTTTTAGGTTGAACCATAGGATAACAATGAAAGCTCTGTTTGAAAATTGTATGAAGACTTAGTGTTGGGGTTGATAAAAAGGAATATTATATGAAATGAGGGGTTTATGACTTTTGAGGAAATAGTGAGATATTAAAGTTCGGCACTGATTTTAATTTCCAGCTCAGACAATAAGATGGAGGTGTACCCTCGTATGAATTGAGAGACGTATATATACTATTAGAGTGTATTATTAATTTTTGAGGTGAAAATCTTTGGGGTGTTGAAATAGTAAAATTCGAAGTCCCAAGCGAACCTTGATATCTGCCAGAATGTTAATAAAGTTCAAAGCTCATTAAATGTTTCATAACTTTGATTTGGGGCCAAATGTAATTTGAATTAGGCAATTGGAATACATACGAGTGGGCTGTAATATAGCTCCAAAATTAAATTAAAACATTGATTGGGTTTATTACAAGATCAGTTTATAAAGTGGGTTTTATAATAAGGTTTCCTTCGAAGATGAAAAGTGAAATAAGTTTCCAAGATCATTAGTTTGAGAGTGCCTAGATTTAAAAAATAAAAATGAATACAATTCATTTATGGACAGATAGTGTAAGAAGGTAGCCTGATCGCAGAGATTAATAATGAACAAGAGATTGCCCTGATTTGGAAATAACTTGGATCAAATTTTCGAAAGGAATTTTTATATGCAAGAGACTTTAAGAGTTATTGGGAACTAAACTAGTAAAACTGTTATATATTCAGCAGATTCAAAATTGCAATGAACAGGTGTTGATAGGTGTTGCACAGGTATGAGACTGTGGGCTTGACAGGTGTACATGCACAGGTGCATAGAGTAACAGTAAATAGACGTATGCAGGACAGTTACCTGATAGCAGAAGAAAAGAAAAAACTAGCAAGCCATGTGTTGAAAAATGGCTGAGTGAAATTGGTATATGTAACTGAAATGTGAATGTAAATGTTTAATTGATTTTATATTATTTGTGATGCATTGGCAAGTCTTCGGAGGAAAACAAAAATCCCACTGTAAATTTGAAATTAATACATATTGATATATTTTGCTAAATGAGTTGATAAAAGAAATGAGGAGGCAGAAGGAAAAGCGGCATGGCTGTCCATTTCGAATTCCCAGTAAAATGCAAACAACCATGAAGCTATTCTGTATAAAACAAGTAATATGCAAGGGTAGATAGTCACGAAAATAGATAGATAGAATAAAAGGGTGTGCAGTAGAATTGAAGAGAGTTGAAGAATATAAGAAATCTGTAAGAGGTTAGATAATGCAGAGTATGAAGAATTGAGGCAGAGAAGATAAGAAGATGGAAGAGCAGAAAGAGATGCTACATACAGAGCTGATATCCAAGGTAAATCAACGAATGTTTTCTTTTGAAAGAGTGAGGAGGTTGGAGCTTCCCTATCAAGTTGTAGCTTGATAGATGTCAGTTGTAGCTGACTGAGGTTGGAGCCTCTTGTAGGTTGGTGCCTCCAGAAAATTGATGGGAATTGGAGCTTTCTTGCAAGTTGTAGCTTGCAGAATTGAGGTTGGAGCGTCCTGCCGGTTTGTGGCTATAGAAAATCAGTGGTGAGAGAGTTGGAGCTTGCCTTTGCATCACAACAATAAAGGCTGGTATAGGATATGAAGGAGAAACCAGTAAGTCCAAGGTAGAAGATAACAAGAAAATAATTTCTGTAAAAGTTGTAACGGATAGTGAAGTAGCTTAGCAAATTCCTACAGAACCAGAAGCCAGCAAGAACATGTGTTGCAGAGAAACAAATAGAATCAAGCAACAACATGAAAGAACAGAGAATGAGAGGATGAAAAAATCAGCTGAAAAAGGCCCATACACTCATGAGGATGAACTGAATAAATTTGGAAGATGTCAAAGAAGGTTCTTTCTTCCTATGAGAAGTATCACTTGGTTTTCTTGCCACAAACCAGGACATGATGCAGGACAGTGTAAGACAAAGAGAATCAATGTTAACTAGCAAAGGATGCAGCAAATGAGAAGAACACCTCAAGCAAGCAAAGGGAAAAGACAATCTTTTACTAGGTACACAAATCATTTCCATGGCTATTTCTATGCATGCAATAATTTTGGACATAAAGTGTAGATTTTAAATTGTATTCAAATAGGGGAACAAAATATTATACATCAGCTCAAACATACCTTGGAAAAGTAAGATTTTATGTATGCCTCAAGCTTGGTCACAAAGCGAAGAACTGTATACTGCTTTATACATTAAATAACTCTAGACAGATGATGAAAACAAAGGCAATCAAACAAAATTATGAATCAAAATTGAGTGCAGACATTATGATGAACCCCAATAAAGTATGGAAGGAAAAGAGAAAGGGGGAGCCTATTATCTCAATAACATAATGAATCTAACATAGTCTCAGGGGGAGCTTCTCTAGAAAAAAAAACAAATATCCAAACAATGAATAATATAAAGCAACATCCCAGGGTGAGAGCAATTCATAAATAGATCCCATGAAAGCAGTCTAAGAAGAGTTCCATCTAATGAGAAAAGCTATGAGATTAGGAAGAAAAAGGAAAATTTCTCTAACAAAGAATTATTGAGGAAGAATATCACGTGAAGCACACAATAGGTAGTATGTTGATGGAAGGAGAGAAAGCAGCAAGCAACCATGATGATAGAAGAAGACGTCAGCACATTGAAGTGATGGTCAGACTATGCATCATATTGCTAGAATTAACAATGAATCACATTAAGAATGATTAGCAAGAGAAGTGCCTATCATCATTATGTCATGACTTCATTCATCTATGAAAATTCCTCTTAGATGAATACAGTTAAGTGAGTGATAATTCTTTGAGCGATCTGCCCATGAAGAGTCCAAGCAAAGAAATTGAAGATGTCTTCCTAAACATCATTATGTTAGAACAATTGAATTGAATTTAAGCAGAAATGATTCTATAGCAGTCCTAGAAAGGAACATGAAATGGCTTTCCTTTGAACAGAATGACTGGAAATAGGAATATGGTTAATGATGCAAAGATCAAATTCAAGATATTGATGACTATTGGTGTGAATAGTGGAAAGATCAATAGTAGAATCTATGTGTTCATGTGAAAGTTGAAGTGAAATTTCTGCATGGTTTATCAAAGTAATATCAATTGGTGTTTAGGTACAAGCAACATGCCTATTAGCAGAATATCAAGTGTTATCGTGGAGCAACAATAGTATGGTACAGGTCCTCACGATCAAAGGATTATGGAAAAACTGCATCAAGGTAAAAGTCCTAGAGTTATCTGCATTTAGCATGAAAAGGTCAATAACAGAGCTAAAGGATTGGTACTCTATTTACACTTGAAACATTATATTAAACATTGAAGCAATATCTATTTCTATATTTAATTGCATGTCTTTCTGTAATTAGTACATGTATATCTTCAAGGGCTCTTTCTCAAGATCATTCATAAATCTGGGTGAAGTCTGGCTGCTAAGATTTCAATCAAACAACTTTAAGTTGTGTGAAATATCATCATTATAGATCAGTTAAAACATCTAAAGTATGAAGGACTAGTTGATCAGTAAGAGAAATTGATCATTGACATACATATCTCCTTATGTGATGAAGAAAATTGCATGATTGATAAGTGAGTTTGACTAATACATTGAATGTGTCTAGCCTCAAGGGTTTGTTTTGAAAGTGCAGTGTGCAAGAAGTAAAGTCATTTGGTCTCCTAGACTGGAAGACATTGCCTATTCTCACAATAAACTGTAAGCTCTGGTTTGTTTCAGTGTTTACTTCAGCAACAAGGACCTTTCAGTCTTTAAGTGTAATATCCCTGTCAGTAGTCTAGCACAGATCACCAATAACAGGCAATAAAACTGAACCACAGGTATAAAAGGTACATTAACATCATCATCATAATTGAACAGGGGTTGTACTGCAGATGTGTATTGCAGAAGAACAAATATTCCATCTACAATCTTCCTCCACAGATATGGATTTTTTATAAAGATAATACTACAGACTGAAGCATATTTGAAGCATTCTTAGTACTTTAATTTTGATCAAATGATGCATCATCCAGTAGATAAGGCTGGTGCAAGGGGTTCTATGAAGTGTCATTTTATTCACTCTCAGCTTTATAGTAGTGAAAGGAATTTGTGCTTCGAGATTGTATTAACTTACAGTGTATATTCAAATTCAGAAATCCTTAAAAGTGTTCTCTCAACAACTCCTCTACACTAGTTTAGAACAACAGGGTACAAAGCCAAAAGAAGAAGGGCCTAGACACAACTCAGAGAGAGGAAATGCAAAAATCAACCCTTTGCGATTGATGTCAAAGGGGGAGGAAAAGCAAGTAACAGAAAGAAGTAGAAGAAGTGTATTTCCATCAATGCCAAAGGGGGATACTGTTGAAAATGTTGTCATTGATGGCAAAGGGAATGGAAAAGGAGGAGTACCTAAACCAACAATAAGGCAAAGTAGCAGACATGAAGCAGAGGCAGTTGATAATGAGAACGCATGATGTTTAAAATCTGTAATAAGGGTTTGTGTGTGATGTTGATAATGTTGTTCACATATTTAAGAGAAGTTGAATAATGATTCACCCTTTGAAGTATATGGATTTGGGCACAACGATGTAACTTCGCTCTATTCAAAGAGAAATATTGGAAACTGTTAATCCAGTGAAATCGAGACTAGTCCTGAGTTATGTGAGATGTACATTGTTTGATTTTTTATGTATGAAGAATATTTCGAGCTCGTGTGAGTATCTATGTGAATAGAACTCTGAATGGTGAGGGTTAACCTGGTACTTACAAACCACAAAAATCAAATACAGAAGGGGATTGGAATCGGTCCTATTCAATTGGGTGTACAGAGAAGATAAGAAGATGGAGGAGTAGAAAGAGATCGTACAGAACAAAGCTGATATCCAAGGTAAATCAGCAAATTTTTTTATTTTGAAAGAGTGAGGAAGTTGGAGCTTCCCTATCAAGTTGTAGCTTGATAGACGTCAGTTGTAGCTGACTGAGGTTGGAGCCTCCTCTAGGTTGGTGCCTGTAGAAAATTAGTGGGAGTTGGAGCTTCCTTGCAAGTTGTAGCTTGTAAAATTGAGGTTTGAGCCTCCTGTGGGTTGGTGCCTACAAAAAATCAGTGGTGAGAGGGAGTTGGAGCTTGCGTTTACATCACAACAATAATAAGATGTGGTTTTCTGCCTTTATGGGTTTTGACTTATATCTGGTGCCTATGTGCATGATGTCTGTATGTTGATATGGTATATCTATTCTTCTAATACTTGCTGCTCACATATTAAGACTGCTGGTACATTATCTAATCTGCTCATTAATTGTCGCTCACAAATAAATATTAATCACATATTAAGTTGAACATGAAATGGAAGTGGAAATAAGTTTTAATGAAATAGTTTTAAAAGACCATGAATGTGTTAAACTGATTCATCACCCCCTCTCAATTTAAATGAGGGTTCAAGACGTTGTAGTCTTGTTATTCATGCAAGATTGCCTAACCATTATGCCATAAATGAAAGTATTAATTAAAATTACTTTTTACTAGGGTTTTTTTTAAGCCAAATTGTTTAGTTACTTTTGAATAATTTAAATATTAATCTTAATTATAATAAAGTAATTAAACTAATTACATAAAAATATAAAATTTGTGAAAAACAAATTATTAAATATACGATATACAAAGTTTAAAAAAAAAAATAAAACAATAATTAAATATAAATTTAAAGTTATATCTTTTAAATTAGAATAGTTAAAAATAAAATAATAAATCTACAATTATGTTTAAAAAATAACTTTAAAATATACAAAATTTTAAAAAATTTGAAGAACAAAAAATTAAATATAAAATTAAAGTTATATTTTTTTAATTAACATAGTACAAAATAAAATAATAAATCTGTAGTGATTTTGTTCAAACAATAAAGTAGATTGAGATGTGTATTTTTTAAACTATACATAATAAAACAGGTAAAAGTATTACAAAAGAAAACTTATCAAAGTGCTCCATTGCGTGATAAAGTACAACGTATCAAATTAACCTTTTGCAACTGTGGAGCCCGTTGAATGTGAAAAAACTTAAACCAAATATGGAAATTAAATTCGCTTTATAAAACTTATCAGGTTCGAGACTTGCCATTACAATCGGCTGAAGACAAAAGAAGTTGCGATTTGCGATTGCGATTGGGCGAATTGCGTCACATCATTCAACAGTAGCAAAAAAAACATATGCGGTTGTATCATATAAATTGCGATTGGAATTGCGATCGCATCGCAATGTCTGACATCAACAGGCACTTAATCTTAATACAATTTTCGATTGCAATTCAAAAGTATATCAACTATTTTATTGATTCATACCCATTTGTGCACGCGATGGAATATTAAAACAAGATTGTAAAAGCTCATCGCGTTCGCCAGAAGTTTTTGGGTATGGGCCCAAATTGTTACGTGATGTGGAAATCAAATCCACCTTATAAAACTTATCGAGTCCTAGATTTATGATTGCAATCAGGCCAAAACAAAATAACTTGCGATTTGCGATTGCGATTGTGTCAATCGCATCATTCAACGGTGGCAAAACAAACAGGTGCGATTGTATCATATAACTTGTGATTGCGATTGAGATCGCATTGAAATCTTCCACATCAACAAGGCACTTAATTTTAATACAATATGCGATTGCAATTCAAAAGTATATCAAATATTTTATTGATTCATACCATTGAAATCGGGCCATAACAAAAGAAGTTGAACTTGCGATTTACGATTGCGATTGTGCCAATCGCATTGCATCATTCAACGGTGGCAAGAAAAGCATATGCAGTTGTAACATATAACTTGCGATTATTATTGCGATCGCATCGCAATGTTCCACATCAACAAGACACTTAATTTTAATACAATTTGTGATTGCAATTCCAAAGTATATCGAATATTTTATTGATTCATTGCTTTTTAACTTTCTATTTGCAATTTATTGAAAAAGATAATAGTATTTGACGATGTTTATGAAGATTGGTTTTGTAATAAAGTATAGTTAAATTAAATTACAAATAATTGTTGCAATTTGAGTTTGAGCATGTCTATGAGGATTTGCTAAATGTTGTCATTTGAATTTAAGGATGTCTATGAGGATTTTCTTTGTAATAAACTTGTCGCTTACTTTAGTTTAAATATAGCTAAATTGAAGTAAAAAATAAGAATTTATGTTAGTATTAATTCCATATAATAATATAATTTAGTTAACTAATTTGATATTTTTAGATAAACTTTTACATTTTCCTAAAATATATATATGAATATGAAAATTTATAATGCTAAAACTAAAAATATTATTATAAGAATTTATAATAACAAAAAATATAAGTCATATATATATATATATATATATATATATATATATATATATATATATATATATATATATATATATATATATGGAATTTATTGTTATTATTCAAAAAGTTGCATGTTATTTTTACTTAATTACATGACATGATATCTGTAATTAAAATTAATTTTAATAACTTTGTATAGTTATATATTTGATATATTTATTATATTAAAATATAATTTATATATATATATATATATATATATATATATATAAAGAATTTATTGTTATTATTCAAAAAATTGCATGTTATTTTTACTTAAAATTACATGACATGATATATAGCAATTAAAATTGTTTAATATTTTGTATAGTTATATATTTGATATATTTAATGTATATTTCAAAATTTAATAATTTGTAATTTAGTTAGCCAATTTGGGTTTTTAGATATTGGATAGATTCAATATTTTAGTCATTAGAAATGTGGTTTTTTAATTACATTTTTCAATTTCTAATGTTTTTTTTTGTATAAATATAATTATATGGCATAGTATATAGCCATTAAAATTGTTTAATATTTTGTATAGTTATATATTTGATATATTCATTATATGCTCTAAAATTTAATAATATAATTTAGTTAAGTAATTTGATTTTTTTAGATATTGGATAGGTTTGATATTCTATTCATCAGGGATGTGTTTTTTTATTAATTATATTTTTCAATTTCTAATGTTTTTTTATATAATATAGTTACACGTGTTTTATAATAGAATTAGATATACAAACAAATTAAGCAAAATTATAAATTGAGTTAGTCTCTTTGTGATTTTAGGTGTTCACATTTAAGTTTAAACATCGCATTTGTGAGAGGATTTGCTTTGTAATAAAGTTGCTACTTAATTTAGTTTAAATATAATTAAATCAAATGCAAATTAAAGTTAAAAAGCGCTAAAAGATTAAATAACAATGCCATATTGTCTACCATCTAAAAACTATTTCATTTTTCTAAAACATATATATGAATATGAAATTTATAATATTAAAATAAAATATTATTATAATAATTTATAATAAAAAAAATATAATATATATATATATATATATATATATATATATATATATTTTGTTGTTGTTCAAGAAGTTGTATGTTATTTTTACTTAAAATTAGATGACATGATATATAGCAATTAAAATTGTTTAATATTTTGTATAGTTATATATTTGATATAGTTAATGTATATTCCAAAATTTACTAATGTAATTTAGTTAACCAATTTGAGTTCTTAGATATTGGATAGATTCAATATTTTACTCATTAGTAATGTCGTTTTTTAATTACATTTTTCAATTTCTAATGTTTTTTTTTATATATATAAATATAATTATATGGCATAGTATATAGCGATTAAAATCGTTTAATATTTTGTACGGTTATATATTTGATATATTCATTATATATTCTAAAATTTAATAATAAAATTTAATAATAAAATTTAGTTAACTAATTTGATTTTTTTAGATATTGGATAGATTTGATATTCTATTCATTAGGGATGTGTTTTTTTATTAATTATATTTTTCAATTTCTAATGTTTTTTTATATAATATAGTTACACTTGTTTTATAATACAATTAGATATAGCTAAATTAAAGTAAACTTATAAAATTGAATTTAGTGTTGTGATTTTATTGTTAAGTTAGAAAGAAATAATATGGTCATCGATCTCATATTAGATATTTTATAAACATTGCTAATCGATATCAATTTATATATAAACTGTGATATTTTGTTTAAATATATAATTTATAAACTTTGGCTCTACCTTAAATTATAAATATGTAATAATAAAATGTAAAAAAAATATTTTATAATAATGGAAATGTATAATAATATACTATATTTTTAAAAATATATTGAAGTAATTATTTAACTAAATATTGTTCTATAGAAAAAGTATTTCATTATTAATATATATATGGATTAATTTATTAAATATAGGTTTTTTTTAAAACTAATTTTAAGGAGCTAAATACATTGATATATATAAATGTTATATTTATCAAAATAAATTATAAAAGAAGCAACAATTTGAATATATAAATCAAGTTTAAGTTTTAAAAAATTAGTAAAAATAAATAAATATTATATGTGTGTGTGTGTGTGTATGGAATAATTTATTAAAAATATAATTTATAAACTTTGGCTCTACTTTAAATTATAAATTTGTAATAATAAAATCTAAAAAAAATATTTTATAATAATGGAAATGTATAATAATATAATATATTTTTAAAAATATGTTGAAGTAATTATTTAACTAAATATTGATCTATAGAAAAAGTATATAAGTCAAATTTACGCTTTAAAAATTAATAAAAATAAATTAATATATATATATATATATATGGAATATTGTAGGTTGGAGTTGATTAATGGAACCCATGAAAGAGAATGAAAAAACAGATGGAACTACAACCTTGGAAAATAAAAAATTAAAATTAAAATAACTATAGTTGTAGGGTTGTTTAATTTGGATCTTTAAATAAAGCTTTATGTATAAATAAAACTTTATGTATGAAAAGGATTAAGTTCAAATTTCCAATTAAATTATGTAGAAAAAGATGTATATAAATACTTAAAAATTATAATAAAAATTTTCAAAATTAACTTAATCCAATCACCAATTCATCTGAATAAAAAAAAAAAAAAAATATTCCAGTATTAAAAGAATAATAACTAAATAATCCAAACTAGCAAGCATTATATACATAGGAATATATATCGATTGATTTGGATACATGGTGGAGTCACTATTTAAAAAAAAGTAACATGGTGCTAAAGTGCATAGCTGTACCACTGTTTCAGCATTTGCTAGATGTTAAATAACATCCAAAACCATGTAGAGTCGAAACAAATGTTAAATAAAGCTAAACTTAAAACCTATACATTGCCCTTTCGGGTCCACCTTAAAATGAGCACATGTTTAAGTTAAAACATATAAATCAAAGGTTATAAACCTTTTTGTTGTGCGATAACAAAAACAAACCATAGTATAAAAACTTGATCACGCGATGTTTAAAACATAAAACAAAAACGTTAATAAAACTTTAATATAAAACCTTTGTAAAACTTCAAACCTCCGTTGCACGATAAACCTCGGGACTTGAAAGTCGATTCAACCAAAATACATTCACATATCGCGTTACAATCTGGCTAACATCACATGGCCATTTGGACGCATGATGAGTCATTAAATCGAGTCCATAATAGCTCATCACGTCTGCAAACAAGTTTTGGTGTACAACGGATTTGGATGCGCGATGAACAAATTCAATCTGGCCTAAAATATGCAACAGGTCCGGAACTTGAGAATACAAATGGGCTATCTTGAATCCTCCAATTCCGATTGAGAACGAACGTGCGATAAAGGAATTAAATCCAATCCATAAACCACATCGGGTCCGTACTTCACATAACAATTGGGCCATGTTAAAATCATTTGCGATTGTAACATAATATAACATGCGATTGCGATTGCAATCGCATCGCAACCTCCAACATCAACAAGACACTTTATGGGGACCACTGGTCTTGACTTAAAACTGACTCCTGTGCATTCAAACAAATCCACTATTACATAAATTTAAATAATTCTTAATTTGGGCTTTTGGATTCATGAAACAAAAACCTGTGTTTGAGAAACAAAACAGAAATTTGGTTTAGAGATGGAAGGAATAATTATCCATGGCAAAGTGATTAAGGTAGGACCATAGATCAAATTAAATTATAGAGGCTCTGTGTAAAAAGGTTAAATGACAATCCTACACATGATTGGGTTAATGGTGGTTATGCACGCGTTTGAAGCATATAATCCTTTATTGAATTAAATAGAGTTGATTCAATTTCATTGAGGGATAGTGGCAGAGGAACATTTGAATATATGTTCTCAGTGGTGAATTTCCTGCGTGGAGAATTCCTTAAAATCAATGCAATTATCCTTGTGAATGGGCAATTGAGTGAGGCGTTGGAGCGTGGTTTAATGGAAAAGTGCCGTGGAGAATTTAAACTCCGCATTACCCAGAACAGAGCGATGAAGTATTGAATGAAGGAATAGTGTTGAAGAAAGAAACGGAACTTTGAAGAACGAAGGGTCGGAACCGTGATGGTGAAGAGTAAAGGCGGTTCTCGAAGAGAAAACCAGCTGTATCGCACTACGTGAAAGTGGTATTCGAATTTGTCAAAAAAAATGCAATGACAGTCATCATTGGACATGTGTCCAGGAGCGGTATTTAGAAACCGTTTTCATCACACAATTTCTGAGCATTAAAGTTCAGAGTTTGAAAAAATGTGATAAGCATTGTCTTCGTCCGATCTGAAGTATTGGGTGATCAACAGCGGTCGCGTCGCACGATGTAATAAGGTTAATGAGGTAAGTCTTGTGGGTCCGAACGACTATCGGGCTTCATTTTAATTCAAATCATGGTATGATGTTGGAAAGGTCCTTTGTATCAAATTTTATTATAATGTTTGGATAAAGGCGTAATGGATATCCACATTATGTCCAGATGATAAGCCATGGAGAGATATGTTAATGGTAAGCCACGACACACTTTATGTTGGGGGCTTTATAAGGTTTTGATGTGCGTTGATACATTTTATAACGTCGAGGGTTTAATTCTAGGACGACATAATTATTTATTTGTGTGGGAAATTTATAAAGGTTCTAACTTGGAATGAAAGGAGCGCTTCGTGAACGATTACATAAAGCCCATACGTGTGGTATATTTATAGCGAGTTTGATTATAAGGCGAATATTAATCGCAATGGTCATTTTATGTGGGAAGCAAGGATTTAAAGACATGGGCTTGTCTTATATGATGTAATTTGTTATTTTATATAATGCAATATGTTATTTGATAGTATATATGAAAATTTTATAATTGTAGTAATTTAGAAATTGAAATTAAATATAAATTTAAAAATACAAAATAAGTAAATAAAATTTTAAAAATACAAAACAATTAAATACAACAAAAACAAAAACCAGAATTCTACCATTTAAAGAGACTTGTATTCTTGGCTTGAAATATTGTTCAAACCATTTGTGGCATCGCCACTATATGTGCACAATTTATGGATTATATATATTATCTCATAGAATCGGAGCTTGACTGAAAATTCTTAAACAAATACTTATCAAAAGCTAAGACTGGAGTATTTGAATATTAAAGTAGAAAAAGAACTTAACAAAGTAAATACCAATCACCCAATAATGCTTAATATATAAGCTTTCAATCGTAAAGTGTAGGTGAAGAAGAATCATATTGTGGAGGAAATTATAACAAAGGCCAAGAGCAAGGAACATAAGACTAACTTTAGTCTTAGTACGGTGTTTAGACATAGAATTTGGTGCATTACTATTAATAGTAAATATAGGAATCTGCAAAAAAAAATATGAACTTATAAGCTAAGGAAGCATAAACTTAGAAATGGCGATTTACTATTTCTGTTATCATAACAATATTGCCCAAATTGAGAGATGGTGATCAAAGTTTATACATAAGAATATATGAAAAATTAATGTCCCTACTCCCTTTGCAGATACACGTACTTGTACTGCACATCGTATGGACAAATAATCTTAATACCTCTCCCTCTTTTACAAACATGAATTAATGTTTCAAATGTCAATTACGATTTTTTCAAAACCAATAAACAACAAGACAGAAGACTGGAAGTAGCCCAGGCATCGAGTCTGCACAAATATTTTTTTCAGGAGATTTTTAAATAGATGTACAACATTTATGTATATAATGTCAGATTGTAAAGATAGGTTATTTTCATTAAACGTATATGTATGAAATCTGAAAATATTTGTAAAGGCCTGTTGGAAAAGCTATATTTCTTAAATATACATATATTAAGTCTGAAAGTATCTGCAAATAGGTAGAAGAAACAGTATAAGTATAACTAGTGATTTTTGTTCCTAATTGTTCTATGAAAACATTCTTGTTCTAGCAAAATGTTGCAGACATACTGCACTTTGAGAAAGGCAGATCTGA
Organism: Pinus albicaulis; assembly: GCA_034641835.2. NCBI lineage: Eukaryota > Viridiplantae > Streptophyta > Pinopsida > Pinales > Pinaceae > Pinus > Pinus albicaulis. Next base: position 866,462,491 of record CM076573.1, on the reverse strand, counting down.
GTAGTAAAATCTTGTACAAAAATTGAGAAGAACTTTGCACTAATTTTTGGATTACTATGTGTTTCTGTTGTAGCCAATGTTTGTAGAAGTGCTGGTGCTGCAAAGAAATGGGAAAAATTAGTACAAATCTGGCTATTTTGGATAGCATAATTTAAAGTGCATATATCTGATTTTTGCTTGAAAGATGAAGAATAATTACAAGTATACCTAGCTTTCGTAGGGCTTCTGTTGCTGTCAACATATTGGATCTTGTTGTCTTCATTGATTGTAAATGTACCATTTATTTTCAAATCGCGTAGCATATACATTGTTGCTTGTTTCTTTTGAACATAGTCTTGAAAAGACATATGCACTAGGTTGGGAAGTAACTGTTTCAAGAGCAATTTGTTTTGGATGCAACATTGCAAATTGATGTTTTTGGACTTGATTATGAAATTAAGACACTGTCAATAGGAAAAGGAC